>CM047807.1:119798806-120253072 GCA_026214975.1 Gentiana macrophylla
CCCTTAAACTTCTAAACTAAGAATAGTAACCATTGTCAACGTTTTTCTTCTTCGAAGGTATGATCTAACAACCCCTATCTGAATTGAATTGAATTGAATTGAATGATTTAAATGTCCATCATTATTTACACATTAAGTAGTTTTTGATAATTCATACCGCAACATACCTGAAAGTAGTGTCGAAATGGATGGCTCATCATTTTAACTCAAACCCATAAAGGAGTTGAATATGTGTCTATTAGGATAAAGAAATGTGAAAAAGAAAAATAATATGTTCACCACACAAAATGTCACAAATGTTGCACTACACATTTTCTATACATCGATTAAAGTGTAAGGTTATTGCTTGACCTATGTTTTATCACAATCAAAGTGTTGAAGATGTGTAGTGCAATTTTTTGTGGCATTTTGTGAATTGGATGATATATCACCACTCAGTGAAAAATAGTTTAGAACATGTTCATAAAAATATATTTATATTGTATGATAATAAATATATTTAAAATGATTCATGACGTGAGATACTCTAAAGCAGGGGCGGATGTACCTTAGTACTTGGCAAAGCGCCCAGATCCTAAAATACATTATTATGTATGTTGTGTTTTTTTGCCTTCTCAAAATTTACACTCCCAGATCGCCTCCTCACCCGTGATCCTGCGTCCGCCATCGTTCTAAAAGGCATGTTTGATATAGAAAACCTAAAAAAGAATAGTGGTGATAATAGGCTTGCGAAAGGATATAAAACTTTTATTTTCTCAAAGTTTTTCAATGATCAAACACGCCCTAATATTGTATTTTGATTGATGGAATAGAAATGAATGAAATTAAATTGATAGAATTGAATGCAATGGAATAGAATAGACGTTATTTCATTACTACGTTTGACATACAATGAAATGAAATTTACGAGATTTATGATGTGACAAGTATTAATGTGGGTTATAGTAGTGTGTGGTGAGTGGTGGTGGCGGCGGCAGTGGGGTGTATGGTGGCGGGTGACGACATATATGATGTGAGATGGTAGTGGTTGTGGTGGCGATGATTGTGGTGACGAGAGTGGAGTAATGTGCGATGATGGGTGGTAGTGATGTGGGTGGTGGAGGATTGTGGTGGCGTGGTGTGTGGAGGGTGGCGGTGGTGCGGTGGTGCGATGGAGTGGGCAGGTGGCGGGTGGTTGATTTTGAGTGATATTTTACATTTTATTCCACCCAACCATTTCGTTAATTCCATCCATTTTCTTATGAAATGAATATGGTTTAAATTCATTCAATGGAATGAAAATTCATTACAATGTGTTGCATCTAAACACACGAAAAAAAGATGGATCGGAATGAAAAAACAATGCGTCTCGTTCCGTTCCAGCAATTTACACGCACGGGAAGTGAAAGATAGTTTGATCGTACTATTTTTTCTTTATTTGTTCTCCTCTTTAAATAAACAAACATTTTTCTAAAAACCAAATCAATGGTACATTCATTACACTTCATGTTGAGAACCATTAATCAATTCTCATCTTCGCTACCAAAATAATAAAAATCCCTTCCCAATTGGGGAAAGCAAACATTTTTCTATAAAAATAAAATAAAAAATAGGATGCTAATTAATTTGCAGAAAATGATTAAAAAAGAGAGTAATACAACGTCTAAAACAAAATACACAAGAAAAATGTATAACTCATCTTAAATCATTGATTTATATTAAAGTAGTGATAGTGTCACAACAAACTGTCCACAACATTTGACACCACATTTTTTGATCTTTGATTCGACGATGTAATTCACATTGATCATATAGTCTCATAAAAATCAATTGGCCTAAAAGATTTCAATATCGAATGTTGTGTATATTTTTTTCACGAAAAACATTTCTCGTTATATTATGGTCTGATCATAATTAAAGGTGCAAGATATATTATGACGATTTTGTTATGAAAAAATGATATGTGTACAATACATTTGGTGACAACAGAAACCACTATACACAGTCTCATCATTGATAAAAGTGTATGACACATAAATTGATTTAGATCCTATCATCATAATAATAAATAGTGATAAACATATGTAGTGCAGTTGTGCGGAGTATGTATCACTACCGTTTTATTTGTGGAGGATATAAATTAGAGAAAAGAAAAGGGGATGGGACCACGAAAACCAGATAATGAATGTTGGGCACACATTAATAAAGGGGTAAATATGTCAATGGGTAGGCTAATGGAATTGTTACGTCTTAGTCATATCTCTTTTGATTTCTGATATCACCTGCTTTTTTAAATTATAAAAATATATATTCTATAATAAACGTTGACAATAAGACTAAATAGAGGTGTTGGAAAAGTAATAAAAAAATCCCTTTAAAAAAAAAAAAGTGGAAGAATTGAATAGACGGGTGGATCATATTAAAAAAAAAAAATGATATGTCACCTGATAACGACACAAGAGACTATGCATAATGCTGGTGGGGTATCACATATTCACATCACATGAATGGGTAATAAATTATTCCTCTTTTCTAAAATAATACCGGCAAGTCATTTACGGAATTGGTCAAAGATGATATCGGCCCAGTGATAAATGCTGCAGTTATTAATTTGAAAATTCTGAATTTAAGTCTCAGTGGAGATAAAAATATTTGCACGTGTATTTCTTTTGTATCCGTCAAAAAAAAAAATTTGTTACGGAATTGTATTTCAAATATTCAGTTTGTCATTACGTATTCTCTTTTTTTCATGATGATTATTTTGGTCATATGTTGCATGAGGATACCCAAAAGCAATTGTTGCAAAAGAGGCACACCACCGGAAACAATATAAATAGAAGACGATGTCTATATAAAGAATTTGAACTCATAATCTCAAGGTTTGATATCATGTTGATATACTATTTCTTATAAAAATTGACGGGCTCTCGATAGACAACACCTCCGGTGTTGGTTTTCATATCACACGCTATTTAGGAAGCACGTAAACTAAGATTAACTTGACACATGTAGTTTTTGAGTTTTAAGTAGATTTTATTCTTTGTATAGTTTTGGCATTAATTTTGTTATGTACTAGCACAACTCTTTCTACAATTTGCTTTAATAAAAGATCCGATTTTAACAGACAAAACAATTTGTTTAAGGTGGAGGTGGTCAGGTAGATAACTAACGTTTTACGTACTTGAACAAAATTTACTGTATAATCACAAAGACAATATTTACTCGAAAAGCTTAAGCCGTGTGATACCGATATATGTATTATCTGTGCAATTGCTAATTAAGTAGGGTAAGATAACGGCTAGGCGTGAAGTAATAGTGGATGTTGAAAAGCCTTTTGTGAATCAACATAGGTGGTTAGTTAAACTCACGAAAAATGTTTTGTTTTTCTTAAAGGATTAAATGTCATGATTTCTGGTTAGCACTACTCGATATCATGATGTTGGATAGAATTACACCTCGTTGCCAACCCAGACTGTTAGCAAGTTTGCACATAAAGGTGGTCATGGTGCATTCTCATTACGCGTAATTATATAATGTGCGTAACAAATCTCTTTATTAAATTAGCTTAGTATGAGAAACATAGAACATAAGAGTTACAATAGTAGTATGAGAAAGCAAATTAGTAGAATAGAACTTGATTGTGGTTGTCTTATTCACGATCTTGCCAATTATTATTGTCACGTTATGCATTATGATTTCAATGTTTTTATCATTTACTAAATACGTTTGTACTTACCCTATCTATTTATGTTGTTGCCACTTCGAGAAGGCGCTGTGGTTGTCTTATTCACAATCTTGCCAATTATTATTGTCACGTTATGCATTATGATTTCAATGTTTTTATCATTTACTAAGTACGTTTGTACTTATCCTATCTATTTATGTTGTTTCCACTTCGAGAAGGCGCTAATGATGAGTTTGAGTTCAAGGTTATGGAGGAATAGATTTTGGATGTTGATGTTTTTTTTTTTTTTTTTTGAGAAAGATGTTGATGTTGAAGATGAAGGTTGATGTTGTATGGATATGACAATCGGGCAATTCTAATTAGGAAAATAATACAAGAATAAGAATATTTGGGTATGATTTTGGACTGAACTATTGAGAGAACTGCCTACGTATCCAATTTTGGTAATAAACTGGAATCAAGTCCCTCTCGTAGTTCAGGGTATTCCCTTTATAGCTGTAGATCGTGATTCCCTCCTTTACATGATGGGAGGTTATCACCGATTACTCCTGCACGTTGCTAATCGTGGGGTCTACCCACGTTTATAAGAGGTTGAACTGATGCTGACTCGGTCTTCATTATCCTCAGCCGAGCATTCTATCTAGAAACACTCCTGCGCAGCCGATCGTTCTGTCTAGAGATATACTTTTGCGCAGCATGAGATGGAGTCCTACTCCTCCAACTATTCTGGTCAGCATTTGTGGTCCTGCCGTGCCAATTCATTATCGTTACTGCCTCACTTTGGGCCTGGCCCAGTTACGGATAACCCGGCCCAATGGGCCCACCTATCATCATAAGTCCCCCCAGACTAGGGTGGACTGCTTTACAGTCGCCTTAGTCTGAGACGTTTTAATTTCTGCCATCATTATAACTTGAAACGAGGCCAGTCACGCTTGGTCATCATTATAATCGTGCATTGAACCATTGCGTCGTATCCACTTCCCTGTCATATAATCACTTCTTTTGTCAAACGCCACTTATATCGATTTTTGAAACGCACTTCGCAAAGCATACAAGTAAGTTTCACTTCTACATTGTCCCCTTGTGTCTTGTGATTTTTTATTTCTTTCATGAGTCTGAGAGCCGATACTGCTTCCAGCGATTCTATCGAAAAACTGTTTGAGTCTCCACAAAAAAGTTCTAGGGCCATAGAAAGTGAAGAAGTGAATTCCTCTAATCCGGTGTTCTGTTTCGAAACGGTAATAACCCCCAATCATCCATCTTCTTCAATCGATTTGAGAAATACCTCCACTTTTGGGATAACCTCTTTGTGTCTGCATACCTTCTCATCTTCTTCCTCCTGGATTTTTACCCCTTCCATCGTCCATCAATATCCGGAAGACCACTCTGCTTTTTTAAATACCCTAAAAAGGGAGATTGCTCGATTTGATAAAACCAAGGCTATCATGGCTTGTCACGGAGTTGCTAGCAAGATGACCAAAACCAAAATGGCCAGTCTGTTAAAAACCTATCGGATTCGCACTGAGCCTTTTGAAGTTGTTCTCCCCAAACCGACCGATGCGCTTACAATCCTCCAAAGAGTTTTTGTACGGTGTATCTTGATCACTCCACAAAGGATTAAGATTCCTCTTCCCGCAGGTGTGTAGAAATAATGAAGTATTATAAGTTATGAGTTGGCGATTCATCCAAATAGCGTTATATTCCTCACGGGTTTCTTGATTTGGTGTCGTCTGAACACCACCCCCTTTTCTGTGAAGCTATTTAGAATTTTTTACAAGGTGTAAATTGACACAGGGGAGTGGAGGATGGTATCATTTTTGTCGTAGGGCGATTGCTCCGCTTATCCCCATAATCGCAAAAAGATAAGATCAAGAAGAAGTGGCAAGAACACTTCTTCTTCGTGAAACATAATTTGGATGCCACTTTTAGGGCGGTGGAATCTGCATCCATGAAGGACAAGTTGGAAGATTTCATTGATGCTACCACTGTTCCAATACCTTGTTAATAACAAGATTTCCTTAGTTTAGACTTCATAAGTTCTCGCTGATAGATCTTTGCTCGACTTCAGCGAGGGCTGTTGGCTACATGGAGTTCTCCAAGAAACAATCTGAGAAAATGTATGTTTGTACTTGCATTTTGTTTTGATTTTTGATTATACTTAATTATCTCTTTCTTCTTGTAGTGGCCAATGTAGATGACTTGATCAATATCGACGTTGAGGAGGAGGAGGAGGAAACGGAACAGACGGTAGGAGATTCTGAGCGGACTTTGTCCGTTATTCCGTAAAGCGGTGACGCCTCAGTCGCTAGAGGATCTGCGTAAATAAACATCTCTCGTACAAGCAGATGCAGAAGAAATTCTTAATGCTAATCCTTCTGACCAGAATACCCTGAGCACCATTAATCCTGTGGATCTGACTGTTGAAGAAGATCTCCCCGGGGGTCAAACTACTGGGCTGGATGCAGTTCCTCTCAGGACCGTTTCCCAAAGGCAGAAGAAGAGGCATAGGTCTACCCCCTGGTAGTTCTGCGAGCGATTCCTCTTTCAACTTTGAGGACATGTCTGCTGATGATTTTGCAGATTCTGTAAGTGGTCTTGCATAAAGTTTTCATTTTTCCTTTCATTTCATTTGGCTCTAAGACATCTTCTTTTGTAGTGTTACCGCCTGGGTAAGGCCTTGCATAAGAAAACTGCTAGTATGGCCAAAGACATTTCTGCTCTGCAGCGCAAGATGATCCAATTGGACGAGGCCAATGCTAAGGTGGCCAGTTTGGAAGAATCCAACCATGAGGCCAATGCTAAAGTAGCCAGTTTGGAAGAAGCCAATCTCGCTGCTCATCTAGAAATTGAGAAGTTGAAATCTGACCTTGCCAAAGCTGAGGGTTTGATCTTCACTCAGGAGGAACAGTTGAACTTAAGAGATCGTGGTGGGCAAACCGAATGAGAGCATCTACAACATCTTGCCACTTTGTAAAGAAGATGAAGGCCGATTTTGACGAAACCTCGAGGCGGATGGAGGAAGTTCTGCTCGTAACGTTGTTCGAGAAGGTTATTGCAGGTATAAAGTCGCTCTCCCGAGACCCTTGAGTAAATCCAAATCATATTGGCTCCTGCTCTGCGTAGAGGATATACTCTGGGTGTTGATGAAGCTAGCCAGCCGACTTAGTGATTAGCACTTTGCCTAATCATAAATTATATGATAAAAAAGCAGGCGAAATCTTCACGAAGCGGTATGACGAGTACAAAAGTGGGGAGGACATTGTCCGCAAGTATGCCAAGAAAAAACCTGCTCAGCCTTCCACTAGTGCTTCTGCCCAGCCATCTGATACTCCGTATTCTTAATTTGTCTTTTGAAACCTTTGTAATTTAGCTGCCTTTTCGAGCAGCTTTTAATGTAATGACTTTGTATGCTATTTTCTGTCAATGACATTTGAGTTTGATATTCTCTGTTTGAATCTTTGAATTTGTACCTTTGAATTTGATATTCTCTGTTTAGAGTTTCATCTTCTTGTTGCGCTGCAAAGAAGTTAGGATTTTTTATCCTTAGCTTCTTTATGTTTCTTTATATGCTGCATAGAACATTAATGTTTTTTGCTCAGAATATTCTTGCTCTACAAGTTCGATATTAACATTCTTTGATTCTGTGATCTACACAGAACTTTCTTGCGCTGCAAGTTTAATACTCTTGGGTTATTTATTTGGGTTTTCTGCCCAGAATGCCCTTGCTCTGCAAGCTTGGCGTTTATAATCTTCAATTGTGTGCCCTGCACAGATTTTTCTGCTACCGCAAGTTTAGCCTTTGTGTGCTTTTTAATTGGGTCCTCTGCCCAGAATGCCCTTGCACTGCAAGTTTGGCTTTTGGATTTTTTAGGTGGGACTTCTGCCCAGAATGCCCTTGCACTGCAAGTTTGGCATTTACATTGTTTAGGTGTGACTTCTGCCCAGAATACTTGCGCCGCCATGTTCTGTTTTTAGTTTCGTGTTTCAACACAAGTTAAAATATCATATAACAATCACAAAATTAATAGAGATCTATATTCAAGGTAGCAATACTCATAAAAAAAAAGAAATTACTTTAAGGAAAAAATTTCCTTAAATGAACAGCATTCCAACTTCTAGGGACAGTTTTGCCAGAGGCATTAGCTAGTTGATAGGATCCTTTTCCATGCACTTTGATAATTTTATAAGGACCTTCCCAATTTGGGTCTAGCTTTCCAGTGGGGCCTTGCTTACTGGCATCATTTCGCCTCAATACTAAATCGCCTTCTTTAAAATACGTACCTCTAACTTTGGAGTTGTAGTATTGGGCAATCCTCTGCTTGTATTTGGCCATCTGTATCAGTGCAATGTCACGTTTATGCTCCAACTCGTCCTTGACATGCAGCATGTCTACCTCCTGGGTTTTTGGACAGTATAATTATGTCCTGGGAGACTTGTGTCCAATCTCTGCCGGTATTACTGCCTCACATCCATATGCTAAGGAGTATGGAGTTTCCTGTGTAGCAGCATTTGGTGTAGTCCTGTATGCCCATAAGATATTTGGGAGATGGTCTACCCAATGAGACCCCTCTTGTTCCAATCTTTTCTTCAGTCCCTGATTTATCTGCCTATTTGTCTGCTCGACTTGCCCATTGGCTTGGGGATAGGCCACTGATGTAAAGTGTTGGGAGATTCCTAGGTTGGTGCACCAAGTCTGCACTCCTTGATCTTCAAATTGTGTGCCATTATCAGAAATGAGAACTTTAGGGATCCCATACCTGCATAGAATATTTTTCCATAGGAACTTCTGTATTTGGTTGGCTGTGATGGTGGTTAAGGGTTCAGCTTCCACCCACTTAGTGAAATAATCCACTGCCACTACTAAAAACTTGAAATTTCCCGGTGCTCGGGGTAATGGACCCACTAAGTCTACTCCCCATTGATCAAAAGGCCATGGGGATACGATTGGTATCATCTCCTGTACAGGATTATGTGATAAATTACTATGCACCTGGCATGTCCGGCAAGTTCTAACCAGATTCTCTGCGTCACCTTGCATTTCTGGCCAGTAATAACCGTATAGCCTACATTTCCTGGCCAGAGCTCTTGCTCCCAAGTGATTTCCACAAATTCCGAGATGGATTTCCCTTAACACATAATCTCCCTCATCTGGAGTAACGCATCTCAACCAAGGTGCTACATAGGATTTTCTATACAGAACATCGTTGAACAGAGCATACCTGGCTGAGAGTCTTATCAATCTTCTGGCATGTACTTTGCTTTTAGGGAGCCTTCCATCTCTTAGATATATTACAATCAGATCCATCCAAGTTTCTGCCTGTGTGATTGGTTGTACTTCAATCTCATCACAACTCTTCTGCTTTACCTGCTCAACTAATACCTTTTTGTTGGACAAGAAATTTGATCCTAGTTTCGATAGAGCATCTGCTCTGGTGTTCTGAGCCCGAGTTATCTGCTCTACTTCCACCATTAAGAAGTTCTGCAATTTCCTTTGTGCCACTGCAAGGTATTTTTTCATGGGACCTTCCTTTGCTTCATATTCTCCCTTGATATGATTTGTCACAAGCTGTGAGTCCGTATAGACTTTCAGGTTTTGCACTCCTAACTTCTGTGCTAGATTTAACCCGATTATCGTGAGCTTCATATTCCGCCTCATTGTTAGTGGCTTGAAAGTCAAAATGAAGTGCGTATGGGAATTCTTCACCTTTTGGGCTAATGAGTAGAGTCCGCTCCTGCTCCTTCTTTGTTGGAAGCTCCATCCACATAAAGTCGCCATGTTAAACCGTTCTTCTCACCTTTGTTCTCGCTTTCGGCCTTTTGCTCTATAGCCAAGGCTTTTTCTTCTCGCCAAGAAATCACTAATGCTTGGGCTTTAATTACTGTTCTTGGCTTGTATTCGATATCAAATCCTGCCAATTCAACTACCCACTTTGCCAGTCTTCCAGACTTGTCTGTTTTTTCCAAAATTTGCTTCAAAGGTTAGTTTGTTAACATAATCACTGGATGACTTTGGAAGTATGGTCTTAATTTCCTTGTGGCATAAACTAGGGCTAAGACCAATTTCTCCACCTCAGAATATCTAATCTCAGGCCCTTGTAAGGCTTTGCTTACAAAATATACTGGCCTTTGTATCATGCCATGTTGCTTTACCAACACAGCACTTACTGCTTCATTGCAAAAGGACAAGTAAAGGAACAATATCTCACCTTTCTGTGGAGGAGTTAGAGTTGACAAGTGACTGATATGATCTTTTAATTCCTGAAAAGCCTGTTTACATTCTTCATTCCACTCAAAAGGACTGGCCTTCCTAAGAATTTTGAAGAATGGCAATGATTTCTGTGCAGATTTCGACAAGAATCGGTTTAGCGCTGCTAACCTTCCTGTTAAACGCTGAACTTCTTTAATATTCTTCGGTTCAGGCATGATCTTCAAAGCTTCCAATTTATCAGGATTGGCCCTGATACCTTCTTTAGATATCATATAACCCAGAAATTTGCCCGATCTTACTCCAAAAGTGCACTTTTTTGGATTCAACTTCATTCCTGTTTGTCTTAAAACTTGACAAACCTCTGCTACATCTTTCAAATATTGGTCAAGAGTCCTGCTCTTGATCAATAAGTCATCCACATATACTTCCATTGATTTGCCAATCTGTTGTTTAAAAATGGTGTTGACTGCACTTTGGTAGGTAGACCCTGCATTCTTTAATTCGAAAGGCATAGACACATAGTAGTAGGAACCAAATTCAGTAATAAAAGTGGTTTTTACAGCATCTACAGGGTCCATCATAATCTGATGGTATCCCTTATAAGCATCTAAGAAAGCAAAAATCTCATAACCAACCGTAGAATCTACTAGCCTGTCAATTCTAGGGGAAGTATAACTATCTTTAGGACAAGCTTTGTTTAAATCTGTGAAGTCCACACACATTCTCCAACTCCCATCTGGTTTTTTTGACTAACACTGGCTTTGCTAACCATTCTGGGTAGATAACTTCTTTAAGCATGTTGGCCTCGCAACAATTTTTCCACTTCTGCTTGGATGACTGTATCATTCACGGGGCAAAAGATCTCTTCTTTTGTTTCTTTGGTTTCTGGTTGGATCAATGTTGAGTTTATGGACAGCCAACTCTGTTGATATTCCAGGCATGTCACTCGCTTTCCATGCAAACACATCCCTGTAATCTTTTAAGATCTTGACGACAAGATCTGCTTACTTCAAGCAGTATCCACGATCCTATCTGATTGTGGATTCCGGGTTCGATTCATCCAGCATTATTGATTCCACCAGGTCATTGGATTGCCAACTTTTTTCTTCATCTGGAACTAGGTCTTCCATTGTTACCTGCTGCACCTTCATTTTTCCACCGATTGTGGTTGTATAGCGATTCTTGGCAAAGATCTACATCCCTTTAACGTGGCTTCTCCTTCGAAAGTTGGGAATTTCATACTGTTATGTGCTGGTGATACCACTGCCCTTAGATCAATTAGTGCTGGTCTTCCAAGAATCACATTATATGCAGATGAAGCTTTTACCACCACATAATTTACCATCAGAGTCCTGCTCTGTTGTCCTTTGCCAAAAGTCGTCAGTAATTTTAACATACCCACAGGATGTATAGGTGGTCCGGTAAATCCGAAAGGAGGAGTTGATACAGGAGTCAACTCCGAGTCTGCTAGCTTCATTGCTTGGAACACACTATAATACAAGATCGCTTACTTCTTGTTGCCGGTGTCTACACGCATCCTTCTGACCAGTTTTTTCTGAATAACCGCTTCTATTACCAGTCCTTCGTTGCTCACGACGGCTGGTAGGGCATCTCTAGGACCGTACTGAACGGTTCCCATAACTTTCTGCTTTTTCGCTTCCCCGTCCTTTCCTGCACCGCCCCTTATCTTCCTGAGCAGCCTTGCTAACTTCTCCTGGTCCACCCATAATTGTGTTCACAGTGTTAATTGAGGCGTTTTCTCTATGCCCATCTGCGTCTGGAGACGGATCTCTGTGTCTCCTCTGGTTGTACCTGTCCTGGCTGTTATTCTGTTTTTTGAATTCTCTCCTTCCTCTGGGATTATCTCCCTGCGCTCGATCGATGCACTCATCGATCTTTCCTTCCATTCTTGGTTCGCGTCGATATCTTTGATCGAGATCCACCCGCGACTTTGTCGTGAGTCATGTCCAATATCTTTATGGTATTTGCACCACCTGGTGTGGTCTCTCTTCTCCCTTGGACCCCTCAACGGAGGAGGAGTCTTGGCAATTCCTTTCTTCTCCATAATCGCCAGTACTTGGTCACGAGATCTGTTCAGAGGAATAAGGTCTTTGTCCTGCAAAGCACCTTTCTTCCCTAACCTTTCAGAGATAGGAGCAGTTACCCTATCCCAAACAGATTTTCTTTTTTTGTCATTCCTATCCTCAGTATTTCCTTTTTTAGCATCCCTATGGGATTCCTCTCTCTTGGCTCTGTTGGCCTCTTCTCCTTGACAATGTTTGTATGCTATTTCCAGACATTCTTCCATTGTGCCCGGATCTTTGCTGCTCAGCTTTGCATGTAACCGCCCTTCTTTAAGTCTTGCTATGAAGGATGCTACCAAGAACTTATCATCCAGATTTGCTATCTGGGATGATTCTCCATTGAATCTTTTGATAAACTGTAACACCGTTTCATCACTTTTTTGCCTAACTGTCAGCAAATAAGTCCTGTTTCTTTGGAAAGGTCTTGCTGCGATGAATGCGTGCATGAACTTTCTGGTCAGAGTGGGGAAATCCGGTATGGATCTGGGATTCAATTTGTTGAACCAATCTCTTGCTTTTCTTGTTAGAAGAGTTGCAAATGCCATGCATTTCATCTCTTACAGGCGTTAATATAAGTTCATGTGTTGGATGTACTGGTGCATATGGTCGTATGGATCTTTAGTTCCATCATATGCTTGGATTTTTGGGATTTTAAATCCTGGAGGGCATGGAAATGCATCGATGTCCTCAGTGAAGGGAGACAGTAGCCTAAATTCATCGCGTTTAGGCTTAAGTATAGCATCCAACTCTGCTCGGGCGTTATCACCACCTGGATGAGTAACCACCACCTTAATGCTAGATTTTGCTTCTGCTTTCTTTTTAGCGATTTGAAGCGGTGTGGGTGCTTTAGAAATGTCATCATCCTGATTCCTCGCTTTCAAAACCGCCTCAAATATGGCTTTGATTTCTTCCCGAGATTGGCTAGATTTTCTACCAACATTTGTTTGATCAATCTGGGTTGCTCGTCTGCCCTTCTTCCAGAACTCTCTTTCCAGTATCTTGATCATTTCGATTTGGGCTTTTTTCTCCAATTTTGTCTTTTTCAGGTGGATTTTGTTGCTTCCTCGAATTTCCTTGATTTCGTGCCATTTTTTCTGTATTAACCACTCACTAACTAGAATTGGCCCTCCTTCTAGCGCCAAATGATGTTGTATGGATATGACAATCGGGCAATCGGGCAATTCTAATTAGGAAAATAATACAAGAATAAGAATATTTGGGTATGATTTTTCTTCTACCAGATAAAGACTCTGTATCCGGGAGAGGGGTGTCATATAGCCGAACCAAAACAACTTCAATACAATTGTTTTTTTATTTCATATTTTACAGATCAGAACACCTAGTCATATAGTACTTACAATAGATATCGTAAAATAAAGTAAATCTGTAACGTAGATAGTCAAGTCATCAACATCCACTACTCAATATTCGTGCTAGAAAAAAACGGTTAAACCCTAACCGGAAGGTTCCTCACCCCGATCCCACAAATGCGAGGAGAGTTAATCGAGGGCCTAACAAATTTCGGTGAAGAGGCTTGCTGTTTTTTTCCGCTTACCAAAAGGAGCCGGCCCTTTACGGGACTCGAACCCCCACACTCTGGCTTTCGGTCCAGTGTGGCATTACACCACTCCAACCGCTTACCATTAGACCATATCCAGATGATTCAAAATTCGTGCTAGAATCTCTACTAATATCCATCAAATACATAATCTCTATGCTTCACATTACATGTATTGAACAAAATACATACTTTCTATTCAAATCATGCATTATGCATCGTAATATTTTCAATACATTTTACTTCAAATAAAGACCAAGTAATTATATGAAAAAGTATTTGCTAAGAACACTTGCAGTATATATTTAAACATTTTAAAAACTGTATCTTAGAATTTTTAACATTCAGATTTAAGAAGAGAAAAAAGCTAACAGATTCATTATTTATACTATCTATATTTATATTTAAGAGCAAATATCTTCCAATTGACCCTATTATGGTTGATGCAGCTAAAGCAAAGATACATCCACCCTCTGACAAAGAAAGTGATGAATCAGCTGATGAAAGTGATAACCATGATGATGATGATGGTAACTCAATTGACCTGCTCCATGACCCATTTCTTTTAATACAAGGTTTCATATATATATATATATATATATATATATATATATATATATATATATATATAATAAATATAGATATTATATTATCCCACGTTCCACGTATCTTCCCTTCTCGCATAAACTTCCACATCCACGTTGTCGCCAAAAATCATACTTCATCTTCACCCATCAATAACACAAACCCCACGATCTGCCGGAAAAAAACCCTCCTCCACGACTTTCCATCCCAAAAGCCTCCTGACGATACGAGATTTCACCCCTCCACGTGGAATTATTTAATTAGTCCAAATTTGGCGTGTGGGAAGTCCGAGCCTCTGATATACACATCGGGTCGAATAAGAGACGCGCTAAATGAAGACCACAAAGAGCGTGAGATCTTGAAAGTGTCCCATCTCGAGCACCCATGCCGGTGTTATACGAGTCGAGACTGTGATTCCAAATTTAGATTCCTAAGCCTAATATCCAGGGGGTTACTTGGGCAGGCAAGAAGGCTCATAAGGGTTATTTATGTCATCGAGACAACACCGCCTCTAAGTTTTAGGGGCGGAAGGTGGACTTATGCCTATAAATACACTTCTCCGTGAACTACGTAGGCTGATTCCTGACAATATATCTGAGATACATGCGAATCCAAGATACATTCTTGACTCACCATAAGACACTAAAAAACACCATCTTTACTACTGATTCGAGCCGTGCATATTCTTATTCTTCGACTCACCCTTAGATTACACGCGTGGGCGCATTAATCCGGAGGTGCTTAATTTAGCTTCATCACCTCCCCACGTTGTTGCTTATATTAGTCCTCATTAGGTTTTGGGATGCTGAATATTCATTTCTAATTGACGATTCTCCAACATTTGTTCAAATAATCAAAATGACGGTTGTCAAAGGTCTTGAATGAATCCTACATAATTATCATGTGTGAAGATGAAATCAGAGATATGCAGGTTTGTTGCTGCGTAGAATCAAAGGGCTGCGGGTTTTTTTTATATATAATTTTAAATACATTACTTAATGAACTGCTTTAATGAATTTGTTTCATTACATATATAAGGAGTTTCTCAGAACGCTGTTCGTGGAACGATTTCATATTCAACTTTGGAATAATCTTCAGATGGTGAGTCAAATTATGGGTATTGTTTGAATAATCCAAGTTTGACGAAATAAGTTTAGTTAGACATGCAGTTTTCATATTTGTACTTTTGGCTGAATAACGAAGTAAATTTTTGGTTCTGTTTGCAGCTTCTAAAAATTCTTACTGCAGTATGTGCAAGTGAGCCAAAGTTCCGTGATTGAGGAGCTCGCTGCGTGTATAGTTTTGTTAGCATGATTGACTAAATTGTTCACTTGCTGCATTCGTAATCTTTTAAAGGAATGTGAATTTGGTTTTGTTTGTAAAAGGTTCAGGGTGGGATATAGGAATTTCTCAAGAGAACGTATGTAGATGATCACATGGTTGATAGAGGCCATGGAGTGTTTGATACTGCTATTATCACTAATGGGTAGTCAAAATTATACCGATTTTTTTTACCGATACTTTCTTTTTATGATTGAAAACTACCATATCTCATTGTTAAGGCTCTTGATACTCTGCTCTGAATTTCGATATGAAATAATTATTGTGATTACAAGTGTTTAACATGTGTATAATACGATTGTTTTGTGTCACAGACACCTCTATGAGCTGGATGCCCACTTAAATTGGTTTCAAAGATCAGCATCAAAGGCGAAGATTACGTCCACTTTTCCTCAATCTACACTCAGAAGACTTCTTATTCATCTTGCAGCTGCATCAAAGTTGAGAAAATGGGGGCATGGAGATTTCTTGCTCCCTCATGGAGGTTGTCCAACATCAGCATTTTACGCCATTGCAATTGATGAAGACTTCTCACAGTGCGAAGAAGGGGGTCATGGTGACAACGTCGACAATCCCAGTGAAACAGCCGCGTTTTGCAAACATGAAGAACGTAAACTACCTCCCGAATGTTTTAACCAAATTGGAGGCAGAGGACCAAGGGGTGTTTGCGTCTATAATTCTGCTTTTAATGCTATTTGCTTTCCCGTTTTTATAAGCATCTGATGGATTGACACAGAATTGCAGAAGTGATGCTTCTGCATGGTATGTTTTTTTTCAATTTTATCTCCATTCTATGTAAAAATCCATTCAATTTAAGTGTTTGAGATTGTTTTAGGTTTAATTTGTAGGGTAGCTCCTTTAAATTTTTTTGAAGGGAAGCTATTTACCTCAGTTATCAAATGATCTTCTAGAAGGATAATTTTGTGCATTTAGCTTCAGCTATTTACACAATTTTAGTTTGTTTATGCATCCTTTTTAGTTTGACGCTTCAGTCGAGTACGTTTAAGCTTATTGAAAAGTGTAATAATCCCTTCCCTCTTTGGCGGCTTTGCTGAATTTTGAAGATTCTACGGTTAAATTCTTTGTCTTTCGGGGCGTTGGGCTTCTTGAACTCACACCTAAATTGGTCAAGCAGGGACGACTTAAAAGCGTTAGAACCGATGATCTTACTGTGGAGGAAGCCAAAAATTCTGCTGAAATGATGTATGTTGGAAGTACATTTCCCGTGGGATGACAAGCCTATTGGAGATGGTACTTTCATTTCTTTTATGTTTCTTTGGTTTTTAAATGGAATGCTGTTGCATGATATATACCGGGTCATTAGCATAAAGTGCATTTGGGATATTATTAAAATCATTTGTGTTTGTTTTCTAAATAATTTATCTTCCGTTTTGTTATGTATTTCCTGAATGATTCTCTTTTTGACCGGTTTTTGGTTAATGAATATTTTCTGATGATTTTCCATATTTATGTTTGGCTGTTGTATAGGCTGCATTAGTTTCAAAGTGCTTGATATGAAAGCATTTCATAAAGGTTCATCTCACGTGTACATTACACACATTATGCAGCCAAATATTGTTGATAAAAGGTATTTATATTCACTATTTACGTACTTGCTAAGAAGCTGCTAATTCCTTTTATTCAGTGTTCTAAAATCGCATCTAGGCGCCGCTTCTGCGCTAGGCGCACCTCCAGCGTCCCGACTTGGCTCTAGGCGACATGTTCTAGGCGGTGGGTCTTCAGCGCTCAGTGGCTTTCTTCAGGCGCCAGCACTGCGACGACTGGCGCGCCCCTGCAAGCGACACAAGCGCTCTCAAATCGATTAGGTTGCGTTTTTTTTTTTTTCTTAGATATTTGGCATATTACATATATAACTTTTGACATAATTAAAAATACACTTAACCTAAAAAAAAACTCAAGCAAGATGCCTCCTTTCTAGTCGTTCTTTCTCCCTCTCATTCTCTGTTCTTCCTCTCACTCCTACTCAAAGCATGATATTGTTGGAGTTGGAGACTTGGGGAATAATGATGATGAGATTGAGGATTGAACTTGAGAGTTGAGACTTGAGAGTATTATTTATTGAGTGTTGAGTTTGAGTTGAGGCGTAGCGTTGATTTAAATCTTTTGGGTTTTGGATACTACGTTTCATTGATCTTTTGACACAATTTTTACAAGTTTTACTTGATTTTTATGTTTTATGATCATAGGATGTAAAATTTAAATAAGATAAGTATTAATTTTTCAAATTAAAAAAAAAAAAAAAAAAAAAAAAAAAAACCGCCTGCGCGCATGCTAGCGCTTCAAGCGCTGCGCAGCGTAAGCGCGCAAATAAGACCGTCACATCGCTTTAGCGAGTTTTAGAACACTGCTTTTATTAATAACTTTACAAGTTCACATGTGATTATATGCATTGCTAACTTCACAAGTTGATAATTGTTGATTTCTTTGCCTCTTCTACTTGAGTTTGGAGTATTGATCCCCATACATTGCACGGGTTTTCCTACTAGTAAAATATAGATTTAGTAAAATTTTCTAAAACACTGTTTGTAAATTCTCTTTTTTTTTTTTTTTTTTTTTTTGGGAAGACGCGAGACACAAAAAAATTAATAAATGGCCATGACAAAATAACATTTTCATGATTATAAGAATGAAAAATTACAATTATTCTTTAAAATTATTCTTCACGTGTTAATGTCACTTTGTGTTTTACAATTATTCTTACATATTTCTTCTATTCCACATTATTCTTCATAATTGTTATTTTTGTCGCTATTAAATTACGCTTCTTTCTATCCCGATTTTTGATATTTTTGTCTTCCGACAAAAATCTACTTTTTTTACTATAAAATAGATTATTTATAAATTTTTTTCATTTTTATCTACCGTATTTATCTAAATTTTATAATATTTTAATTGTATCACCACGATCATCCAGATGCATTTCATTTATAATCTAAAAAAACATGTACTAATATTCAAAAATGTAGAATAAAAAATCAAGTGGGTCTCGGTTTATAAAGGGTTCAAAATTGTTGAAAAGTCGATCAAAAAAAAAAAAAAAAAAAATTGTTGAAAAGTAATTGATCATGTTCCCTTCTAGGTTAGAATTTGGTTCAACGAAAAATGTCTTAACTTTGAACTTTGAATCAAATTATTATTAATTAAATATATAATAAATGTATATATTATTGTTCATTAGGCGCAGTAATATTTACAAATTATAAATGGTTGTTTTTATCCTTTCCGTGAGATAAAAAAAAAAGCATACATCTGCACGAGGCATACAATACAATACAATACACATTATACACTGCTGCTACCACTACAGTACAAGACCACACCGACCACACACTCCCAAAGTTTGCAAAACTCTTTTCCTCTTTTTTCTATCTGTTTCTCACACACACCCCATTACCATTACCATTACCATTACCATACGTACGTACTACATGATACACCCACTCATCTCCTTCTCTTTTCTGCTACTAACCGACGATACTCTCCTCTCTGTCTTAAAAAGATTCTCTCTTTCTTTCTTTTCTTCTTCATTCTCCTCCCTCCATTATCAGCGGCCCCTTTAATTCTCTCCCTCTCTCTCTATTTCCTTAACTCAGGAGTTTACCCTTTTCTTGTTTCTTCATCTTTTTCTGCGTCTGGTCAATGTTTTTATTCTTAAAGGTGTGATTTTTGTACTTAATTATTTATTTATTTGTTGTAATTAATGAAATTATTTGATGGGTTGTGCTCACTCCAAGCTCGACGACCTACCGGCCGTCGCTTTGTGTAAGGACCGGTGTTCTTTTCTTGACCAAGCTATTCACCACCGTTATGCCCTTGCTGATTCACATATTGCTTATTTACACTCGCTTAAATCTGTTGGTGTCTCGCTTCACCGGTTTTTTGACCGAGATCTTGATGCTTTTATTGCTGAACCACCGTCTCCGGTGCTTAATTTGCCTCCTAATCGGAAAGGGGATCCTCAGCCCTCCTCTGGTTCGCCTAAGAAACAGCCGCCTCCGGCGGCTGCGCTGAATCATCACAATCACCATCATTCCCACTCCGGTTCCCATCTTCACTTCCCGTCGGATTCTAGCTCCGACGACGACTCCGACGACTCCGACGGAGACTCTCTGCATCACCATGACCACGGGGAGCCTCATTCCCCTCTCCATCAATATGGTCACCACGTAGACTATGCCGACACTGATGACTCTTACGGCGGCGGCGGAGGAGGTGGAGGGTTCATGCGTATGAATTATATGAGGAACCACACAACGCCTTCTGTATCGTATCAGCAGCGGCCTATGACTTCCGAATCTGTGCAAATGGGTGAAGCTTCTTCTTCTTCATATTATCCTTTCAACCCATATGCTAATAATAATAATAATATTCCTATTCAAAATCCCAGCTTTTACCCTTCTCCTTATCTCAATTACCCAAATTTCGGGTCGGGTGTTCCGGGTTTGCCACCGCCGGGTATGATTCCCAATTATGGGGCCTCTTCCGCCTCTGCTTCTACTTCAAGAGAACCTCCTCCTCCGCCATCTCCACCTAGGTCCTCCCCTTGGGATTTTTTGAACCCTTTTGATACGTTTGACAAGTATTACCCGCCCACCACGCCTAGTAGGGACTCAAGGGAGGTGAGAGATGAGGAAGGTATCCCAGATTTGGAAGAAGAGGACTATCATCAACATGAGGTTGTCAAGGAAATTCATGGGAATCAGAAATTCGTGGATGCGAGAAGCAATGGAAAGGGCAGCAAAGTTGCTTATGCTAAGGAAGCTGTGGAGGACGAGGAGGAAAAAGATGATAATTCGGAGGTTCTGTATCGGTCTAGGCCAAGTGCAGCTATGGAGGCTGATCCGGTGGAGTATGAGGTTCATGTAGTCGATAAAAAAGTGGTTGGGGATGAAAATGAAACAGGGGCTGTGGGTAATTCTACAGGATTCATGGCTCCTGGTGGCTTCAAGGGGGATTCTGATGTTCTTAAGGAAATTCAAGCCCAATTCGATCGGGCTTCTGATTGCGGGAATGAGCTTTCAAAGATCCTTGAGGTAGGGAAGCATCCGTATAATCGTAAACACGCCGCATATCAAGGTAAAGTTGGAGTCTTTTGTCTTATTTTATCCCCTTTCTTGGGCTTGGAAGATTGGTTTTTGATCTGTTGAAGGTTCATTTGATCCACTTGTAGTCTTTTTGGATTTTTTTTTTATAGAAATTGCTGCAGATTCTCTGTTTTACCGAAATTTTAGATAGTTTATTTTTTTAAAGATTTGATCTTTTGACATACCCCCTTTGATTTACTGGTGCAGTTTCTTCCAAGATGTTGCATAGTATTACACCTTTGTCATCCCATCCTTCTACTTCTAAACATGCTGAGTTGGATAAGGATGATTCATCTTCACTAGATGTTGAAGGAGAGCTTAGCTCTATGTCTAGAAATATGTCTTCCACACTACACAAATTGTATCTTTGGGAGAAGAAACTGTACGAAGAAGTTAAGGTATGTTATTTCTTCCGTATAATTTACGATTACCCCCCTCCCCCCAAACTGTACATTTTGAAATATTATGTCATCGATGATGTCCTTTTTGCCATGATGTTGTTGGACTTTTGGTGGAGTGGTCCAGTCATGACATTATCTTGGTGTGGTCCAATTTTGAGGATTTGTATGTATGGTTCTTATGAAAATTTATGCACCCATGTTTCTGTTGTCCGAGTGGAGATTAATTCTACCTTCCTTCTTGTCCCCTCTTTTTTTTAGGTGTTTGGTTTCTATCAGTTTCTGAAAGTCATGAAGATGTAATATATGTTCATTACTAGTTTTAAGCCAAACATATATTAGTGTTTTGTCCTTATGATCATGCATTTTTGGGATGGGTTTTGATCATCTGGGCATGTACTTTACTTGAAATTTAATAAAATCATTTGAGTAAAAAAATAGTTAGTGTGAAGGATATTTCTCTCCTTGCTGAAGTTCACTAAAATCTCATTAATGGTTATTTCTAATCTAGTTTAAGGCATGATTATGACCCAGTGTGACAACAACACGTGCTAAATTTGTTGTTTTCGTCTCCTAAGCATGGTATACCTATCACACATCTATGCTACTGGTTTTCAGGTTGAAGAGAAAATGAGGATTCTCCATGAGAAGAAGTCCCGAAACTCATTAGTTTAGATCAAAAGGCGCTGAGGCTCACAAAGTTGACGAAAACGAGGGCTGTTGTCAGGTCTCTGTCCACAAAAATTAGGATCGCAATTCAGGTTGTTGACAAGATATCTATCAAAATAAATACACTGAGGGATGAAGAGCTATGGCCTCAACTAAATGATTTCATTCAAGGGTATGTATCGGTTTTTTGAATCCTTTATTGTAATCGTCACTTTGAGAACCTTTTTAAGTCTGTCCCTTTACAATTAGAGTTTGTTCAGTATGTAGATGTATAAACAGACAAATGAAGAAATTAGATTGAAGATTGCACCATAAAGTCTGTCCCTTTACAATTAGAGTTTGTTCTCTTTTTAATGATTGTTTGACCTGTATAACAAGGTGGTCTTGTATAATCAATCTGAGCCGGACAGCTTTTTTTCTTAGGTTGTCATCATGTCATAACTCATAAACACTAGTTTGTGGACCAAAACACTAGCTAATTATGCAGAACTTTTCATTTCAATCAAATATAATGGAAGAGGTATTTCCGGATTTAGGTTAGGCACTAAAAGAACAACTTTTCCTTTTCTGATTAGGATTGTGATTGTAATGGAATACACTATACTTGTTAGTTTGGCCTTAACCTCTGATGAGAGGCCTTTATTGGGCTGAACATTGAATTTTCTGTTTAGAAAGTTACCGGTCCTTTTAGATATCGTTTTTCTGTTTTGCTGCTTATATCTCTTGTGGTAGATTAGAGGGCATGAGTTTGCTTGTATTTGCATTTCGTGTTCGCCCTGTTTTTTTTTGTCTGGGTGGTATTTATGATTCCTCATCTGTATAATTTTGTATTTAGGTTAATCAACATGTGGAAGAACATGCTAGAATGTCATCGTATACAATGCCAAGCAATTGCTGCAGCCAAACGGTTGGATTCAATTGCATCCCACAAACACTTTAGTGATGCTCATGTCGATGCAACCTCCCAACTTGGTCGTGACCTTGTTAATTGGACTTTAAGATTCTCGTGCTGGGTTACCGCTCAAAAGGGATTCGTGAGAGCACTAAATAACTGGCTCATGAAATGTATTTTATACGTTCCTGAAGAAACATCTGACGGGATTGTTCCATTCTCACCTGGTAGGATAGGAGCACCCCTGATTTTCGTTATTTGCAATCAATGGTCTCAGTCATTAGACAGAGTTTCAGAAAAAGAAGTCGTTGATTCCATGCGTGAATTTGCAAGAAACGTGCTTCACCTATGGGAGCAAGACAAACTTGAAATAAGACAAAGGTTGAATGCAAATACAGAAACGGAGAAGAAAGTTAGGAACTTGGAAAGAGAAGACCAGAAAATGAAAAAAGAGATTCAGGCTTTAGATAAAAGGATGCTTTTGGCTTCCGGGGTTGATAATAACGCGAAGGCGTTATCTGGGCAAGTTGTATATCAGAGTGATACGAGTAGAAATAGTAGTAGTAGCCTACAAGCGAGTTTGCATCATATTTTTGATGCTATGGAGAGGTTTGTTGGCACATCATTGAAAGTTTATGAAGATCTGGTGAGAAGAATTCAAGATGAGAATCTTGCTCAAGCGTCTCGAACGTAACATATGGTTTTTCTGGCCCCTTTTGGATTGTTGCTGATGCTTCTTCATATTTACAGTATGTAAAAAGAGAAATGGAATCCAGTCAAACATGCAGATGAAAGCAGAGGCATATAGGGCTCCCCCCACCACCACCACCACCACCACCTGCCCCGCCTGCAGATGCTTGGGAAACAATGGGGAATAGAGGAGTAGTTCAAATGACAACATAAGATGGTTGTAATCTCTGGATGATGTGTGTGTGGTGGCCTTATGTGATGGATGTACATAAGCTTTTTGTGCCACTTTATTGTACCTAATGGCATAGACCATCCATCTCGTGATTTGATCATGATGCTCTAGGGGGATTGGAGGGGGGTGGCTTACGGAGATGGATGGTGGTGGTTAAGGAATGGTACATGATGGTGAACAAATGATACATACAGTGCCCCTTGGATGAACTCAAGCTGAAGCATCTGGTTTTACAGAAGTTGTCAACAGTGATATTGTTGCTGGTTGGTAGATGGATCTCAAAAAATTAAAATAAGTAAATGATTATTGTCTAATTTATTCAATTTTGTATCAGAAGCACTTTAATTAATATTATTAGTACTTTTGTTTTTTGGGAGAAAGATGCTGTCTTTGTAGTAGTAGGAGTATTATGGACAGCATAGATAAGATAGAGAAGATGATGCTTTTGTACAAAAATATATGGATTGTACATTCTGTACTTTTGTAGCCATCTGTTATTTTTCTGGACAAGACTTGACTGAGGAGGACCTCACTCACTACCCTGATTAAATAGACACCTAACCCATGATATGATTCTCTTTTCTTTCTAATTTATTCCTTGTTAACAATATCTAAAGTGTGATTATTTTTTTCCCGTGTCTTCTCACAGTGTGGAGACGTCAATTAACTAAACAAACAGACTGTTGAGACCCTCTCTGGAGAATTCCTTGATCAAATCGTAGTCATCATAGAGTTGAGGTATGAGTTTAAGTCACCTGTGCTATAAGAGTTTTTAAGTCATTTTACAGCTCCAATTTGTTTTAGTGAAAAATTTAGTTTTATGCTTTGTATGGTTTGGATTCATACAAACATTTCAATTGTCTAAACATTAATGAATCCTGGGATTCACTTCCCAACACTTGTGAGTTGTGACATTCAACCGTTGTATCATACGATCGGTTTAAAAACCGTCGAATAATCCTCATATGGTCTAAAACACATACATACATTTAAAATACATAAACAAGAGCAGTCGTATAAATAGAAATCTTTATTCAACAGAACGTATTGAACATCAAGGATGATCTCTTATCTTAGTAACGAAGTGCTAAAAATAAACTTTTTTGGTTGAGATGTTATCCACAAGCATCGTCATTTTCTATATATCGGTGGGGGGGGCGGTTTATATCACATTAAAATGAACTAATTCCAATCACTAATGTCACAGGGTGAGCAAGCCTCTTGAGCAATATCAGTGATCTGCAAACCCGTATCGTAGATTACCCCGTTTTTCCAGTCTTGAGGAAGAACAGCTTTAGCCCAGTAATACTTGCCATCGAATCCGGCGGTTACCACAAACCGGAACTGCAATCTTCCGGTTGGAACCCTGCTGGTGTCCCATACTGCTCCATGGCTCCGGTTCAAGAAGTTCCAGTTTGATGAACCAACCTGCAACATTTTCATCACTCTATTAGGCATCATTATACAAAACAAGGACTTATCAAACTGTAAATTACGACTGACCGACCGACCGACAGACACTTTTATACGGGTACGTATACGTGAATACATGAGATACATTGGTGTAGTATTTTTGTATCCTCGTACCTGAGCAACATCGATGCCCACAATTTCCGTCTGACCACCTTGATAAAACAGCTTAATTGAAAGATAATAAGGCTTCTTGCTTGATTCTTCCACGCGGATACTCAAATTCTTGTTCTTGTAATCACAAGGTATCCTGCTCCACACAATACAAGACACCAAAACATAATACAATTTATTACACCAATTACAAGTCATTAACTCCAATTTATGTCTGTTTTGTAATGGTTTCTGGTAGATATGGTACCTCCTGTATTCGACATCGGTGATGCCGAGTTTGAGAACTTCTTTTTCCTTGCCCTGTTGAGCCATGGCAGAAAAAGCTTTGCTGCTGAGTACGAAATCTGTTTCATTGTGGGTATTTAGATCTGTCGCTATTAGTTTCATCCCCTGTTTTGAACACAACTTAATGTTCTTGCATCTCATCTGCATTCAAATGCTTCCTGGTTATTTTACTTCAGATCAACATAAAAAAAGTATGACACTAGGAGTATCATTTAGCTAAATTTTGAAGAAATTAAATGAAATTGATGAAGTAAAATAATGGGGACCTGAAAACAGGCCCCACAACCAGCTCCTTGTTTGTAAATGCTAGGAACAGCAGCTGCGACGTATCCACCATTGAAAGTTAAAGCCAATGATCCATAGCTGCAAGCTCCAGCTGTATTTAACAGAACAATCTAATTCATTCATTATTTATTTCTGTACACTATATTAATCAAAAAAATTAATCAGGGTTAAATTGAAAATTTGCTAGTGGATTTTTTTTGAGTTTTATATTCCTGAACAACTGGTAAACATAGCTGTATGATCATTCAAGGAACGTTTCAGTGCGAAGGTTTAAAAAAGGATCAGCGCAGAGAAAATAAAAAGGATAGTAGAATTTCAATATTTAAATTTGAACACCAGCATTAATGATGGGTTAACACATTCTGTATGTGCATTGATTAAACTAGCTCTAAAGATGCATTACTTGAGTAAACAAAGGCTAATACTAATTAATACTATATGAAGATTCTCCAGGTCTCTGTTCTCATTGTTTATGCAATATTATTTTTTCTTTCTTCCAACTTTTAAAAACCGTGAATAAAAAAAAAGGAAGAAGAAAAGATTAAACATACACTGAAGTGCGGATTCATCAGCAAAATAGGCAGCTTTGCTTTGATGTAAACAGCGATCACAAGCAGTGGAGGAAGATATTAAGAGAAGAAAGAAGAAAGAAAATGAAAGAAACATGTTTTATGATGTTGAAGTTTTGTAGATGGAGTAGACTCTTACACTACTTAAATACAGTGCAAGAAAAAGGAAAGCTGAAAGTTGGGTTTTGGGTTGGTAATTGGTATTTGTGTATTCCAGAAGGTATAAACACAGGCCACCTATTTATACACAAGTGTGAAAGCAAAGGACAAAATGAGTAAAAAAGCGTGTCTTCATCAACTTAGAATAGAAGATGGACTACAGATAAGCATTATAACAAAATTAGGGGAAAAATAAAATAATACTAATAAAAAAAAGTTCATACTGCTGCATAGGTGTCGTTTTGACCAACCAGAAGTGGTTGTGCTGAGACTTTTAGGTCTAAGAGGTTTTAGGTTTGAGAAGTTATTGAGTGGTGAGAGAATACCCGTGTGATCGAACTCAAACTGAAATGTATAAAAGCTTTAAGACCTTTTTTGATCTAGGATTGAATACAGAGTAGTTTTTGTGATGGACTGAACTTAAGGAATAAGTTGCCTACGTATCCAAATATATATTTGGAATCAAGCCCAACCGTAGTTCAAGCAGTTATGCATTGAGGTGGAGTTAGTCTGTTCTTTACCTGATTAGGGGCTTACCTTGATCGTCTGACCAATAGGGGACTGCCCTGGTCGTCTTGATCAGGTCCTCTAAGTAGCGGGGACCTGCCCAGGTCGTTTGACCAAGAGGGACCTGCCCCTGGTCAGTACAACTTCTGGCTCAAATGTATCATTGATCTGATTTACTAATTCATCCACGGGATATGTGCCACGTGGAGACATTCGGGTTATCCTCAATCAAAGCCCCCCAGATCATAATGGATGTGACCCTATTCTGGTACGTCGATTAAGATCTGAGGCTTATAAATCTTCCACGTGTACCGTATAGGCGGCGTACCCAATGTTGTCTCGGTTATTTCAAACGCCACCGTAATTAATTGCTATGATCTCTTCCAGTGATGCGTAGTCGAAACGTCCCATCGTTTGACTAGGGGCTATTAAACTCACCAAATCCTGCGAACAATCATCGTTATTTATAGCTAAAGATATCAAATTTGCTCAATTTGCGCATTGAAACACCAAGTAAGTTCTTGTTCTTCTTGTGCTATTTCCTTATTTTTCATGAATCCGAATCAATTTGATATATCTAATCTCAATCTGGCGAAATCCTTCTTTCTATTCTCCTCCTCATTTGATTGCTTCCATCGTCCCTCGCTTTTATTGAATCGCCTCCGACTGAGTATAACGTTTATGGGTTATCTTCACCCATTAGAGCTCTGAGAAGAACTTACGAGACAAAAAAGTTAATGGCTTGCCACGTGATTGATTCCAATCTGAGTGACGGTGATATCACCAAAATCTGATGATCGGTGCAGGATAAACAAAGATGTTTATGCCTTATCCGACTGTTCTGGTCGAGTGCCGCCACTCCCCTCCGAGTATCTTGTCATCATTTACAAGGAACAATTCGAGTGCGGACTCGGGTTTCTCTTCCTCCCGGTTATTTAGAAGTACTCGGGTTCTACGATTTAGGTAACGGTCGATCGTCCCCCCGATAGTTTTAGGGCTATAATCGGGTTCTTGATCTGGTGTAGATGTTTCGTTACTCCTTTCACATTGTCCTTATTTAGGACTTTTTACCAGTGTAAGCATGTGAAGAATAATCCGGGCTGGTACACCTTCTGTAGAAGAACCGACGAACTGAGTGGTATCCCACTAATCAAGAAGACTGACCAATCTTTTTCTGATTGGAAAAAACATTTCTTTTACATCAGGTCTAGAACCATCAGGAATTTAGGCAAATGGAACACATCTACTAAAGGTAGTGACGTGTTGAAAAGTAAAATAGATAAAAAGTTGCTTGAGGATATCAAAAAATCTAGCATATATCTGGGTTTAAAGAAGTATAGCTTTAATTTAATTGACGCTGCTCGCCTGGAGACAGCTGGTCCGGACCCTTATGTTGAGCTATCAGAGGAGAGATATAATATAACTAGGTTATTTCCTTTTGAATTCCTGCATACTCTGTTTAACACTTGCTTTAACATGATTGTTCGTTGGTATGTGCAGTGGCAAGCTTTACTGATATCATTCAGATAGCTGATGATGCCTCGCCTCCCAGGGTTCAAGATGCGTCTGATCCCATTATCAATCCGAACGTGCCTGATCTGACTGTTAACTCTGTTGACGCTCGTCCGAATGAGCCCTCAGTCTAAACAGATCCTGTTGATGATGATTCTGAAAATACCCATGACTACCAGATGGTCCTACGTACTTCTGCAATGAAGACCACTGCTGAGACTAGACGACCTTCAAAACGCATCAGATCTCACAATCAGGCTGATGAAGGTGCTGAGGCTTCTGAGCAAGCCAAAGGGGAAAGATATGATTGGAAAGAGTGGTCCAATCAAGACTTGTCAAAATTTGTAAGAATCTTCTCTCAAATATATTAATTTGTCTTTCTTAGGTATTGTATGTTGACTTTACTCCCTGTATTCCTTCTTTAGGGTGCCAAACTGGGTAGGGAGGTCCTGTCCAGATTGAAGAATTCGGGAAAAGTTGAAGAGAATTTGTCCAGTTCTTTATCTGAATGGAAGGCCAAATATGAAGATTTGTTGAATACTTCTACAGCTGAGAGAATGGCCTTATCTGATCAATTGTTGGCGAAGGATGATGAGCTGAAAATCAAGGCTACTGAGTTCCAGACTCATGTTGCTACTGCTAATCAAATCCGATCTGACCTGGAAAAGATGGTAGCTGATATAGAGTTGGAGAGAGATAATCTGAAGAATACTTTTCCTGAGCAGATTGCCAAAGTTCTAGCTGATTACAAAAAATCTGATGAGCTAGCCGACAATATAAAGATGTTATTTGCTCCGATTATCTGGTTCGGGTATTCCTCAGCCATTGAAGATGTGAAAGCTGCAGGTCTTGAAGAATGAAGAATTTCACAGATTTTTTCTTTTCTTTTTGTGCCAAATCCAAACACTAAGCCCAAATGAGCTCCTCTTCTCCTTATAGCTCCAAACAAGGAACAACAACCCAATCAAAAACATCATCTCCCCCACCCCACACTTGCCTTAGCAAGTGTGGTCTAACAGAAGACTAAGTCCACTCGTAGGGTATAAAATGAAGGAAATGTGACCATAATAAGGCTCAAGGGTAGGTTTCTGACTAAGTAACAAAACGGCTATAAAACGAATGGTGGTCAGACCATTCTATCAAGGCTAAGAGGGGCTACGAAGGTTTAATGTTGGGATAAGGCTTATTTGGCTTTAGTAGGGTCAAAGAGACGCCATGACCGTCATCCCGTGTCCTACTTAGGTAAACCTTTCTATTTCGCCTCGAGACTAGTGGTATGAGAGGTGGTAGTAATCAAATTGTGCACAAAGTGTAGCTTTCGTGAAAATAATAAACTCTATTCTCAAGATAAGATCAAACCGAAGTGCACACGTTCGGGGCCCTACTAAGATGGCCACCACTCGAGTAAAGACATAGCACAAACAACACAGTGTCGGGAACCCTTGAAAAATTTTAAAATCACCCAAAAATCGACTCGAGCCCGGTCAAAGGCTAAGCATACCACATATCAAGAACATTTAATCAATAAAAACAAGAAAACGGCTAAGTCCCCACCCCACGCTTAAAACGAAACACTTGCCCTCGGTGTGTGAGAGATAAAAAGAGTAAAAGACTTAGTTTGTTTGACCAAAACCCGGCAGAAAGGCGCACTAGTAGCCCACGTGACATCTTCTAGTAAGCTCCATCTCGAGTATCTAAAACCATAGAAACAAAAACCAAGGCAAACACATGCACGGGAAAAGTCCACGTGCCAAAAGATGGTGATAGATCACGAGATATATATAAAAAAATAGAAGCCATGCCACAAATAACGACTCAAAGCATATCAAGCATACTAGGCGGAATCGACTTTGGATGTAAAGATAATCAAAAGAAACACAGAGCATCCATGCATAAAATAAGGCCACAGAGGCTCACATAAAAACTTCCCGTCTATCTACAAAAGCCGGAACCAAAAGGAAATTCTCACCCCAACCTCTCTTTTAAGCAAAACTCTCCCCTCTTGCACTCAAAAACCACTTCAAAAACAAAATTATTACCAAAAGGTGGGTTGCCTCCCACAAAGCGCCTTTGTTTTATGTCTTTGGCTCGACAAAATGACTTATACGGTGCCAATTTTTCAAAGTTATACTATTGGCACAAAGTGAGAAAAGTAGAAGTGCTTTGTTTAACGTCGTTAGCATCGACGTAGTGGCTCTATACGGACTCATACCACAAAAGACTCAAAACAACAATTCAAAAATTTTATTCCAAACAAGTATCACCAAAATCATCAACCAAAATCCGAACTCAAAAAGATCAATAACTGAAGAAGAATGAAAAGGGCAAGCATCAAGGAGCCAAGTCATTAGAAACTTACCTCTCATGGCCCTCGATGTTACTTCTTCCCAACTCGAATCCTCTTTCATCAAAATTGGTCATCATCTTCTTCTTGAAATTTCCACTCCATGGTAGGTTTCTCTTTTAAAATTTTTCAACTCCATCTACCGGTGAGTACACAAAATCGATCTCGTAATACTCATCGACACAAGGTGGAAGAGTATAATAATCCGGGACCGGCATGCTAATAATCTCTACTCCCGGCACTCTACCATAGAAGGCTCTTGATCTCCTCATAAGGTTTCTTCATACACTCATATGGAAGTCTCCATTCGGGAGTGATAAAGAAATGGGCGATCCCATATGCTCCTCCAACTCGATTGTGTCTCATCAAACATTGTGCTCAAATCTATCATACACCCTTCGAGATCATCATTTTGAATTTCTTGAGCAGGTGGTGTAATAGATAAAAGGTGCACCTCTACCGTCTTCAAATCTTGCTCTTCTTCTTCATCCCAAAGCGCGTTTAGTTGCCAAAGAATTCTTGCTCGATCATAACAATGGCGGCTCCACCACACGCTCCACCAAGGCTTGACAAGTTTTATCTCAAGGGTGAGGGTGTAGTAGGTAGAACTTGAAACCGGCCATAATCAAACATTGCAATCGGAGGTGGAACTATGAGCAATCCCAACTCATTCTCTGGCTCAAAATCTCTTCATGGAGAATCAATCATCAACCTCACTCTCGACTTGAACTTCAACATAAAGTCCTCATCAACCCTAGCCGCCTCTATTGCAAATGCATCTTCTTCATGCTCTACTCTTCGTTTTTCACGAATCGACCGAGATTATCACACAACGTCCGTAGAAGCTTGTGCACACTTACCCAACTTTCTTCACCCATAGAGTCTCATTCTCATCTTTCTTACTCTGTTCTCGGATTCCATTAACCCGAATCGTAGATTCCATGAGCTCTCGCTTGAGATCATCCATTCGCATCTCCCAATCAAATCGATTTTCCGAAATTTTCTCGGCTTTGGCTATAGCAACTTTCTCATAAAGCTCATCCACTCTGTCCATTTCCTACTTGCTTCATCATAAGTATAGATATATGCTATATGCTCCATGCACTCCTCGTGTGGATGAGGTGCAAATGATCATGATGAAGTGGATGGTAGGGCTCTTGCCATGCCGAATTCGGATCGGGTGATCGACTACGTGTGAAACTATCAACTCAATCTTGAATCTGAGCACCATAATCTTGAAAATCATTAGGATTTGGACAACCTCATAATACCATGGCTCGTGACTCAAATAACCAAAATTCGATTACGAGATGTATTAGGCACCGATAAGCCCATGAACCGTGGCTATTCTCTTGTTGATCTCGAGGTGAGACACGAATCGCTTGTGATAACATGGTTCGGTGTCCGAGGTGGGTAGAAGTATTGTTGTTCGAGACAAATAGTATGGATTGAAAAATCCTTCCATTAAGGCTCAAGCTGCAAGACTCAGAAAACAACAAGAACACAATCAAAGTATCAAGCCACCACCACCACCGCAATTGATGGTGTGACTTCTCAACAAAAATCCGTCAAATAAAAAGAAAACAATAAAACAAAACCTAGGCCCAAGCCTTCGGTTCACTTGCAAGATATCACAAATAACACACACCGTTCCCCGGCAACGGCGCCATTTTGATGAGCTTTCTTTTCACCAAACAAATTTATAAAATACTCAAGACAACGGTGACTAAACAAGCTCTCTAACCGGCAGTGGACCGGGTCGATTGCTAGTATAGCTACAGGAGTCCGAGGTCGATCCCACAGAGAAAGGTGTGTTTGTGAGTACCAAAGTGAACTTCTAACTTAGTCTAGGCAAACAAGCGGTTGGTTGGTTGTTATCACACTATGCTAAAACATAAAAGAGAGAGAGAAGATTAAACTACTAGATTCAACGAGGGAGAAAGGGACATAGCTGAACCATGATCAATGTGACTAATCTCAACCCTAAGGAAGACAAAACCAAAAATGTGTAGTGAGCTAAACGTGCTCTTACATTCAATTTCACGGGTGTGAACTCCTAAACCCGGTGCTAGCGTCTGAACAACTCTCTTCTAACACCTTATGCCATGTTAAGGTCTGAACAACTCTCTCCTAACAAGTCATGTTTTGCACTCGAGCCGCTTAAACATATAAATGAGTAACCTCACGATGAGCTCGGCTTAACAACTAAACCGAGACTACACCACGATCCTAGAACCCTTTTCCCACCCCTCTCTCTCTCGAACAACTCTCAAGAGTGATGTGTGTGATATTTGACCTAGGTAGCTAATCTAGCTCAAATCCGTTATAACAAGTTCTAAGGCGTGAAACATGCAAGAAATAACAATAAAACACACTACCCACTCCCAATTTCATCACCCAAAGGGTGTTTTCACCACATTTCACATGATTCGACTATGGGAGGAATTAACTACTCATTATACTAATTAAAACATAAAGGAAATAGTAAAGGAGAAGCATAACAAGCATAAGAGAGAAGAACAATACCATAAATTGCAGAAATTCGGAGTTGGAGTAAGAAAGTACAAAAGAGAGAATCAAAGAAAAGATGGAGACTTGTTGTTTGTAATGAAAATCTAATCTAAGAAATGAAGAGAGTAAGGAAAGAGGTGTTTGATCTACATAAAATTACTCTATTCTAAACTATTTACAAAAATCGAGCAAAAAGGGTAGGGTTATGCTAAGGAAAAGGAGATTATCCAAGAAAATGTCTAAGGGGTATTTATAGGTGAAGGAAAATCTGCTTGCAAAAGGGTCCAAACGCGTTTTTAAAGTGTTGGAGCAGCGTTTGGGATCTTCAAACGTGCGTTTAAACTTATTTGAACGTCGTTTACACATAATTTCTCAGGCGGGGGCTTGACCGTCTTCATCCGAACGCAGCGTTTAGGAAGGTTCAAGCGCGCGTTTAGGATCTTGAAACACGCGGTTGGCATGGTTTCCAAGCGTGCGTTTAGAGGCTTCAACTCGAATGCGTGCGAACTCCCGGAGCGCGCGTTTAGGGGTTCAAGCGCGCGTTAAAGGCATGGAGCGCGTTTGGGGATTCAAGCGTGCGTTTGAACCCTGTTTCCCCAAATCTTCACTTTTCCCTTTTTTGGCCCTCGTCTTGCCTCGGTCATGCTTTTTCATTGTAAATCATTGCCTTTCGGGTCATCGAGACACCAATACCCTACATCATCACAATAACCAAAAACAACCAAAACATTCCAAAGGGTAAAAGTGCTCGGAATGGGTCAATATCATCAAAAAGGAGTGATAAACCATCAAAGTGACGAATTTACCCTCCGTGCTAATAACTCACGATATTACCCCGAGCGGTCTAAATCACCAAGAAACATGCTAAAAGTGGGATAAACGGGGTAGAAAATGCACCGAATCACGTAAAGTTGACTCCCATCAGATGTATGTCGAAATTTAATGTGTATATTGATACACATGGATTTTGCAATTTAATTAATGGTATTACCATATATTAATATAAGATATTAATATATATATATCCAATATATATTGCGGCTACATTTGTGTGTGTAATTGACACACACGTGAATTGCAATTGATCAAATTGACATGCTTGATTATTTGGATATTAATTGATTTTGAGAAAAAATAGATTTATGGTAATAACATAATTTATAATCAATATAAGATATTGGAAAATTAAATTATGGAAAGAGAGATAAATCACATTAATTGATTTTCCTTATTTTTATTGGAAAAAGGTTTTCTTCTCCTCCACTCCAAGCAATAGGGCTTGCCAAGCTCTTACACTATAAATAAGAGGGCTTGCCAAGCTCTTTTGTACACCATTCTTCCAAGAGCAATTGTTCTTGTGAAAAATTGCAAGAACTCATAGTTCTTGTGTAAGAAAGAGGGCTTCTGTAGTGAGTTTGTGAGGAGGAAAAGTCCGGTCCAGCAACCGGGTTTTCCGATAGCAATCCATGGTGGGATTCCGGTGGGTGTTCGTGTGGACTAGCGGTAGAGGCCGAACACTTGGGCGGCTCCATGCTGAACTACTCTCCTTAGACGGTCAAAGCGTCGATCTTTTAGATCAACCAAGGTAACCGCCGTCTTTAGTTTATTCGTTTATTGCTTAAACGAAGTCGATCTTGGGGAAAAGGAAATCAAATTTTTGAATTCCGCTGCGTTCCCGCGTTGATTTCCTAACATTATAGTACTGGGATACTTGTTGCTTATATTTAGCCATTCGGTTCAAAGCAACATCTCTCTTCTCCTCCAATTCATCTTTAGCATGCCTAATTTCTTCTTCCTAGACCCGATCATTGTATCGAGCCGTTCTGGGAGAGGGCAGGCCGATTTCTGCTGGTATAACAGCTTCACACCCATATGCCAGAGAGAATGGTGTTTCCTGTGTTGACGTGTTCAGCGTAGTCCTGTAGGCCCAGAGAATGTTTGGTAGATGTTTTACCCAATGCTTTCCTTCATGCTTGTTAACGGTGATTTTTACGGTTTATACGACTTTATTTCGTAGCAATTTCCTTTGTGTTTTATTACTTTTTATAGAAAAGTAAGTGTTTAAGTGAAATATTGAAAGAATGCGTATGGAAATCATTAAAGTGCAAAATCGAGCTAATTACGTGGTTTTATTGGTGTTTTCTATCTATATGTATGATTTTACATTTTGCATGTTTTTGTCGTGTTGTAGGTACGCTTGCATGTTATGGAGGAAGCTAAAATGATGTTCACTTGAAGTTTAAACGGAAGGAAAGAGATACAAGTCGAACTTGGATTGAAGATATGGAATTGAACGTGCGTTTAATGCTCCGTCTTCCTGGACGGGCGTCTAAGGAAGTAGACGGGCGTCCACTGGAGCTGTTGGATTCAGGGAAGACAGAAATTTGCTGAACGAGCGTTCAAAAACCTATAGGACGGGCGTCTGATCCAGCTCGGCCCGACTCGACAGATTTATACACCTTGGACGGGCGTTCAACCCATCAAACGGGCGTCCTTCAGCCGACATACCATTAATCGACTTAAAACTCTATAAATAGAAGCGTTATTTCAACCCTACGATACACATTATTCAGCCGCACAAAACCCTAGACAGAGCTTCACTCGGTCGACCGAGTGCTCCTGCTCGGTCGACCTAGCCCCACTTTTGTTTTTATTTATTTATTTTCGTTCGTTCATATTCTGAAGATGATCTGAGGCTTTCTGGAACAAGCTTGTGAAACCGTCTCTGCAACATCTTGATTTCTTCTTTGGGATTGTTTGTGAGTTTTAATTTAAAGTTTGTATCTTTATTATGTTCTTATTGATTATGCAATTTAAATCGATGGATGTGTTGCTTATTGATGTTTAACGTTTGATGAGAATCGTTGTTAGACCTAGATCACCGTAGTAAAGATTAGATTTTTAACCTAAAAATAACGAGAGTTGTTAGGTTAATTTCTAGGTTGCTAGATTGAGAAATCTTACACCTTTGTTATGAAAGCGTTAATCTTTAAGATCGAGAGATGAGAGATTAATAGGCGAATTATCTAAGAGATTAGAAATTCATACTTTTGATAGGTGAACCACAATCTTCATTAGATCTTCACTAAACAATCTAGAGAGGAAGTTGAGGGTTGTGAGATCGGTGGATCATTGCTTGTTCGTTTTCAATTTATTTGTTATCATCTTAGTAATTTTATTATCTTTTTAGAATAGAGTTATTTTCATTAGTTTGTCTCGTAACTATCTTTCCTGGCTTTGGATTCTAGATCCTCTGTCCAGTTTATTGTTTTCGTTTTTTTTTGTTCTGTTTTGTTTTATTTTTTTCGTGACAACTTTTAGGAGAATTAATAAACTAGAGAAACAACCTCGATTCCCTGTGATTCGACTCCGGTTGTCGCTACTATACTACGATCCCTGCACTTGGGGTAAACCGGATTTATTTTATTACTTGTTTGTTTTTCATTGCATAAAATCCGAGACAAGTTTTTGGCAAAAACTTGTCTCGGATTTTATCTAATGAAAAATAAACAAGTAATAAAATAATCGGTTTACCCAATCTGTGATTGTATATAGCGATTACAACCGGAGTCGAATCACAGGGAATCGAGGTTTATCTAGTTCTTAATTTTTCTAAGGGTTGTCACGAAAAATAAAACAAAACAGAACTAAAAAAAAACTAAAACAATAAACTGGACAGAGGATTGTCAATCCAAAGCCAAGGAAGATAATTGCGAACGAAAATAACTCTAATCTATAAACTAAAAAGAAAATAAACTTCTAAGATAACAACGAAGAACAAGGCACAAAGATAATTTCAATTAATTTTAACGAAGAACAAGCATTGATCCACCTATCCCACAACTCTCAATTTCTACCCTAGATCGTTTAATGAAGATTTAATAAAGATGTGGTTCACCTATCAAAGGTATGAACTTCTAATCTCTTAGAAAAGTTCGCCTATTAATCTCTCATCTCTCGATCTTAAAGATTAACGCTTCCATAACAAAGGTGTAAGATTTGTTCAATCTAGCAACTCTCGTTATTTTTAGGTTAAAAATCTAATCATTACTACGGTGATCTAGGTCTAACAACGATTCTCATCAAACGTTAAACATCAATAAGCAACACATCCATCGATTTAAATTGCATAATCAATAAGAACATAATAAAGATACAAACTTTAAATTAAAACTCACAAACAATCCCAAAGAAGAAATCAAGATGTTGCAAAGACGGTTTCACAAGCTTGTTCCAGAAAGCCTCAGATCATCTTCAGAATACGAACGAACGAAAATAAATTAAAAAAAACAAAAGTGGGGCTCGGTTAATCTTTTCTTGACGCCCATCTTAATTTGCCGGTTGGTCTGTTCCACTTGGCCGTTGGCTTGTGGATGACCAACATAAGTGTAGTGTTGAGTTATGCCCAAATCAGCACACCATTCTTTAACTCCGTTGTCTTCAAATTGAGTTCCATTGTCCGAAATTAGGACCATGGGTATTCCGTATCTGCACATTATGTTCTTCCATAGGAACTTCTGGATCTGCTTGGCTGTGATAGTAGTTAATGCTTCAGCTTCTACCCATTTAGTGAAATAATCAATAGCCACCACTAGAAATTGGTAACTTCTTGGTGCTTTAGGTAACGGTCCCACCAAATCTACCCCCCATTGATCAAAAGGCCATGCTGAGATGATTGGGGTTAGGAATTCAGATGGTTGATGGGATAGATTACTATGAACTTGACATGACCTGCATGCCAAAACTAACTCCTCTGCATCCTGCTGCATCCTAGGCCAATAATAGCCAAACAACCTGCACTTCCGAGCTAAAGCTCTTGACCCCATGTGGCTTCCACAGATCCCCAAATGGATTTCTCTTAACAAGTAGTTGCCTTCGTCTAGAGTGACACAACGCAGCCAATGGGATATAAAGGACTTTCTGTATAAGATATCATTAAATAGGGCATACCTGTCAGATAAACGTTGGATCTTAGAGCTTGCCTTTTATCCTCTGGTAACTGACTGTCTTTCAGATATGCTACAATGGGATCCATCCATGTTTCCCTTTGTGTGATCGGTTGTACTTCAGATGCTTCATAGCTGCGCTGATTTAATTGCTCGACCAGAACCTTTTTATCTGATAAAAAGTTCGAAGCTAACTTGGACAGAGCATCTGCTCGGGTATTCTGCGATCTGGAGACCTACTCCACCTGAATTTCCAGAAACTGATTTATCTTCGATTGGGCCAGAAACATATACTTTTTCATGGGTTCCTCTTTTTCTTCGTACTCCCCTCTAATATGATTCACTACCAGTTGAGAGTCGCTATAGATTTTAAGTCGTTGAACTCCCAATTTTAGAGCTAAATTCAGGCCTGTAATCAATGCTTCATACTCTGCTTCGTTGTTGGTTGCGTGAACGTTAAAGTGCAAAGCATAAGGAAATTCTTCACCCATTGGACTGATAAGGAGGAGACCTTCTCCTGATCCACTTCTACTAGATGCTCCATCAACGAACAGCTTCCATTGGCCTGATTCTTTTGGAGATATCCGCTGATCAATAGAAATGGACTTCTCTTCGCTACAAAATCTGCCAAAGCTTGAGCTTTTATAACGATTCTTGAGTACGTACTCTAAGTCGCCAACACCGCCAACTCGACAACCCATTTGGCTAGACGACCTGAAGTATCGGCACCTCGCCGATCATCTGCTTCAAAGGTTGATCAGTTAGGATGATGACGGGATGACTTTGAAAGTAAGATCTTAATTTCCTGGATGCATGGGCTAATGCTAGGACTAACTTCTCCGCATATGAATACCTCACTTCAGGTCCGTGTAAAGCCTTGCTCGTGTAATATACCGCTTTAAAGTGTCCCCTGCCGCTAACCAAGGCAGTATGATGGCTTCATCACAAACTGATAAATAAAGGTACAAAACCTCTCCTTCTTGGGGAGATGTCAGAGTTGGCAATTCCAACAAATACTTCTTCAATTCATCGAAAGCTTCTTGACAATCCATCCCCCATTGAAACGGGGTAGCTTTCCTTAAGATCTTAAAGAAAGGCAATGCACGCTGTGCTGATCGTGAAAGGAATCTGTTCAATGATGCTAGTCTCCCAGTTAACCTTTGTACTTCTCTGACGTTAGTAGGTGGTGGCATCATTTTCAAAGCGTCTAACTTGTCTGGATTGGCTCTGATTCCGTCTTTAGAAATCATGTAACCCAGAAATTTCCCAGATCGTACTCCAAAGGTGTATTTCTTCGGGTTTAGCTTCATCTTTGTCTTTCGGAGTACAGTGCAAACCTCTTTTACATCTTGCAAGTATTGATCTAAAGACCTGCATTTGATCAATAAATCATCGATATACACTTCCATAGACTTGCCAATCTGATCACCGAATATTCGGTTGACCGCCCTCTGTTACGTTGCACCTGCATTCTTTAAACCAAAAGGCATGGTCACATAGTAGAACGTACCAAACTCGGTGATGAACGCTGTTTTTTCTGCATCTTTCGGATCCATGAAAATCTGATGATATCCTTTATATGCGTCCAGAAATCCAAAAATTTCAAAGCCTACAGTTGAATCGACCAGCCTATCTATCCTGGGTGATGTGTAACTATCTTTAGGACAGGCTTTGTTTAAGTCTGTAAAATCGACACACATTCTCCAGGAGCCATCGGATTTCTTAACTAACATTGGATTGGCTAACCACTCTGGATAAATCACCTCTTTGACAATTCCAGCTTGTTTGAGTTTTGCAACCTCCTGTTCTATAACCGAGATTCGCTCTGGTGCAAATTGCCTCTTCTTTTGCCGAACAGAGGGCCTGTTCGGATCCATATTTAAGCTGTGGCCCGCTAAATCTGGTGATAAGCCAGGCATGTCATCGGTCTTCCATGCAAAAACATCCTTGTAATCTTGGAGTAGTGCTGTTAGTGCCGTCTTATATTGATCCGGAATCCAGGATCCCACATTGACCATTGAATCTGGTCCCTCATCGCTAATCTGAACAGCCTTGGTCTGGTCTGCTGATACCCAAGTCTTGTCTTCCTCTGGTAACAATTCTTCCAGCGTTACCTGCTGAACAAATTTCTTCTCATCGACTACTGATGTGTAGCAACTCCTGGCAGTTTCCACATCGCCCTTCAATTCAATCGATTCTGAATTATGCGGAAACTTCATGCTGTTATGTGCTGGAGAAATGATTGCTCGCAGGTCGATAATCGCCGGTCTTCCCATAATAACATTATAAGCAGACGGTGCCTTAACAACAATGTAATTTACCATTAGGGTCCTGCCCTTTGGCCAGTTACCATAGGTAGTAGGCAAGGTAACCATGCCCATAGGATGAACAGGTGGACCTGCAAATCCAAACAAAGGGGTAGATACGGGTGTTAAATCCGATTCTCTTAATTTCATGGCCTGGAAGGCCTTGTAATACAGGATGTTAACGGCACTTCCGGTATCCACGCAGATCCTCTTTACCACATGCTTGCTAATGACTGCTTCGATAACTAACCCTTCATTGTTAATGACAAGTGGTAATGGGTCCTCTGGTCCGTACCTTACCTCTCCTGACACTTTCTGTCGTTTACCAGAAATCTGATCTTGATTCACAGGATCTTTCATCTCCTCTTTTTCCTGATCTGTCCTCCTGGGACCTCCCATGATCGTATTAATAGTATTTACTGGTCGGTTATCGATCTGACCGTCACGATCTGGAGATGGATTTCTGGGCCTTCTTTGTTCATTATTCCTATTCCTCTCATTCTGATGATTTCCTCTTCTGAATTCTCTGTGCCCTCTGGGCTCTTCGTTGCGAGATCTATCAACGACTTCATCAAGTCTTCCTTCCATAACTGCTGCATCGATATCCCTAATCAATTCTCTGCACGCCTCCGTATCATGACCAACATCCTGGTGGAATCTGCAGAATTTGGTCTGATCTCTCTTTTCCCTGGGTCCTTTCATGTGGAATGGAGTTCTCGCTATGCCTTTGCGTTCCATGATAGCCAGGACCTGTTCCCGCGATCTATTCAACGGTATTAGGTCTCTGTCCTGCAGAGCACCTCTTTTGCCCAATCTGTCTGTTATAGGTGCTTGAACCCTATCCCAAACTGATTTACGCTTCTTGTCAGATTTCTCCTCTGCCTTACCTTTTCTGTGATCTCCCTTCTCTAACTCACGCTTGGCATGATTAGCTTCTTCACCTTGACAGTGCTTAAAGGCAATTGCCAAACATTCCTCCATGGTTCTGAGATTTTTTCCATTTAATTTTGCATATAACCTCCCCTCTTGTAGTCCTGCTACGAATGAGGCTACCAAAAATCGATCATCTACATCAGCCACCTGGGTTGACTCAGCATTGAACCTTTTGATGAATTGTAAAACCGTTTCATCGGACTTTTGCTTAATGGTAAGCAAATGAGTGCTATTTCTTTGAAACGGTCTCGCAGCAATGAACATGCTCATAAACTTCTTAGTTAAAACTGTAAAACTAGTGATAGATCTGGGTGGTAACTTGTTAAACCAATCTCTAGCCCTTCCAGATAAAAGTGCTAGGAAGGCCTTGCACTTCATTTCGTCTGGAGCATTGTACAAATGCACATATTGATGCATATGATCATAAGGGTCTTTTGTTCCATCATAGGGACTAATATTTGGTATCTTAAATCACAGGACACGAATAGGCATCAATGTGCTCTGCAAGCGATGAAGCTAAATTGAACTCGTCTTCCTCATCCTCCAACATGGCATCTAATTCAATTTATGGTTGCATCATTCGCTTGACGAGTTACGCTTTTAATAATCGACAAGCTGGATTCCGCAACTTCCTTGTGACCATCCTTTTCTTGGATGATGGTCGTTTCTTCTTCTCAAGATTTACTACTTTCTCCTTTCCATTTCTTACACTTTCAAACAGAATCTGGAAATCAGCGTCCCCCATTGTCTTTAAAGCATCTACCAAGAGTTGTTTCGCCAAGCCTTGAGTATTTGGCTGATCTTCTGGTTGTTTTTCAAGATTACGTTCTTGATCTTGATTCAAATTATCTCGATCGTGTGAGGAACCTACCAGATCTTTCCCTTGTTGATTTTTTTTAGATTTCATGTCAACTACTCCGTTAATCTGCCGCTAGAAACAAAAAGTTGACCCTCCTTGCCAATGATCGAACTCAAACTAAAATGTATAAAAGCTTTAAGGCCCTTTTTGATCTAGGATTGAATACAGAGTAGTTTTTGTGATGGACTGAACTTAAGGAATAAGTTGCATACGTATCCAAATATATATTTGGAATCAAGCCCCAACCGTAGTTCAAGCAGTTATGCATTGAGGTGGAGTTAGTGGGCAGTTATACAATCTACCACGTCTCACGTCTATACATAACTGTTCTTTGCACATATGTTTGGTCTGTTCTTTACCTGATTAGGGGCTTACCCTGATCGTCTGACCAATAGGGGCCTGCCCTGGTCGTCTTGATCAGGTCCTCTAAGTAGCGGGGACCTGCCCCTGGTCAGTACAACTTCTGGCTCAAATGTATCCTTGATCTGATTTACTAATTCATCCACGGGATATGTGCCACGTGGAGACATTCGGGTTATCCTCAATCACCGTGGTTCTGATCAATCCATGAGTCACTTTGGTGCATGTGGAGAGACCACCCAATAAGTCCCCGGTAGGTTTATGTCTCACGTATAAGTTTTAATGGTGGAATATATATATATTTTTGTGCGATTATTTCGTTCAGTTTGCATAAAATGCCGGTGCATAAATCGGTTTTATTAAAAAATCAAAAGTTGATCGAGCACAATTTAGGGCTTTATTTACTGTTCCGTTCTTAGAGTTTTGTAAATAATGTATGTACATTTTTTTTTTTTGGTGAGATCCAAGAGATCAGATTGGGCCCTCAAAAAAAGAGAGATCAAATTCTCACTCGAGTTCAAAAACAAAGTCATCTATTACACTACACGCAGAGCGTCACTTGTCTGAAATTTAGCCAAGGCGAAAAAAAAAAAAATTTAGGGCCCTTCAAAAAAGCGAGAACCAAAATGTATATAAAAAAATAAAACAAAAATCTTTGCGTGAGATAGCGATGGATTTAGAAGAAAAAAAAGCACTCTTATTCATTCACTGGTCATAGTTTATAAAAAAAAAATTATTGTATTATCGAGGTTCAAAAGATTCTCAGTATGCAGTATCTTGAAGTCTTAACAATTAAGATCTACATTCATTGTTCATATAAATACATTATATATATAATATTAAGTCGAAAATTTTGTGCGTTTAATTTATTTATTGATTTTAGCGGGGTTAGAGTACTACTACAGCATGTCCCCTGGGCGCCCCTGACTACACGTACGACACCTTGTGTTTTATAATCAAACTATGTGTGTAAAGCAAATAAGTCGGTTTAATGTAAAGGAGAGTTGGTGGGGGTGATGATGTATGGGATTTGTATTGGAAGGAGAGAGGCAATTGTTTTGGACGCGGCAACTCTCTGTAGATGGAAACACTTTGCCCAGTGAGTCACCATTCTCTGTGATGTTGACTCTTTTGAGTGTTACATACACATACACAGCTATCTGTCTCTGTCTCCAATGACGGATTCAGAAAAAAATCTCAGTGGGAGTACAGGAACAAATTCAAAAGACGAGTGGAGGCATCGATAGTGTTTTTGCATCTTTTAACTATAAAAACAAGTCGATTTTCGGATCTCAGTGGGGGCCATGCACCCTCCATTTTCAAGCTGGTTCGTCCCTGTCTGTCTCTATAATGGAGTATAATAAGAATCATAAAATAATAGATTTTTTTTTGAAAGGAAATAATAGATTTTTAATCAAGATTAATTGCGTAAGATCTTTTGTTATGAAACTAACATAGATCCTATAAAAAGACAAATCACTCTCAAAACATAATGAGAGAATACAAAAGACTACTGCAGTGTTTTGTTACTTTCATGTAATGTCTTGTTATGCTTGTTATGCTACTCATATTGTAATAATTTGTTGGGTAGTGGTCATTGATTACTACTATTACTTTGGACTTGTCATAACATCTAACATTATAAACTCGTTTCCTAAACGAACGAACACGAATTTGGTTTCTGAGCGTTCGATTATATTCGTGAATATGTTTATGTAGATAAATCGATATCTGAACCCAAAAACATAATATGATAAGCTATATATTTATCAAATAGATACTGTGGGGCAATTCAATGTCTAATAATTATTACACTATAATGTTTGAGTATCGATTTATAATTTGTTATCCATGAATTTCGACTATATTTTTTATACTTTAAAGAGCTGAACTCGGGTTAGATTCGACCTGAAAGACAAATATACGTTTAGCGAGTCAAAACAGAACACGAATTCAAACAATTTGTCTTATAAACGGGTTAAGCTTAAACGTAATTTTATATTTCGTTTAGTAAACAGAGACGAATGCCAAAAACCTGTGACTAAAACGGATTCCAACAACCTAGATTGACCCAAAAGGACTGATTATAAATCAAATTTAACACATTACAAGCCATAAAAAAATAGAATTTAAAAAGTGGGTCTATTGTGACACTACTTTTTACTATTGACACCTATTTTTTATTATTTGTTCGGATCAAAACAACGTCAGTGTCACTGACGTTTATATTGAAACACCAACTTCAGCGGAAAGTCAGTGACTGACGTTTTTAAATTGTGACACTTTTATAACGTAAACGTCGGTGTCACTGAGTTTCGTTGTAGAACACCAACATCAACGTCAGTGGCACTGACATTCCGTTCATAAAAAGTCATGTGGTGTCGGAGTAATTTTTTATGGTGTCAAAAATAATGTAATGCTAATAGTAAAAAATGGTGTGTCAATAGAAACCTCCGTGAAAACAGGCTTAATGACTCAACGATCTCACCCACTAGATTGCACCAACAGCTGGCAAAAGAAACAAAGTTTCTTTGACGGATTTTCCGGTGCTTGTTTTTTCCTCCACGACCTCTTTTTTCTTTCTTTGGCAAATTTTTTTTTTTGGAAACATTAGCAAAATCTTATGTGTGATCAAATTACTAATTCATATAAAGCATATCGAAATCTTGATTTTATTTACCTAACAAAATTTGGTAACCTTCTCTGGAAAAAATGAATAATATGTCAATTATCGATCTACTTTCCCAAGTAAGAAAGATCCGCATCCTTTGAAGTCAATTTTCGGTAGCCACCGGAGAATTCGACTCTAAAAAAAGGTGGTGGCTAGAATAATGGCATGGTAGATTGTAAGGGCTTCCACCTCAACACCTTGAAAGTTGAAGCCTCATTGAGAAAAAAATGAAGAATATCTCAATCTCCAACTGCTACGCACTGCGTTCCTGAAAACTTTTTAGTAACGTATATATTATTTAAACTTGTGAACGTTACATAAATTCAGTATTGTTTTTAGTGCATCTACTCTACCTGTGTAGGTGTAAGCGTAAAGGCACAAATTTGTGGTAAATTTTTTATTTTTTATTTTTTTTATTTTTTTTTGTGGTAATTTTTCTTTTCTGTTGTCATTTTGTCACATAAGTGTTGGGTCGTATATAAAAATTACATTGCATGCCATGTTTATATCAAAAATAGTTCCCATCACGTCTCTGACTTACAAAAAAAGATTAGACTTTTAGCTAGGTAGTATATAGTTTGCAATTAAATTCAAGAATAGAACAAGCGTACACAGATACATGATGATGGCCGACCAGAACTACGCCACGTGTCACCTGAGCGGAAAACTCTCCTCCAGGCCGCCCTGCAGTCGGCGAGCTTAGTGAAGAGGAGCTGCCCAGTTCGGCTATAGTGGCTTTGGGGGCTCGGCACAGGATGCACAGAGCAACCCCGATTATTGTTCCATGTGCTGGATAACTAAAGATAAATAAAGAAAGAATTCTATGACATAATGACATTGATTTTGTCGTTTAAATATGTCCATAATTATTCCTAAATCATAGGGATTTATGCATGTATATCCTAAGGGAAATAATAATATTAATAATAATAAAAACGCAATTCCTTGCAGGACAAGGAAAGGGATGAGACGTCATCTATATAAACAACCTTAAGAAACTACGAAATACTTGATTCCTGAAACATAACAAGATACGTAACCAATTTGAGAGAAATAATTCTCAAGCTCAATCTAAAAATCACCCATAAAACCATCCATCATTCATAACGGTCCGGATAACTATTAGACGAAATCCAACATCTTCAATTGGCGCTAGAAGGAGGGCCTTCTATCGGTAATAGATCAAGGTTGTTTGTGATCAAGTTTATGGCAAAAACATGCCAAAAACGTAGTCAGATCGATGGATTATTTCCAGAGTTTCAACCGTTGGAACAAGAATTCCACCGTTCACATTCAAGAAAAAGGAGGGACGAACAAGCCCTCCAAATTTCATGCCGATCGGAGTCCGTTTATATGTCCGATCGTCGCAAGAAAGTTGCTGCTGTGTCACCGAAAACACAGCAGTCACCAAAAATGCAGTAAGATCGACTGCTTATTGCCGGAGTTTCAACCGTTGGAACAAGAATTCCACTGTCCAGATTGAAGAAGAAGGGGGGATGAACAAGCCCTCCAAATTTTGTGCCGATTGAGTCCGTTTACATGTTCAATAGTCCCGAGAAAGTTGATGCCGTGTCACCAAAACCGCAGCAGTCATCGAAAACGCAGTAAGATCATAGGCTTATTGCCAGAGATTTCACCGTTGGAACAAGAATTCTACCGTTCAGATTGAAGAAGATGGAGGTATGAACAAGCCCTCCAAAGTTCGTGCCGATCGGAATCCGTTTACATGACCGATCGTCGCCGGAAATTTGCTGCTGTACCAACAAAAACGCAGCAGTCACAAAAAATGCAACAGCCAGATCGGAGACTTAATTCCAGAGATTGCACCCTATTGAGGATCAGAGCACTTCAGGTAAGTGCTGAAAATAAAATCAAGGCAAGAGAACTTGCAAAAGCTGGCATATATTAAAACATTGTACATGAAAAAATTGGAAGCTTTTCTCCAAAGTCTTCATGACAGACTCTGAAACTTGAGCCCCGCAGGTCGGACTCTGAAGCTTGAGCTCCGCTAGTTGGACTCGAAAAGTTTGCTTAAGTCCAGCAGAGATGACGTCAACTTTCGAACTCCGCAGGTCGGACTCACAAAGTTTGCAGGTCAAACTCATCGAACTGAGCCTCGCAGATCGGACTCACCAAGTTTGCAGGACAAACTCACCAAGTCAGCAGGACGGACAAAAGTATGAGCTCTCTAACTCAGCCTTCGTAAATTTGTAGACCAAACTTCCCTAGTTCGTAGACGAACTCAAACCGAGCTCCGCAGGTCGGACTCGTCATAAAATCAATCCGCAGGACGGACTCGAGCAAGTCCGCAGGACGGACAGAAATTCAGATCACTAGATGTCAGGCTCAATGCGTTTGCAAAGCTGAGCTCCGCAGGCCGGACTAACTCTAAACAGCCAATCTACAGGTCAGACTCGCGCAAGTCCACATGTCGGATAACTTTTTTGGGCTCCACATGTTAGGCTCGCTAACTTTGCGAAGTGAACTTCCCAAGTCCCTAAAGGGATCCGAGCTGAGGTACGCAGGTCGGGCTTGTAAAAATACAATGAAGCATAAGCGAAATGCAAGTTCAAGAACCTAAGAAGCGTTAAGGGCTGAGTTCTGCCCAGACTCTTTAGCATGAGTTAGATTCTCCACAGAAGCATTGACCTGGTGCAGTTCGGCAGGAGCCGTTGAAGCAGAAGCCGTAGAAGGTACTAAACAAGGAGCTGCAGCAACGTTCTCAAATACCGTTCCACTTCAGAAGACGTGGGCATGAATGACAGCGTCATAACAATAGCTCTGCCACCTGGCAGAGTAGGCCATTGTAAAATTCTACAAGTCTAGATGACAGGGGCCGACGAACACCTCTAACAGATCCGACCTCACAAAGAGTGGTTCAGCCAGATCTTTGGGGCTTATGATGATGGCCGACCCGAACTACGCCACGTGTCATCCTCTTAAATCGTAAAATTAATGACTAACCTCTAAAGTAAGGCATTAAGCGCTAAGTGCCCCAAGCACATACCCAAGGGCAGGTCCCTAAGCCCAGGTGGTAGATCGGTAGAAACTTTTCCTCCAGCCGCCGCAGGTCGGCCATGGCTTGGTGAAGATGAGTTGCCCAGTTCGGCCATAGTGGCCTTAGGAGCTCCGCGTAGGACGCACAGAGCGACCCCGGTTGTTATTCCATGTGTTGGATAACTAAAGATAAATAATGAAAGAATCCTATGACATAATGACATTGATCTTGCCATTTAAATATGTCCATAATTATCCCTAAATCATAGGGATTTATGCATGTATATCTTTAGGGAAATAATAATATTAATACTTATAAAAGCGCAATTCCTTGCAGGACAAGAAAGGGATGATCGTCCCTATATAAACAACCCTGAGAACAATGAAAAACTTGATTCCGAAACATAACAGAGATCGTAGGCAATTTGAGAGAAATAACTCTCAAGCTCGCCTAAAAATCACCCAAAAACCATCCTCGTTCATATTACCTGCAGATTAAGCGACCGGATAACTATTAGGCGAAATACAGCATCGTCAATACACTACATGAAATGTAGTCCATTAATATTAAATATCAGTTGTAAATTATTAATCAATCACTATTTTTTTTTTTTTTTTTTTTTTGAGGAATCAATCACTAAGACTTTGATTATGTAATTACAGCTATTATCATTCAGAAATATCACAATAAACATAGTGTCCTCTGTGACAGGTGCATTCTCTTTTATATTTGTACTAGTATCGTTACACCGTGCATAATACACGGTGCATGCCCATTCCAGGTTGGTATCTATCATGTTGGTGTGTCTTTATGTGCTATATAGTGTGATGATATGATAAAATATAAGAATCAACAATTAAAAGTAACGATAAAAACACAACTAAAAAACACATATATATAAAATTATAAATAACATTTTTCAAGCACAATATAATTGTGACCGGAAACATACACAAACAAGGGCAAATCTGAAAGACTTACGAAACGAATACGTAAAACACGAAGTGATAAAGAAACGAAACGTACATGAAAAACGATTTGAAAAGATTATGAAACAGGAGCACAAAAAACAAACTAAAACCAAAATAAGAAACCGAATACCGGCGTTATAGTCAACCATATATAAAGTTAAATTCAAAGTGATATCAAACGAAAATACGAAACCCGATGTTCCTAAGAAACAAACTGTACGTAAAAACGATTTCAAAAGACTACGAAAAAAAAAACGGAAAAAACTAAGTTTAAAACAAAAAAAGAAATCGAAAACACCGACATAGTAGTAAAATACAAGTTATTATGTCCGGGTGATAACAAAAGTTTAACGACTTATAACAATAATTATATTACAATATTCCATAGAATAATAATAATATAATATAAATTTTTTGTAAGTAATAACATAATATTATTGAATGAAACGCGCATAGTAAGAAGAGAAAAACCGTGATGTGATAAAAATAAAAAAACTTGAAAAAAAAGTGCACAAACGTTGCTATAAGCTTAAAGATATAACAAAAGCAAAAAGGGTATTTTAAAAAAAAAAAAAAGGCAAAACTGTATGGGCCAATCACGTAGTGACACATGGCAGCACCAAAGGCAACAAGGAAAGCGCCCCTTGAATGAAACGTGCATAGTAAGAAGAGAAAAACCGTGATGTGATAAAAATAAAAAAAAACAAAAAAAAACGCACAAACGTTGCTATAAGCCCAAAGATATAACAAAAGCAAAAAGGGTAATTTTTTTTAAAAAAAAGGCAAAACTATATGGGCCAATCACGTATACGAAAGAGGGAAAAAAAAAAGAGAGAAAAAAGAGAGGGAAAAGCGTCGCTTTAAGTCTTAAAAGAGAGGGAAAAAAATACCAAAAATATCGGGTCAATCAGAGCCCGACACGTGGCAGCACCAAAAGCTCCACAAGAAGCGCCCCTTGTTCCTTTATTATATATAAGGATAGCAAGAATCCCAAAGTTAGAGTATTTTATGTTATCGTTTTTATTATCAGATGACACCGACATGCATTTTTCTTTTCATTATCTAAATAAATGATGTGATTATTATATGAGAATGATTGAGAGTTGGTATTGACGGTATGACAAATCCTATGTTGCACAGACATGGACACGAACACGTCGCACTATACGACACGGACACGACGATACGGTTAATTTCAAAATTAAAGACACGACACGCCGCCGACACGTTACACACACAATCAAACATGAGATCCTAAAATTGTCATTTTAAAATATAATGGTCAATTTTGACACAATGATAAAACATGAGGTCCTAAAACTGTTAAAAACCCAATGATTATGAGTCAAAAGATGAAGTTGAGAAAGATTAAGTAGTCTTTAACTTATGATTATGAAGTTGAATTTATAAAATACGTTTTCATGAACAAAATTGACATGTATCGATCTCGTTAGATTTGTGAACATATACGGTATCTTTCCTCAAATTAAAAAAAGAAATAAAGAAAAACGACGTTGGTTTAAATAAATAATTAATTGTCAATTAGGACACATTTAGAAACACGTCAGGATTTTAGTCATTTGTGCCTGACATCTTTCATATTGTGTCATTTAGGACCCTTATCCCATTTAATGCAAATTTATAAAAGATTTGCGTGTACACTCCCTTTTAAAAGTATTTTTTTAACCGTCCATCCCATGGGCGGATCCAAGAATTTCTTTCGGTTATCAAAAGTAAACCCCTTCTCCGCTGATTCCGTTTCTGCAATTCTTTCTGAAATCCGTTGAATAACTTGCCTCTAGTTTTTCTTTGTTTTCCCTTCTATTCCTCTGATGATTTCGAACAAAGAGGGGAAGATTCAACTTCTGACATCCCCTTTTACATCATTGGAGGTTATCTCCAAAAGTATATAACGCCCACTTAATACCCACTAATTGTCCTTAATTAATAAATCCCTAACTTCTTTTATATTAATTTCCATAATTAATATATATTTTTTATTAAAGCAACTTTAATCCATAAACATAAAATTCCGTCTTTAGCGAAAAGCCACGTCTGTCCTTTTTCAAAAGGTCGGGATATTAAAAAAAAAATCTGGTTCTCAATGAGGTCACGTGATCCCAACAAAGGTAGATCCGCCCCTGACCCATCCCCAACTTGTCCTTCGTCTGTGTACATACGGTGCACCAAATCATAGTGAAGCCATTGAAATGCAAAAACCAAACGTCCAATTCGATCAATACTTGCAACTCCGAGCAACGACAAATGTTGAACATCCTGTATTCTCTATATATATGTATGAAAACTACTTCTATTTGAATGCTGATGAGGGATAAATTAAACCTCGCCACGTGGCATAACTATGTGGAAGAATATTGGGGCCAGAGGACCCGGACAGACTGGACCTTATCCCAGGCGGGAGGTCGATCCTCGTTTTGCCCGATTAGACCACCGCAGAGCGGCTCGGTCATCAAGGGTTGGGTAACCTTGGTCGAGACGGTCTGAGGAACCTGACGCAGGACGTCAGGGGTTTTCCTTACAAAGGCAATTCAATCACGTGCCTATATAAAATGATAAAGATGGGAAGAATCCCGTGATTATAGGAGGCCGACCATATTGTTTATACGCTATCCTAATTATCTCTTAGAGAGGAGATTGACACGTAATAATCCTTAGGGTTTAAGAATCCTATACTTGTCTAACACGACAAGGGCGAGACGCCTCCCTATATAACCAACCCTAAGGAACTACGAAAGACTTAATTCCAATTACATACATTGGATACGTAGGCAACTTGGGAGAATTTTACTCTCAAGCTCAGTCAAAATCACGTCATAACCTCCATCCCCATTACTGACGGTTCTTGGTTAGTCGTTTTAGAGTATTTAGACCCGGATCATATACCCGACGATTTCCAGCATCGTCAAATGCGATTGTTTGTTGTGTGAAATTTGTCTTATAATTTCCATAACAGAGGATTATATTATATAGATAGGAAATGAAACTCCCTCTTTTGACCACTAAACATGATTTTATGGCTACAAATGTGTCTAATCAAAAAAAAAAAAAATTTTGAAACATTAATTAATGACTCAAATCAAGGACTTTTTTGTCATTTTCATCATTGTAACACTTTTTTTTTTTTTTTTTTGGCATCTTGTAACACAAAATTTAAAAAGAAACGTAATTTTGCAGCAGCTCCATGTGGCTGGGACCTTAAGTATTTTTTTTTTTTTTTTTTTTTTTTTTTTTTTTTTTTTTTTATTAAAAACGAAAGCAATTAAAACAAGTGTTACAAAAAGCCCAAACAGGGATCTGATTATGCCAAAACACCCTAATATCCGAATCGAGCGAGAATGCCGCAAGATTGTGGCCATCTCTGTTGCTTTCACGCCCAAGATGAGAGACAAGACAATCAAACTTACTTGGATAATACCCGTATATCCTCGAGGATGACAGAAATGGATACCGGGGTGGTTTGTAGCTTTACAATAATTAACTAAAGCTAAACAATCCGAGTAACAGACAATGCGTTTTACATCCATTGCTAGGCATCTTTCCATGCACCATCGTAATGCTTGGGCCTCCGCTATCAAGGCCGAACTACATTGCGACCTCGGAGATGACCAAGCTTCCAAGACTGCATCGTCATCCTGGAGAAGAACTGCACCATATCCCGCAAGACCAGAATCCGGCTTCCAGGCTGCATCGACGAAGGCACGAACCTCCACAAACTGGGGGACCTCGCGCTGGGACCTTAAGTATAATAGTATATATATATTGTTCTTGATAGAATGTGTTTTATGTTGTGTTTCGTACAATTAAATATAGGTAATAATAGTCCCTGTATACCTGCCAGAGACAACATTGACGTCTTAACTATTACCTTGTCATCAGATTGTATGAACCAAGTACTGGAATATTTAATTAACACAGCTGCTACTTGAATTTTATGTTTATCGATCGTAATCCAGCTACTTGAGTTTGGGCTCCAGGGTGATGGCCCAATCATATTTCTATGCTCTGCTCTTTTCATGGAATATACATCGTTTCCGGATACCGAGTTTTTATCCGGAAAATAACGTTCGACACGTATTACATTAAATAAATCTAATATTATACGCAGCCTCTACGTCATCGTATCGAGTTAAGTAACACGAAATCTAAAAAGACTCGGGTAAAAACCGTAAAAGATACTAGAATTACAATGCTATCCGACTTAAAAGATAGAAAAAGAACTTACAACAACGAAATGTCTTATAAGATAAGAAATCTTACAACAAAGCAATTTTATCTTACAAAAGTCTTAAAAGGGGAATACAACCGGTCAGGGAAGAAGAGTACAACATATCTTGAAATTTGAAAATACAACATAGCTATTATGAAAACATAAAAGTTCTAGCATACCATAGCAGATCACGATCACACATCATCCTCGAAGTCATCGTCAAACTACGGTTCAACCTGTTCATCTTCTCACCCACAAAGTATACAAACAAACATGTAATAGAGGTAAATACAAAAGTACTTAGTAAAGAGGTAGAAACTATTGAACAAATAAGCTTTATAACAAATGGTTCACATTATTATTAAGTTATCTTTATGAGATCGACTCAAACTCTATGGTTCACTTCATGCTCATCAACATATTGTGAGATTCGACTTATTTCTAGCTTAGCCTATCTTTGTTATATCAGTATTCAAGAGCACTACGCATGGTGCTACTCACCACGAAGTAACTGGGTGCAGCCTATTAGTGGATCACACTAATAGCCACGGGATAGTGTGTGTGTTCGGCGAAGTCCCTCTAATCTTGGTGCCCCTCAAGGGCCAGCAGAGTTATTCAATTTTACTGACCACACAACACATCGCGATATAGACTTGTACCTTACCAAAAATAACATGATGTTTAGGTTTTTAACTACACTAGTACGTATGTTATTAATTATTAACTAGCCACCTAAGTATTTTCACGGAGAAGCTCACTTACTACTTCTACTCCCTCACTTAGACATCTAGACATAGCAAGGCCTAGCACATTACACAGACATTGATATCCACTAATCCATCAACGCACAAGGCCAATCATAATCTTCCGACGGTCCCGAACTTCAACTTTTAGTAAGAATCCATTCGGTGCCGGAACTAAACGCATCAGAAACTTAATCATGGCTTGTTCATGTTCATTTAACATTATTAGATCAAGAAACAATGTTCAAAACTATAGTTTAAAACACTCAAAACAACATAACATGGGGTTTGGCGCGCACTAAAACCAAGCAGCAGACTGTACAACACATTGTTTTGGTTTTGGTTTGCGCTAAACAATTTCAGCGCGCGCTAAAACCTCAGAAAAATGATGCCAGGTCTCTTTTCCAAGTTTGACGCACGCTAAAGCCTCCATGCATGCGCTATAAGCTCTCTGATGATTCCGTCCCATTCTGTTCACCTTTTGACGCGCGCTAAAATGGTCGAAATTACCCTTAAACATAATTTTCTGCACTTTTACGATTTCCAACCCAAAAACAACACTTTTGACATAAAAACATCAGCAAAACATGTCTTAATCATACCATGGCATATCATGCTTCAACAACAACTTAAAACATGATTTCTAACAACAAAAGGCAACACAAAACTCAATCCAAACATTATAAAGCCTTAATTGCTCAATATGAAAATGTGAGTTCTAATGAGACCATACTTTTTACTATCGGCACCCATTTAATTCAAGCATTGAAAAAATCACTTCGGACACCACGATTAATTTTCATTAAAATAACGTCAGTGGCACCGACGTTCCTATTGAACACAAAAGTCAGCCACACTAACGTTCATTTTCAATAATAACGTCAGTGACACTGACGTTATAGTTATAATTTATAAAAGTTCCACTATTTAGTAACGTCAGTCCATTGACGTTAAAATCTAAAAGGAATATATGTGGTGCCGGAAGTAAAGAAACAAGAATATATGTATGGTGTCGGAAGTAGAAAAAAAAAAAAAAAAAGGTGCAACTAGTAAAAACTGTGCTTTCTTTAGAATCCCCTATGAAAACCCTCTAGCTGGGAATTTCAAACCACCTCAAAGAAATCTTCAAAGCAACTGCAGCACTTCCTAGAACTTCAACCCAAAACCTTTTCCGAAATTGATGATCTTCATACCGTTGCCTGTTTCCTTACGATTTCTTTGATCTACTTGAATATCAATTTCAATAGAAATCTTGTGAGGATTCTTGAGAATTCTCCTTTGCTTGCTTTCTGTTTATTTTCTGAGACCGAGTACAAACTTCGGAAAAATAATAATTGCTTCTGACAACTCTCCAAACTTAATGGGAGGTTTATTTTCTAAAAAATAACTCCCAAAGAGTTATTGAGGAATTAATTTCCTCTAATTAATTCCATTAAATTCTTTTCCTTTTTTTAATAATAAAAACTTAATCCATGATTTTTTCAAAAAAAAAAAACTTAATCCATAATAAATATAATATTTTGTCTTTCTAAATTGATACGTCTGCATTTTTCATGAAAAAAAATAAATCGGAATATTAGATAATCCGTCTATTACACCGAAGTGTTGTATCCGCAGAACTTGAGAACGCTTTGCTCACTAAAGATCGATGCTCCTCATCAATCACTTGGAAAAAATCACAATTTAGTTGTTTGCTCTGTTTATTATTATTTTTTTTCAATTTTTTTTTTTTTTTTCAATTTGTAGCACCCTGTAAATGGTCAAAATTGAAGTCACATATAGCTCGGATCTTTGAAAATTATCTCTTTTTTCCATATTTAAAATTCTCCTGTGTTAGTAAATTACAATTATTACAATTCTTTGCAAAGTATAATCAAGTTGCAGCAAAATGAATGTGTTAGTCTGGCCGTCTGGGTTACTTATCTCTATGTCTATTCTATCAAAGCTGAAGGGTCGGCTATCCGGTGATTAGCTAAGGTGTTCAAGTCTGGGAAAGTCAACTGAAGTGGTGTTCAACCGAGTTCTATGTTCAGCTGAGTGGGTCTCTGCTGAATTCTGTTGAGCACAGCCGAGTCAGATATGGAGCTGAGTCTTGGTTACGCCTGGTGATAGTCAGCTAAGCAAGCACATCTGAGGTATTTTAGTCAATTCGCTAGCGTGTGTCGTTATAACGGCTAGGTCTAGGATTTTGTGACTATAAATACGCATATGTTGTAACCTAATTTAATTGCAGAAGTCGGTAAAATCTTCAGTGGATAATATAATCTTCTCGTTTCTGCCCGTGGACCAGTCACGTTTGTTGGAATATCACCAATCTAGCATGCTGTTTAACACGTAAATCAAACAAAAACGAATAAACAAAAAATAGGACAGAAAACTTATTGACTGAGGCGAGTGCATCACTCTGTCCTTAAGACGTTTTTGCCCCGATTATGTGCACACGGTAATGTCAATCGTCTCCAAGATACAACAATCATACCTTCTTCGGATTGTTGCACTTCAATGAGAAGGGCGAACCGATCATGCTCTGCAAATCTCTTATTGACTTGAAAATCTATGCAAGGTTTATTTTTGGATGCCATGAAAAACATAAGAAGCCGGCCTTTTAAAAGAATGAATTTCTTATGAAAAATTGCAGCCTGATTTTCACTTGTGTGCTAGGATTTTATAGGAGAAATTGGAGGTTATTTACTACCAGTTGCAAACTTTCACCGAACCGATGCAACTCTTTGTCACATGTCCATTCGGATTTTCCCTTCATTATTAATTTTTATTCAAAATTCTCCAACAACGTTACATCATGTTTTATTGTTTCTTGTGTGATTTACTCTTTATTGTTTATTCTTGATTGTTGCAATTAGATTTGACAATCCATGTGATCCGTTATAACAGAATGAATGAATGAATAAGAAGAGGGAGTATAGCTAGAACTTGATTCCAAACATGTTTGTAATTGATTGGAGAAGTAAAACCAGGTTTGAATCAAGCGTATCAGCTGGTTTATACAGCTGAACAACAACGAAACCATTCTAATCAACCAACTATAACTACTTCTCCCACTTTTTGACTGAACTTTTGTGAAAAAAATTGCTCGACTAAATGCTCAATGAAACTCTGACACAAACATTCTACGCACAACTACCATCATGCTATTTGGTAGCATATGCATGAGAACGTATTTCACATTATACTCTCTCAGTCCCGCAATATAAGTCCTTTTAACTTTTTTGTGGTGTCTCAAAATATAAGTCCTTCTCACATTTCAATACATGATTAATGCATTGTTTTTTTATTTTTTATTTATTTTTATTTAATTTTATTTAAAAAACGATCTATCTTTATTCAATAAGTGGAAAACCACCATCCCGGTACAACAAAGTGTTTAGTAGCAAAACTATACTAGAGCCATAAAGGCAACAAATATAATATTTACATAATGTCCCAAGCCAGTCGTAGATCTCTCGCACGTCGAATGGTCTTCGCAATGAACACATGAGCCGGGGGGTGCGCTGTCTCCGGATCAAACTTAATCTTGTTTCTCCAATACCACAAGCCGTACAATGTCTCTCTAGATAAATATGGCCAACTTCTACGAATGTTCAGCTGCAAGTTGGTCCTAATCCAGGTGGATGCAACATGTTCTTGAGAGAATGTTCTCCAATCTTCCCGGCTCAAAAGTTGCTGCCACACTTGCTTGGGCCACCAACAATCGTGCAGGGCGTGCAATTCAGTTTCCTCGTTGAGTCCACAGATATGGCAAATCAGGGAAGCTGCTATATATCGATGGATTAATGCATTGTTTTCATTTTCACATTAAACAATGCAATGCTATAAGTCACTCCGAAAAACAATACAATATTTTGCCTTAAAATATTAAAAAGTAACTCATTTATGATTTTTTTTAATCTGTGTGAAAAATCCAAAAGGACTTATAATATGGGACGGAGGGAGTACTTAAGATCTTCAAATATTAAAAAGTAACTCATTTATGATTTTTCTTAATTTGTGTGAAAAATCCAAAAGGACTTATAATATGGGACGAAGGGAGTACATAAGATCTTCAAAGTTTTTGTAGTGTCGTTGAGCAACTTTTCGGTGCGATTTGTGCCAAGACATTTTTTCTAAGAACTCTCTCACCTGAATTAAGTAATACTTGATCAACTTTGACTGTGAGAATATCGATGGTTTTGAAATCCGTTTCAACGTCGTTTATCACTTAATTGAACTCCTGAAAACAAGTGCTTGCTTATTTTTTACTGTACTTCAATTTTAGACCTTTTTAACACTTTCACAGAGTGGTTCTTGTTGAGCTTATGCTTAGGTAGCAAAAGCATGGTAATTGAAATATACAAAGACAAGAAAACGTTGGAAAAATAATAAAGATTCCTGATCTATAATAAATTCTGTGCTATAACATTGATTTTGACCATTTACAACGTGTACTACTATATAATACATTAACAAACAACTAGACACTGATTTGTCAAGTCCTGATGCATCATTATTGATGAACACCGTTCATTAGATACAAGTTTAAGCAAAGCTTTTCAACTTGTGCAGATATAGCACCTCTGTTTATAATGGAAACTATATATTCCATGTATACAGCTGTGCAGGGCAATATGATGGGGCCGTCAGTAGGAAGGCCGAATTCATCTTCAGAAATGATCAAAAGTTGCCGGAAAGTCTCATTCCTGAGAAAAGACAGGGGGAAAACAAAGCTGTCAAAGCGTTTATTATCACTTGAGTAGACTACAAAATGACCCTTTTCGATTCGCGTTGGTGTCGTACAAGTTTCTGGTGTTTCCCCATCTTCATTGACTCTTGGAAATGAGATTCTCATCCTTTGAATAACAGTGAAGTTCTTCCACTTCCTGGCCAATTTCAATAGTTGACTTTTACTGATCATCTTGAATATTGTGTAAATGATGAAAGAGGAATAGTTATAAGTTGTTGAGAAATGATGTTTCTGTGAATGTGGTGTTGAAGATGGTTAAGAAGTGGAGATTTTATATAGTACTATAAATCGCAGCAATTGGCTAATCGAAGAGGTTACTAAATGTGATATGGCCTTTTACCTAATGAAGCAATTGGGGGCACATAACCATGTGCTTCTGCTTAGCCTTAACCATTTGGGGTCATTAAAGGTTGGAGTTTATGGATATGTTTTTAAAGGTACCTATGATGAACAGACAAAAATGGGACCTTAGAGTCCTAACAAGAAACTCTTCATATTTGATGGCAATAATGGTCTGAACCAACATTTGGTACATAGAGCTAGCCTTATAACAGCTACAACTCTATTAAATGTTTCAATAATCGTGTTGTACCCTTATTCGATATTGAAGGTCTCAACTAACAAGAAGCATATGCACATGGTTTTGTCACAACTACAACTTGCATGTGCTTGCTATTAAAGGTTACTCTGATTTAATTTAGTTTTAGTGTGTATATAGAGTGATTTGTACACATTACTACAAGGAAAACAGGGTTACAGGCGTTAAAAACGCCTCTAATACTAAGATATTGAGGCGTTTTCTTCTATTTGTGGCGTTTCCAGTGCCTCCTCTATCGATCTCGCTGGAGCTAAAACGCCCTAAAATAGTTTTACTTACAACATTTAGAAAACGCCCCTTAGATTCTAAATGAGACTTGCTAAAACGGCCCTAAATGAAATTCACTTACAACATTTTTTGTTCACCGTCCTCGTTTGATCTAAAATGCTTATAACCCAATTTACAAAGTCCCTTATGTTTCAACCTTATATGTAAGTGATGCTTCCCTCTTAAAGAATTGGCGTCCTCGCAATGTAACTACCCTAGGATTCTAGAGGTGGACCCCATCGTCTCTCACGGTGTGACACTTGGTTCAATTTAGTAGTCGGCTCTGATTCAACCTGTAAAGCTCCAAAACTCTAGGTCTAGCGGGAATACTTAAGGCATAATGGAACCAGTAACTACTTAGGCTTATCGTTCTTAATTGCTTGGCAAAAAATTGTTATCCCTAATTACTAAGTTCTTTATGCTTCAACGTTATAAATATCATCAGGGCAACACAAAATTTAAAAGAAACCCAATTTTGCAGCAGCTACATGTGGCTGGGACCTTCAAGGGTTCAGTATATATCTATTCTCTTCCTGCTAGAATGTGTTGTGTTTGGTACAAATAATTAGGCAATATCAGGTCATAATTAACCTCCCTGACTTGCTGGATAACATTGAAGTCTCAACTACTACAATGTCCACCCTTTTTGTGTGAAGATAAACTTTACGATACAATCATAGTATTAGGATGGCAAACATCGTTTTCTTTCATTTTTACCTTTTTTTCACCGTACACACTCCAACTAAGACAATAGAAATGAAAAGATGCGATGTATGCCATTTGATACAACCTTCCTTCCTAAAACGTCTGTTTTCTGAAGAAGAAGAAAAAAAAGCCTTGTATGAACTAAGTACTGAAATATTGAATTAATACAGCTATTTGAAATTGATGTTTGATCCAATTGAAGGAATTTGTAATCAAAACCAAATTGCATAACATAGGCATATGTTAGTTCTCTGATTAAATATGTTCCCTTTTATTTGTAGCAAAACAACAGACAAACTCCAAACTCTAATTGGCCCCAGAAATGGAAATGCTAAACATATCACATGCTTTTGTAGCCAATTGATTCATTAGTCCACTTTCCAAATGATACTATATAATTTGCAATCCTTCATTACAAAACCACAATCACTTAAAGTTCCATTTTTTCAAGAATATATACTATTTATCAAAGATCCTGATCAATCTCATAAGAACCATTTTAAAATCTCTAATTAAAAAAAATGACGAGCAGCAGAAAACTTCTGAAATTGGCTAGGAAATGGCAGAAGCTCACTGCTATTCAAAGAAGATCGAGAATCTCAAACCCAGGAGAGAATGGAGATGCAGAAAATTGTACATCAGAAAAGGGTCATTTTGTAGTGTACACAGTTGATAAGAAGCGATTTGTGATCCCTTTGTCTTATCTGAAAAACGAAACATTCTGTAACGCCCCACCCTCGGACGGGCCCTTATCCGGGGTGAGTCATTACTTTCCTGTTCTCAGAAGTACAATGAAAATAAATTTAATAAAATATTTCCAAAAGTTCTTCAATTATTCAAAACACCAACGGTAACCCTCAAAAGTCACTTTTGTTCACAAAAAAAAAAGGTTAAAGAATTTGTTTTTGAAAAATGAACAAAATAAATATAAACGTGCATCACATGATGCATTTATTTCAACAAATCCATGAGTCTGAGTACTAACATGACAAAATAAAAATCTTGCCACCAAGCTGAGACGTTGTCTTAACACTGCTGAGGAAGATTTACTGCCGCGGGTGATCGACACACGTATCTAGGAACTCTACCAGCTAAATTGATCTACCTGAAATGTGTTAACAAAATAAGGGGTGAGCTTAAACAAGCTCAGTGAGTACTGGCGACTACAAACCACCTCAATGATATTACCAACATGTAAAAAAAAATCAACAAGTCATATATCCAACTACTTAGTAATATAGCAACCAACAAGAACTTTATGTCCAACATCAAACACAATACATAAATACATACTATAAGTCAACTAGCACACACAAACACCCCACTGTCCTTATCCCACCGAAACTAAGTCACCTCCAATATAAGGTTCCACCTGAACCAAGTAATCAAATATGGTCCCACCTGGACCTAAAGTAAACACACAGTAATAAGACCTCACCTAGGCCAATAAGATCATCTCATCATAAGGCCCCACCTGGGTCCAAAATAATCACCACATACTACAAGGATAGGACAGTGGAGGAAGCACATAACGCATAAGCCATATACTCACACCTACAATTCCACTCAAACTATGTCAACAATTATTCAGAAAATTAAGCATAGATAGGTCACCTCAATCACACAGAACTAACATATGCGGTCATATCAATTCAACAATTTGTGATCAATAGTACTCACTTGGATAACCGTCAAAACTCAACACCGGGCAATCTCGATTGTTAACTCGTCGGACCAAGACCAACACCTATATTAAATAAATTTTATCTATTATAATCATTTACTGCTACTCTTAATCATGATGCCCAAATTTGTTATATATATATATATATATATATATATATATCGGCATAAGCATAATTGCGAAAGAGAAAGAATTCTTTAATATGTTCCCCACCCCATACATTTCCACTTACAGGACTTCTCCATTCATTATGTATATATATATATATATTTTTTTTTTTCTTTTGTGTAAACTTAACCACAGCTTTTCCCACTATCACCCCTGTTTCTATTGAAGAACTTCATGGCTTAATTTATTGAGCAACGGATCGACTAGCAGAACTATCCCATATGTATATATATATATATATATATATATATATATATATATATATAATCTAATTTGCGTAAAAAGATAACACAACCCCATTAAAACACTCAGCCGCATGAACTTTTGCAGAACGGGAGACTAAAAACGAAATTTCCAGAAACTAAGGTTACCTCTTACGTAATTATGACGATCGGTCCTTTTTCTCTACAATCCACGGCTGTTGTTTGGTAGCTATTGTTTGGTGCTGATGAAGAGAAGTTTGGGTGGGGTGAGAGGTTGAAACAAGAGGGTCTATGGGGAGTCAGTTTATGCTGATAAAAAGTAGAAGAGGGTGTAGATATACACACGTATATATTACTAAACCCACCGAGTCCTATGCCCTAAGGAGAAGGAAACACAGAACCTTTATGTTATTTTAATTGTTTGACCAAGTACTGATTGTATTTTATTTTATTTTTCGTTATTATTATTTTATTTTATTTGAAAAATTCACGGTCTTACACATTCTGTCAACTTCTGGTTATGTCTGAACACGAGTTCGGGCACCCGAGTGATGGCCCGATCATATTGCCTTGCACTGCTCTTTTCATGGAATACATCATCTCTCTCTTACACCGAAATGCTGTCTCTGCAGAAGTTGAGAAAGCTTTGCTCAACTTGGTGGATAAAGATCGATGCTGCTCATCATCAATCACTTGGACAAATCAGCATTTAGTTGTGTGCTGATTTACCTTTTTTTTATTATCTGTTAGTAGCACACTGTAAATGATCAAAATTCAAAGTAATATAGTATAATATAGCAGAGATCTTTGAATATCAACTTTTTTTTTTTCTTCTTTCTATTTTTTATTCTTTCCAATCTTAATTTTCTTGTGTGCTATTAAATCTCAATTACCATGCTTATAAAGTATAAGCTCAACAAAAGTCACTCCTTTAAAGCTTACACAAGGTCTAAAATTTGAGAAATTCTAAGAAAATATAATTTTTTTTGATCAAAAGCTGCAGCAAATTGAATGAATGAATAAGAAGAGAGAATTGAGTCAGAACTAGAATCCAAACTACAATTATCTCTCCAACTTTTTAAACCGAACTTGTGTGTAAAAGTGATTGATGAAATTCTAGTATCCTGCTATTTTGTTGCTCATGCTACTTGTTGATCTTCCGGGGGCTTCGTGTCAAAGACCAACTTAGCAAATCAAAGTCAAAACAGATTACTAAACTTTGTTTCCTCTAAGCTTTTGCACCTGCGATTATCATGCAGTCATGCAAGTTCGGAACCAATTAAGTTCTGGCTGAATTCTCTCCTCATTCATTCATTCATTCAATTTTCTGCAACTGGCGCAACGATATTATATTTAACTTGTCTGTTTACACGACTTATCACTTAAACATAATCTGAATGAATCAAGTGCTAATTACATTTAAATATGTTTGATAACCGATTCAGACAATCACTTAATTCATTTAGTGCATCAATTTTTTTTAAAGAAATTTTAAGTTATAAGAAGCATGTCTTATTGTTATATGCTTCTATATTTCATTCTTTTATAAGTTTAATCATCACCATCATTATGAATTCAACTCGATTAAATCAATCAGATACTTAATCGATTAAGTCTTCATATTTCAGACTTTAGATTCCATACTCCGGTTTTATTGAATGGCCTTTCCTCAGTTTTGTGTAGGAGAGAAGCTCAAATCTTACACCTTCTTAAACTCTAGATTAAGGAGAGTGATTCTTGTTGAGCTTATACTTTGCAAAAGCATGGTAATTGAGATTAACTACTAACACAGAAGAAAATAAAAGCTGGAAAAACAGAGATAAATTTCAAACTAAGATCTGTGCTATGTATGACTTCGATTTTGATTATTTACAGTGTGCTATGAATTGAAAAAAAAATGGTGAATCAGCACATAACTACATGCTGATTTGTCCAGGTGATTGATGATGACGAGCATCGATCTTTAGCCACCAAGTTGAGTAAATCGTTCTGGAGTTCTCCAGATACAGCTTTTTGGTGTAATAGAGAAACAATGTATTCCATGAAACGAGCAGTGCAGGGCAATATGATGGGGCCATCACCCGGGAGCCCGAACACCTCTTCAGACATAGTAAGAAGTTGACAGAATGTTTGGTTTTTCAGATAAGATAGAGGGATCACGAATCGCCTTTTATCAGCTGTGTAGATTACAAAATGACCCTTTTCTGCTGTACAAGTTTCTGCAGCTCCATCCACTCCTGTGAATGAGATTAATCTTGATCTTCTTCGAATAGCAGTGAGCTTCTGCCATTTCCTGGCCAAATTCACAAGTTTTCTTCTGTTCATCATTTTATTTTGGAGATTTGAAAACGGTGGATACGAGGAGGCCGGATGATGAGGAACTTTGATCAGTCAAAATATTCTTTAAAAAAATGGAACTTGAGTGAATGTGCCTTGGTATACAAGGAGTAATGCAAATGATATATATATATATATATACTACTTACTAAGGGAGGGAGGGAGGCAGACATTAAAATGTGAAGTAATTGAATGTGTTTGTTAGTACTTAGTAGTTCATACAATTAGTTGACAAAGTAGCAGTTAAGACATCAATGTTGTCTGTCAGGGGCCTATTTTAGAGCCTAATTATTTGTACCAAACACACAACACAACACATTCTATACACTGAACCATTCAAATAGGTACACCAACAGCCAACTAGTAAGCAAGCAAGCAAGCTATCATGGACCCAACATGTCAAATACCAACTTAATTAGCAAGAAATAAATCAAAGTATGGATATTGGAAATCAAATGTCAAAACAAATTACTAAACTTTGCTTCCTTTAAACGCGTTAGGACCTTGCCCCAATTATTAACGAGCGTTCTCTTTGGCCTATGTATGTTGATGACTTATACCTCATCACCAACTCTTGTAAAATCCTTAATTACATACACACACAGGGGTGAACCGGTGATATCTTATCGTGTCATCATTTTCGGAAGTAATTGGAATTGTTAATCCAGGAGAAAAATATGAAAAAGAGTCAAATACATACATATGCAAGACCCTTAAAAAGGTTCAACAACATACTATAATTTATTACTGAAACATTTAACAGTTTTCTAGTTGACACATATTATTAGGCTCTATGTCCCAAATGTTTGTATGGAACAAATTGCCATCATATATGAAGAGTCTCTGGTTAGGACTCAAGGTCCCCTTTTTTGTCTGTTCATAATATACACTTAGAAAACATATCTATATCTCCAACTATTAAATGACCCCAAATGGCTGAGGCTAAGCAGAAGCACGTTGTTATGTACCCCACAAATAGTTTTTGCTTGATTAGGTATAAGAACATGTCGCATTTAATTAGTTGTCTGTTTATACCCAATTGCGGTGATTTAGTAGTACTACATAATCTCTACACTTCTTTACCATCTTCAAAACACAAACAACATTTCTCAACAACTTAGAGCTACTCCTGATCATTCATCTTTCACAAATACCCAACAAAAAACCAAGATGATCGGTAAAAGCAAACTTCTGAAAATGGCCAGGAGGTGGAAGAACTTCACTGTTATTCAAAGAATGAGAATCTCGTTTCCAAAAGTGATTGATGTTGCAGAAGCAACAGAAACTTGTACAGAGTCAACACGAATCGAAAAGGGTCATTTTGTTGTCTACACAAGTGATAGTACACGCATTGTTGTCCCTCTGTCCTATCTTAAGAATGAGATTTTCCGGCAACTTTTGATCTTGTCTGCAGAAGAATTCGGCCTTCCGGCTGACGGTCCGATCATATTGCCCTGCACAGCTGTATACATGGAATACATAATCTCCATTATAAACAGAGGTGCTATATCTGCACAAATTGAGAAAGCTTTGCTTGCACTTGTATCTGATGATCGTTGCTCATCAGTATTCATGCATCAGGACTTAATAAATCAGTGTTTAGTTGTGTGTTGATGTATTATTCTCAATCTCATTTTGTACTACACTTTGTAAATGGCCAAATCAAAGTCATAGCACAGATATCTTACGAATCAGTGTTTGTATAGTTTATTTACCTTAATTAGCTTGCCAATTAAGTATAAGATCAACAAAAATCACTATTAAAAAGGTCTAAATTGAGCTTCTATCCTTCACAACTTAATAAAATTATAGGCAAGGTATCGGCAGAAGCAAGATGAAAGTTCTGGGGCATAAATAGATCGAGTTAAATTAGTTTTTTTTTTTTTTTTGAAATTAGTTTTTTTTTTATAATATTTTTAGAAGTAAAGACCCAAAAGATACTGTAAACAGAACTTATTTGACATATAGGACAAAAAGGAATCATTTGAACTTATAAGACACAAAATTAGATAGATAGACTCAAATACTGAAGAATGAAGAAAAAAAAAAAAAAAAAAAGGGGAGAAGAGGCGCTGTAGTTACTAGTTAGTAAGTTTTTGTTTTTTTTTTTTTTTTTTTTTTTTTTTTTCGTTCCTGGGACTGTTTTTTTTTTTTTTTTTAATATTTTTTTATAATATAATTCAGGGACTGTTCAGTTCAGTTTTTTTTTTTTTTTTTTTAACGATGTATTGACCCATCGCGATACAATGACCACATCCGATACATTGACCACCGCGACGCATTAACCACCCCGATGCAATGACCACCTCGATGCAATGACCATCCCGATGCATTGACCACCGCGAACGCCGAGCGATGACCATCGCTATAAAGAGACACCGCGATGAAGTGACACCACGATGTAGAGACACGGCGATGAAGCGACACCGTGATCGAGACCACAATGAAGTGACACCGCGATCAGAGAGACAACGCGATCGGTGACCATCCCCGATGTAGAGACACCGTGATGCGTGAGACGCCGCGTTGCGAGACACCTCGATGAAGTGATCTGGCGTAGTAGTGACCACCCGCTATGCAGAGACCTCAATGAAGTGACACCACGATGCATTGGCCACGCCGCATCCATTGATCACCTCGATCGATGACCACCTCCGATGAGAGACACCACGATCACGATGACCAACCCAGATCACGAGAGACACGATCACGATGACCACCCACGATGCGAGAGACATCACGATGTTATAACATTTGACGATCACGAGAGACATCGCAAATAAGAGACACCGCAAATAAGAGACAACGCGATGCAAAGACACCGCGATGAAGTGACACCGCATTCTGAGACACCACGATGAAGTGACACCGCAATGCATAGATGCGCGTTGCAAAGACATCGTCAAATGTTATAACATTTGACGATCACGGCAGACACCGCGATGAAGTGATAACGCGATACAAAGACACCGCAATGAAGTGACACCGCGTTGCGAGACACACCGATGAAGTGACACGCGATAAGAGACACCATAATCGCGAGACAACTGCGATCGCGAGAGACACCGCGATGAAGTGACACCGCGATCGCTGACCACCCCGATCGAGACACCCCGATCACGAGACACGCGATGAAAGTAACACCGCATTGCGAGACACCGCAATGATGTCTTATTGTATCGATTTATTCAGTGACGTCTTATTGTATCGATTTATGTAGTGACATCAATGTCACTTCATTAATTGTCTAATGTATGCAGTGACATATGCAGTCAATGTGGAATCCGACAACTCCGCCTCAGATGCGCCGGCAGACGTCTTATTGTATCGATTTATTCAGTGACGTCTTATTGTATCGATTTATTCAGTGACGTCTTATTGTATCGATTTATGTAGTGACATCAATGTCACTTTATTAATTGTCTAATGTATGCAGTGACATCAATGTCACTTCATTAGTTGTATGCAGTGACATCTGCAGTGACATGAATGTCACTTCATTAATGAACCAAGTTATGTAAGGTACTAATATTGAAATACAAGCACAACTTTTAATCCAGAAAACTGAAAAGGCAAAAAACAACAATCAAGACTTTTACTAGAAACAACCGCAAAAGAATAAAAATGAATATCAGAATCAATTTCCACCTCATTTCTCCAACATTATCCATAGCTTTAGCATAATCAGAATCAAGATAAAAAATGGAAACAATGATCTTCATCTTCAACTTCAAATGACTCTGCTTTACCCTTTCCACCCACTTTTCATTAAAACATCAAAATACCTTACTCCTCTCGCTTCTTAATTCATCTTTCTCATTACACAAACAAGCAATCTACTACATCCAAGCCATGATAAACTCGGAGCATCTCTCGAAATCGGATTAATCAACGGATTATCGAACCCGTTTTCTGCACAGATGAAAATTGAGCCATTTATTTGATCATGTGACCACGGCTCATATTTGTTATAAAAAAAAAAATTCAACACCTGTCTACAAAACAAATTAAGCAGAAGCCATAACATGAACCATCACAGAGCATAACATGAGCAATTTGATCATTTGAAAAACCAGGACATAATGATTCTCCAATCGCAAACAAAACAACTTCCTACTAAAAACCAGTACAAAGCAAGAACAGAGAATGATTTTTGATGCTGTGGCAACATGAAGGGTGGATACACAAATTACCATGTTTTGTATAGCAAGCTCTTATCATGATCTTCAATTGGTTACAGTATCAATAGGTTCTCGATCCCAAGAAATATGGAAATGATAAAAAAGTAACATATATTTTGATTCCACTAATAAGCCTGCTCTCATGGTTATATGATGAGCTAAATTAGCACTGAATCATCACCTCCGACGAAAAACGATCAAAATTACCGTAGTTTTTAATCCATTATCTTCTTTTGAACCAATCCATTGAATTGCAGTCCAGCGCCGTGGTAAGTTGTAGGGAGGATATTCGGGAGCGAGTCAGACTCGATTGAAACAATTAGGGCATTGGAGACGGAAGACACGGCGGTGATGTAGCGGTGGATGAGAACAGAGAAGGCGGACTCGATCATGAAACCACCGCCGTGGAAATAGGCTAAAATGGGAATTTTTCGGTCGGGTTTTGAAAGGTAGATTCTGCGGAGACATGAGGAGATTTGAACATCTCTTGAAGAAACGTTAATGTCGTCTTCTGCTATAATCGGTGGTGCAAATGGTGGCGAGAATAAATTAGATTAGGGGTATTTTGGTACATGTAGATATATTATGTCCTTATAAGTCCAACAGATTCTTTTATGTCCTTATGAGGCTAATAAGTATAAAAAATTATACTTTTAAGTAATAAACCCTATTTTTTATACTAGATTTCAAAACAAGATTGAAAAAAATGAGAGAAGTTGAAACATAATTGACTTAGTAACTTGGGTTAAGTATTTTAGGCCAAACCAGGACGATGAACCAAAATTTTGTAAGTGAAACTCTTTTAGGTCCGTTATAATGAGTCTCATTTAAAATCTAAGGGGCCGTTTGCTAAATGTTGTTAGTGAAACTCTTTTTGGGCCGTTATAATGGGTCTCGATTAAAATCTAAGGGGGCGTATGCTAAATATTGTAAGTGAAACTTTTTAAGGTCGTTCAAACTCTAGCGACATTGATAGAGTAGGCAAAAACAAACGCTACAAAATAGAAGAAAACACCCCAAATCTTACTTTTAGAGGCGTTTTTAATGCATCTGAACCCTATTTTCATTGTAGTAATGTGTACGCTAAATCACTCTATATACACACTAAAAATAAAAAGCTAACTCACTCTCAAGCTAGGGTACATCTTAAAGTAAATAATGCATCATCCATATGTAAGTGGGAGCTTGTGATTGGTTAGAAAATAAAAGAAAGTTAAAAGCTGCATGTGAATTGTAAAACATGAAAAACTGTGGAAAGTTTCAGTGAACATTATAATCGAAAAAAATTGGTAAGTTTCAGTGACACGTCAGCTAAAAAAGAGTCATGTTACTGTTATAATAAAATAATATCAACAAGTGACACAATATACTTTTACACCATTATTGATGATGTAATAATACCTTTTGATTCATATAGTCACATCATGATCAACGGTGCAAAAAGACACTGATATGCGATTAATTAAATCAGAGTGACCTTTGATATCAAGCATATGCACATTCTAGTTGCAACAGAGCCATGTGGATATGCTTCTTGTTTGTTCACGCCTTCAATATCGAATAAGCGTACAACAATAACAATCGATTATTGAAGCATTAAGTAGAGTTGCAGTTGTTATCAGCCTCAATTCCCAAATGTTAATTGGTTCAGAACAATATTGCCATTAGATATGAAGAGTTTCTTGTTAGGACTCTAAGGTCCCATTTTTTTTTTCTGTTCATCATATCTACCTTTAAAAACACTAGTTTAACGCAGCGGAATTTAAAATTTGATTTCCTTTTTCTAGATCGTTTTTCGTTTAATACAATAAACACGTTAAGTAGTTTGATTTATACCTTGATGATCTATAAGATCGCCGATTTGACCGTCAACGAGAGAGTAGTTCGATCATAAGCCGTCCACTCGTCCGGCCTCTATCGCTAATCCACACGAACCCCTTGCCGGAATCCTCCTTGGATTGCTATTGGAAAACTCCGGTTGCTAGATCGGCCCTTTTCCTCTCTCACAAACTCACTATAGGTTGCTCTCTATTTTACACAAGAACTATGAGCTCTTGCAATTGTGATGTACAAAAAAGCTTGCCACCCACCTCTTATTTATAGTCAAAAGTGGCGCCCCATATGTGTGGAAGAGAAGAAAACATTTTCCCAATAAAATAAGGAAAATCTTCTAAATTGATTTATCTCTTTTATTATAATTAATTTTGTCAATATCTTATATTGAATATAATTATCTTATTACCATAAATCTATTTTTTCAAAATCAATTAATATCTTATATTAATATTATGGTAATCTTATTAATCAAAGTGCACAATCCAAGTGTATCTTATACACACCAATGTGGCGCCCCAAAAGTCAATGAATTGACTTCCGGAATAATCTTTAATTAATATAATTAATATCTTGTATATTATTTATTCATAATAAATAAATACCACCATATTAATTTACCACTATAACCTTTATAGTCTAGAGATAAACTTTCCTTATTTGGTTATCAACTATAACCGCATTTTAATCCGACTCGATGTTCATATGTGTGTGACCCGATAGGCTTCCGACTATGTTGGCCGTAGACACAAAGTGCAATTTACTAAAATGCTCTTCATACCTAACGATCACAGGATAGCGTCTAGCAACACACCGTGACCCCCAATTATCGGAAGAGTCAAAAGCAATGACTACTACCTTTCATAAGAAGGCCATTTCGGATATTCGATCCCAATCATAGGATACGCGATTCCCGGACGACCAATCATGTATACTCCGCATGTTTCAATATCATATCCAATCACTACCGCATGATCGCCCCGTGGTTAGGAGAAATCTCAATAGTGTCAAAGCATGACAATCCACACCGTGATGCCATGAAGACTCCGGTCATAAGGATAATTACACAACCGCCACATAGTGTGACACTTAATGTAAGTGGGTCGATCCTAACGTCGCATTTTCCAATACACGTCCACGTCATGGTCCAAGTGTCCTTACACTTCGATGAGCGAGATCTATCCCTATCTTCTAAAAGATAGAAGACATCCAATACGTCTTTAGTCTGCGATTATACTATCAATGTCCCATTTGATAATATGTAAGACTAGAGACATTTAAGTACCTATCTTGTTATAGTGATTAGAGATCTCATTAACCATAATCACAATCATGGTTTCTCTATCACAGATTGACACTAGGGACGTGACTATATATATACAACAAATAATATGAAGATAGACAATATATAATAACATAAGTGCTTTTATTAATCATAATAAAGTTATTACATGAACTAAATAGACTGTAAATGACCCGACCCGGTCGGATCCGGTCCAACCCGATTGGGTTTAGGACACCTTTCCAACAATTGGTTCTTCTCCCCAACTATTATTTCAATGAGAGTCAAAGGGTATTCTTAATTTTTATCATTAAAATTAATGACACTTAAGCATTTTTTATTCCGTGTGAAAATGTCTAAATGGATTTACATTTTAGGACAGATGTATTATTATAATAATATATTTAACCAAATTATTATGTTTATTGAGATTGAGATAAATTTACGGTGATAAGCTATCTGCCAACAGTAATCAAGATAGACCAATAATAAAAAAAAGGAAACTTATACTTATCTTTTTTTTAGCTTTATCGTTTTTTTTTTCTGAAATAATTACCGTGCTTTTAAATATATGTGTTTCTTATCTTAATTTTTTAGCTTTCACGTGTTGATGCATCAAAATATTTATTAGTTAATATATTTGTTGGAGGGAATCAAAATAATAAAAATAAAAATTATTGGAATAAGTTAATTATGTAGAAACTTTTACTCGAGGGGAAACACTTTTGGAGGAAACACATTGGCTCTTTTAATATAGTTATTATATTATATATATTATTATATTATTATTATTATTATTATTATTATTATTATTATTATTATTATTATTATTATTAATAATTAATAATTAATATGCATAAACTCCAACCTTTAATGACCCCGAGTGGCTAATGAGACTAAGCTTCTGCACATGGTTATGTGCCCCCAGTTGCTTCATTAGGTAAAAGGCCATATCATGTCACATTTAAATTAGCTGTCTTTAGTCAATTATATGATTTAGTAGTATATAATCTCTCCACTTCTTTACAGTCTTCAACACCACATTCACAGAAACATCATTTCTCAACAACTTATTGCTATTCCTCTCTCATTGCATCATTCACAAAATATTCAAGATGATTAGTAAAAGTCAACTATTGAAATTAGCCAGGAAGTGGAAGAACTTCACTGTTATTCAAAGAATGAGAATCTCATCTCCAATAGTGATTGAAGTTGCAGAAGCAACAGAAACTTGTACAAAGTCAACACGAACCGAAAAGGGTCATTTTGTAGTCTACACAACTGATAATAAACGCTTTGTCTTTCCTCTATCTTATCTTAAGAATGAGATTTTCCAACAGCTTCTGATCATGTCTGAAGATGAATTCGGCCTTATGGCTAATGGCCCGATTATATTGCCATGCACAGCTGTATACATGGAATACATAATCTCCATTATAAACAGAGGCGTTGTTATATCTGCACAAGTTGAAAAAGCTTTGCTCACATTGATATCTAATGATCTATGTTCATCAATAATGATGCATCAGGAATTGACAAATCAGAGTTTAGTTGTTTGTTAATGTATTATTTTGTAGTACACGTTGTAAATGGTCAAAATCAATGTTATATATAGCACAGATTTTTTTATAGATCAGGAATCCTTTTTTTATTTTTTCCAACGTTTTCTTGTGTTTGTATAATATAATTACATTGATTTGCTTGCTAAGTATAAGCTCAACAAGAATCACTCTATGAATTCATCCACCTTCTTCTTCACATCCCTTAAGCTTTGATTTTTTCTCATTCAAGAAAGACATCAACCTCCGCAGCAAACCATCCAATTTTAGCAACGCCCCCATTATCCCTAATATACTCAGATATAAGTAACATCCAAATTTTATCACCCAAACAGATATTTTATCTGTGATAGATGCAGCAGCAGCAGCTGCTGCTTTTTTTATCAGCACTACGTCTGGGCTCCATCTTCAATCTTCAAGGAAAAAGAAAAACACAATTTTTGTTACTGGACTTAATTAGGGTTAGGGAATAGGGGTGCTCATTTATAACCATTACCCTTAATATGTATAATAATTCGGGTTCCTTTAATATTTTGGGACAATTATTCAAAAGGACGCATATTGGAGTTAATTAGGCAAAAATGACACTCAAAACAAACACTTAGTTATAAGGACAAAAATTAGGTAGATAGACCCAAATACCCTTAATGAAAAAAAGAAATAAAAAAATAAAAAAAAAGAAGGAACAGGCGGCTTAATGTCATAACGTGTAATGGTTGTTGTTAATTTTTTTTCTTTATAATTAAAAAAAGGACGCATTTTTTTTTTTCTTTTTTATTTTACTCACTACAAGAAATCTGCATTTTTATGGCGTGCATTGCGTGCCATAATTTTGGTTTTATGGCGTGCTTGAGCACGCCATAATATCCCGCGTCGTAAAACTTTAAAAAAACACGGCATGAATACGCATGCTGTAAATCCTCTTTTGTGCGCCATAAAAAGTTGCTTGGAAAAATAAAAGGACGGAATTATGGCATGCATTTGCGCGCCTTGAAAATATAATCCATTTATGGCATGCGAGTTACGCCATAAAATGTTCCCGCCAAATGAATCATGGCGTGCTTGTGCACGCCTTAAAAATATTCTTCTTCCCGCCAAATGAATTATGGCATGCTTTCGCAGGCCATAAAAAGAGTCTAATTGATGCCATTAAATGGCTTCCCGCCACATTATATCTCAATTATGGCATGCAATGCATGCCATAAACTCATTCCCGTCAATAAAATACAATGTCACAGCATGCTTTGCACGTCTTAAATTATATGTTGTATATAAAATGATTATTATTACCCTAGTTGTGATAAACACACCAATTTCACAATAATATAATTATAAATGCACATCACAAACATAACATCCCATCATAAATCCACCACAAATAAATCATGTCAAACAAAATGTCATTCTCTAAATTAGTAAAATATTCTACAAGCTCATTGAGTGAAACAATAAGTTGATATCTACTACACGGATCTAAACATCACATTGCAGGTTCCTATTATAATTCAAGATAGAGGCAATTAGTTTTGCAATGGGATAGGGGTCAAAAATGAATGTCCAAAACAATGAAGACAAAAACTATCAAAGTCTTCCCGTAAATAACATTACTAGAAGAGTCAAAAGTACCATTTTCAACTCAGCTCCAAGTGCATCTTTTCGCCTTTTAAGATCCTCAACTTCCGCTGTAATTTCCTGGAAATTATATTTCAATGAAATAAATCAAAAAGAATAATCTAAATAAATAAATAAAATCTAGTAATCTGAAGTACTGGATAAGGAAAGTAAAGTTTGAAAAAAGCAAGACCATGGAAGTAGTGGTATTTTGAAGCAATATCCTTAAAGACTACATGTCGCTCTTTTCATCATTAGTGCTTGCTCATACGAACGGAACCACAGAAACATCAAAACCTAAAACACACTCAATCTCTTCTTCATAAAGGGGCGAATTTGAATGGAACTAATGTGGAGTCATCATGAAAATTTCAGCTAAAACAATAAGGATTGCATTCTTAATGGAAGTTAGCATAATATTAAAATGGTATGACGTCAAAATACCCACAAGAAGAATGTCATAGAAAGAAACAAGGTTGACAATTCTTTGATGAATACAACACATGTAAACAACACAGAATATCATCCAACACGCATTGGTATATAAGAATCATTTTTAAGGTGATTACCTTTTCAAGTTTCTTGATTTCACTGGTTTTAGACACACAAACTTGAGAGCTTCTTCTTTTTAACATCTGTCAACCAGCATAAAAGAAGTGAGAATGACAGAAAATTCCCTTAAAAAATCACAACATATGGTCAGAAAATTTTGACAGTTCTAGGCATAAACTAAAACGTGCAATGAGTTATCAAACCTGTTGTCTGAAATTCTCTTTTTAGCGTTTGAGGTAGACTTAGCCAGAGATTCTAATAAAACCTTTAATTTGTCAACCTGCATACTAATGATGATAAGTTTAAAGAGCAATTTCTAAGATAAATCAGCAGTAAAAAAAATGCTCTAAACCAGTCTGATGCTGTTGCAAAGCAGAAGATGATGATGGAAGATTTCCACGCTGAAGGCATATTCCCAAGCAGAAGTGTTCAATTTTAAATGAGGACGTGACAACCTTCATTCGTGCCTCACACATTCTTTGCTATCGAATAACTGTATTGAAATTCTTTGAAAAACATCACCACCGAAATTACTACCTTCTTGCCATGATTTTTTAGAGATTCGCCAAGTTTCAAGTTTTTCTTCTGTTGTAGAAGTGCTTCTAATCTTGAACAAAGTCGTATCTCTTCAAGTGCAACTTCCACACCCTGCAGAAAGAAGAGCCTTTTGGTTTAATCTATACTTGACAAGAGAACTAGTTAAGTGGTGTGAGAAGCTAGGGAACGACAGTACAATACACCAAAATACCAAATCGTCCTCCATGTGTATAGTTCATAAAGGGTTGGACAAAAATGCGCATAATGTGAATGTATTATGTTATATTTCCTAAAAAAACTATTTATGTGGCTCTAACCCTTTGGTACAGGTCAAAGGACAATAACTTTTATGGTTGAACTGAGAATGCTCTTCAAATTCAAGAAGTGCAACTCAATGAACTAAATCATAAGATTTACGGATAGAAAATGTGTATGCTACCACCTACAATTTGTAACTAGTATCATATTTCAAAATGGCAACATGGTCCTGTCTATGAAACCAGTTTAGTTCATATCCATGTTAAAACATCCATCATGGTGGTGGTTCCAGCATTCAAAAATCACAAGATCGGAACAAAAAAATTACTTAGCAACAAGGAGCTCGATCGCTGAGTCCACCACACCATTGTTGTATAAAGAGTTATATATTCCAAAAGCTCGTCCCTTCAGTTAAGTGCATTTGGTGGTTCATTTCATTCAATCTCTTCCGTATTTTGGAATTCGGAGTCTATTCTGAAAGTAGAACATGAAAGAAAAAGAAAATTATAAAGACATAAATACCATTAACATCAGGGTTACGGTCATAAAAACAGATGACTGTTAATCAGGGAACCGACAAGAGTACATAAAAGAGGCTAAATATAGATATTGGTTCAATAGAACTTATAGAGACTGAACAAGGAGCAGGGGGCTAACTTTGTGAAAAATTGACATGCAACAAAGCCCGTCCCACATAACACATAAGCCACTAGCCCTGCTAACTTTAAAAATCAGAGAGCATGATGTGTATTTACTAGATCATATGTTGATCTATTAACCTTTACTACTATAACTTGTTATTGTTTAGCATAGTTAACACTTTACCTCGTTTATCTTAGCTCTTTTTAAAAAGAACTTTTTCCAAAGTAATGCCGATTCCTGGCCTAATTATTAAAGCCTTCGAATCAACAGTCAAAAATGGTTTTTGTATACCCTTAAAACAAAGAAAATTACGTTCATATAACAAGCAGGAAGTTTCATGAATATCAATGCAAACAACATTTCTAGGTTGAAAAATATGCACTATAGAAACAATACATGAATGAAGGCATTTGCATACAAGCATTATTCTTCATTATTTGCGCATATACATCTAATGCATATTTATACATATATAAGGACATAAATATGAATATAGGCAGATATAAATGAATGTCTACATCTGCATATACATATGTGCACATGTATACATAAATGCGTTCATAAGATATCCTAGAAAAATGTAATAGTACCAAATGTATTTGGAAAAAATCCATCAAAGCAAAACACATATATATGTTGAGTTATGAAGCTGATTCATTACACTCATCCCTTCACAAAAAGGATAAAGAAATACATAACCTTAACATGACAGCATTTACTTTCACTCTAGCAATTGCATCTTGTACACATTGAAGCAGCTCTTCTTTCTTTTGCCTATGTGAAAAAATAAAAGGTAGAGAAGAAAAGATTAATTATTTAATATGTCCTATAAATCTTGCATGTGATATTCTTGATTAGCATAGACACTATAATCAGAAGTTTGCTTCATGTCCTTACTAGTAGTTCACCTTTTGCCAATTCTTTTATGCTCTGGACTTGTAGTAACATGAACTTCTTCCCCACCGATGAGACAGATCCTAAACGAGTAAAACTAGTGAAATCTTTGATCTAGTCACACCCACAACAATATAGTAGTATACCTCAAAAATAAATTCACAATCTACAAGGCAATGCACATTAGGAATTAGTGTTCATTCAACAACACAGAAACTCCTAGCATAGGAATAGGTTTAGGATTCAAAACTCGTCTTCTAGGTAATACTAAACGAGCTATGTGTGTATAGTTGCAATAAATACCATTAAAACCCCAGGAAAAGTAAAAGAAGAAGCTGTAAAGATGATGCAAACAAGAGATTTAGCTCCCCATCTTCTATCTCACTTTCAATAATCAAAGGAAAGAAAAGATAATTACCTAAGTAACCCGAGAAGCAAAGCCAAATCATCCTCATCAAGTGCTTTAAGAATCTGTGCCAGAAACAGATGCAATAGCTGTTTACAACACCTATCAGAAAGCTCAATCCAGTCAAAGAGAAAAGGAGCAAAAAGGGAACAAACAGAAAACATTCACTACAGACCAGATACAGGATTTATCTCAATTTATGTCAATCTGATAAAGAACCACAATTTCATGGAATAAAGAAGAAAATCAATCTATCCTTAATAAAAGTTTATCCATAATTTGTCAAGAATAGATTGTTTTCACCTAAAAATCACGACATGCGATTACCAGATACACACAACAACAAGAAGAAGACAAAAAAATGAAACCTGAAGAACGCTATTACAATAGCAAGTATTGTCGAAATTCTCGAGTCCAAAATATCTTTCACCTTCAGGAAATTGGTCTTCCAAAGCTTTCTCCAGCTTCGTACCAGCTGCACCCATCACTTACTTCATAATTTCAGATTCACGATTTCTATTAAATGAATCATCAAATCTGAAATTTTTGTAATAATATACGGTGAATTTATGAGCCAAAAAAAAGTGGAGTTAATGGAAGGATCTTGGAACTACCGCTCGAATCCGAAGAAAGCAGAAAATGTAATAAAATTCCATTTCTTTGAGGGTTACAAACCTGTTATCGGGAGGAAGAAGCCAGCCGTATGCAAGAGATTAGGTTTCTTTAGTTGAGTGAGGAAGAGGGAGGATTTATGATTTATTTTTGTGGAATAGGTTTTTGCTTGAAATTTGGCTCTGTACCGCGCGCGGGAGACGAAAATTTCATGGCGTGCAACCGAAAAGACGCCTTAACATTTGTTAAATACATGACGTGCAATTATTCAGTGCCATTAAGTCGTTGAATACCAATAAAATCAGGACGCGCATGTGAATGTGCGCCATAATTTTATTAAAACATGGCGTGCAAAAAAGAACGCCATAAATTGTCTTATTTCTAAAGCGCTATTTTCTTGTAGTGACTTTACTGACGGCGCGAAAGGTTTTTTTTTTTTTTTCGTTCGTGGACGGTGAAAATTATTTTTCTTTTTTATCATTGATAACCACGTCATTATTACCGTGATGAAGTGAAACCGCGATGATCTGATCGACAATCTGCGATCAGAGACGCCGCGAGATGAAATGATACCGCGATGCTGATCGACAACCGTGATGCATTGGCCACCGGCGCAATGCAGGGGCAACCCGATTCAGTGACCACCCCCATTGGAGAGACACCGTGATGTATTGACCACCCCGATGCAGAGACACCGCGATGCACTAATAACCGCGATGATTCACCACGCGATGCATTGACATCGGCAATCATATATGAATGACATTTGATATTTTTCCGACTTTATTTCATAAAATCGACTTCAAATGGTTATATCTTTTGATATAAAACTACGATCAACATAAATCTTTCACCTTAATTCATATTTTTATGCAGTGACATCGGCAATCATATATGCAGTGATATCAACAAGTTATTGCAGTGACATCAACAATTTATCGCGATGACATCGACAATTATGCAGTGACATCGACAATTTATGCAGTGACATCGCAATCGATATCAGATGACATTTGATGAAGCAACACCGTGATGACATTTGATATTTTTCCGACTTAATTTCATAAAATCGATTTATTTTCTTTATAAAATCGAATTCAAATGACTATATCTTTTGATATAAAACTACGATCAACATAAATCTTTCACCTTAATTCACATTTTTATGCAGTGACATCGGCAATCATATATGCAGTGATATCAACAATTTATGCAGTGACATCGGCAATAATATATGCGTGACATCAACAATTTATGCAGTGACATCGGCAATCAGATTTAGTGACATCAACATTTTATGCAGTGACATTAACATTAAAATTGCATGTATAAAATTTTTCCCCTGGCATTCTGCAATCCTAAATAAAACAGTCCTCAAAATTTCATTAAGTTCTCAAAAAAAAATTCATTACATTTCCACTCTCAGTATTTTCAATCAACAAGTAAGCAAATCCACTTCTCACAGCTTCCAGTAAATCCTAAGTTTGTGGAGGATTACGTATATGCTTTATATCATCACTTTTCATTCACTTTAATCCAGTAAATCCGGTTTATCTGTCATTCCCTAAAATGAGAAATAAAAGAAACACCAATTCATATATGCACATAAGATTTATTGAGCATTATCTTGCAATTAGTCCCATTAAAAAATGCAGAACCTGAATTGAGGCAGTTTTCCCACTCCCTCTTGCTCCATAAGCAATGATAGATGCATCTCCACCATTGAAAACTTCAGAAATCAAATGTCTAATCTCTTTTGTGAATAAAACATCTATGCCCACATCTTGTTGAAAACAGTCGTTCAATTCATAAGATGGATCTTTTTTACTGCAACAAACAACACAATAGACCAATCAAAGTTTAAATAGAAGCATTCACACAGACACAAAAAAAAAGAGTCTAAAATCAAATAAAAGACTGGAACATAAATTACAGCAACATCTAGCAATTCGTAACATGCATTTTTTTAACAGCAACACCCAGCTAAAGGGACCAGTTGAAGCATATAAAGCAGCAAAATAGCAAAAATAGCCTAAAATTCTGAAAAATAAAGGAACCAGGAGATGAATTACTTCTCACAGCTTCCAGTAAATCCTAAGTTTGTGGAGGATCCCAGAAACAACAGCCCAGAATACTATTTCTGCAAAAATCACATACAAAAGTGTCCCAACTCTTTCTGATTTCCATAAATCAATAAACACATGATTCAAAATCCAACGGACCAAATTGTTTCCGGGACGTTTGTAATATCCATTAATGAATGCTGCAAAGATACCTTGAGCTGCCATTACAAACACCAGCATTGCATTCATCCCTATCCATTCAAGAAACAAGAACGGCGTACGAAATCCCCATACATCAATCAACAAGTAAAAACCAGAGAATACAATGCCACCTGCCCCTGCTGTGAAGCAGACATAGCTAAAGCTGCAAAGCTGTTTGTTCTTTGGAATAGCATCTGTAAAATGAAGAATGATTGCTATGCTAAGTAAAAAAAGGCCCATTGAAACCCAATGTCTAAGTCTTTCAGAATTAGCTTTATAGTGAATCAAGACATGCCCATAATGAATGCCAATGGTTCATTATTGGCATAAATACAGATTTAAACAAATCAAAAACAAGCATTTATCACATTAATAATTCACAACACACAGCCACACCATCCAATTAACAAATATGCTCAAACTAAACTTGTATATCACAAGCTAAAGTAGGAAACTTTAGTAGAAAAAACTGAAAAACAACGAAGAAAAAGAGAGGCAGAATGGAAGGATCGAAGGCAAAGGTTTCATTTCCTCTTTATCATCCGAGAAATCCTTTAAGTGTTGAAAATCAGCTTTGAATTCTTCCATTCTCAAATATCTGAAAGACCTCAACAAAGGCAGAATTCAAAGCAACAAATAGTACCAAGTGTGTATGAGTATTAGTCTCAAATACAATGGCAATAGACGTAGCAGAATTCAAAGAAGAAGCCAAAACCCTGTTGACACAAAGCAGCACACAGTTGATCGTAATCGAAACACCAAGAAACAGCAATAAGTCAGCAATAGTGTCAACAATACACTATAATCAACTACAGAAGCATCAGGGGTAGAAGCATTACAAGAATTGACCTCAACATTTCCAAAAATCAAGCAGCTAGTAATACAGACTGTGGAGGAGAGCCAATCTAAAAAACAGTAGCATTAGAAGCTGCAGAAATCAATGAAGAAGCCAACTCAGATCACAATGCAAATGCATACCAAAACTTTGAAGGTTGAAGTGCAGAAAAGAGCAAACCGGACAGAATCAAGGGGCCAACAAATGCCCTAAAAACCTCAAAAGAAGCAATATTTCAAGAGTCTGAATCCCCAAAACAAGAAATTGAGCAGCCAAAACCGACAAACAGAGACAACCCCCAATTTCTACAGGAATTCATACCTATGAAAACGAGTGAACAGAGAGCTCAAAAGAAGTGGGAGCAGCGAAGAGCTTCAAAATGAACCCAGGCATCAACGAATACAGTCAACTCAAGCCGGAGCAAGAGAAGAGCATCAAGTAACCTTCTCCTTAAATCAAAACACCATAGCTCGGATATGAGTTCAGCCACTCCATAGGCAGAGTAGGAGTAGCGAATAGCATCCAGGTGAACCTACGACATTGAAGACGACCTGCTCAGGGAAGAACACCGGAGCAACATCACCAGAATTCGAAACACCGGAGCTCAGAAGAAGGGTTCAGCAGCTCCATTTCAAGTGAAGAAAGAGTAAAGGAGATGATTACAACAGCAAAGAGCATGAAGGTATTGCCTAGGGGTAATATAGGAAAACTACTTAAATTACGTCCTAATAACTAATGATCTTTCAAATGTGTCCTAAGTGCCTAATTAAGTCTCAAAACATGTCCTTATAAACAAATAACACTAAGGAAAGCACCTTTTTATGTTCTAACATGGGTTCAAAACCTTGCCAAAGAATATCATAATGTAAAGACAAAAGTATATGATCTTTTGCTATGATTATGAAAGGCTTTGGATGATGTTTTATTTTTTCCTTTCTTTTTATGATTAATGATCCGGACCCAACCGTTGTGACACAACGAGTGTCACATCGTGTATCAACACCGTTGATCATGATGTAATAATGATCAATTAGTTTAACATGCATCACCTTGAAACAAAGAAAGAAAAGCTATACGTTGATGGTGTGTTTGTGTATGATTTGGAATAAAATTGATGTGGTGATATTGATGTCACTGCATTTACAGTTAGAGAATTGATGCAGTGACATCGATGTCACTGCATATGTCACTGCGTATACAATTGACAAAGTTTTTGTTTTGCAATTTGGGTGTTGATGTCGCTACTTCATAAAATGTTGGTGTTATTGTAAATCATTGCGCATAAGGTGTCATTTCATAAAATGAGATATCAGAATAAAGAGGACGAAAAAATATGAATTATAGTGAAAGAATTATGTTGATCGGAGTTTTATATCAAAAGATATAGCCGTTTGAAGTCGAATTTATAAAGAAAAAAACCGATTTTTTGAAACTAATTCGGAAAAATATCAAATGAGATATCAAAATAAAGAGGACGAAAAAACATGATTTAGGGTGAAATAATTATGTTGATCGGAGTTTTATAATTCGATAATCCCTAGGCTCGAGCTCGAATCGACTAAAAAAGTTCGGGCTCGCTTGAGCCATAAAAAGGCAACATCGACTCGACTGGCTAAGTACTCGATATAGCTCGACGCGGCTCATAAGCTCGATTTCCCTTGAAAAATCTTTCTAATTTCGGGGCAAAAGGTTCAACAAAAATGTTGATGTCACTGCATATTTGACTGCCGCTGCATAAAATGTTGATGTCACTGCATATCTGATTGTCGATGTCACTGCATAAATTGTTGATGTCACGTATATATGATTGCCGATGTCACTGCATAAAATATTGACATCACTGCATATATTATTGCCGATGTCACTGCATAAAAATATGAATTAAGGTGGAAAGATTTATGTTGATCGTAGTTTTATATTAAATGATATAACCATTTGAAGTCGATTTTATGAATAAAAGAAATCGATTTTATGAAATTAAGTCGGAAAAATATCAAATGCTATCACGGTGTTGCTTTATCAAATGTCACTGCATCCGGTGATCACTGCATCCCGATGGTCTCTGCATCGCGGTGTCTCTGCATCGGGGGTGGCCACTTCATCGCGGTGTCTCTACATCGGGGGTGGCCACTGCATCGCGGTGTCACTTAATCGCGATGTCTCTGCATATGATTGCCGATGTCACTACATAAATTGTTGATGTCATTCATATATGATTGCTGATGTCACTGCATAAAAAGTTGATGTCACTGCATATCTGATTGCCGATGTCACTGCATAAATTGTTGATGTCACGCGATTTATGATTGCCAATGTCATTTGCGTAAAATGTTGATATCATTTGCGTATATGATTACCGATGTCACTGCATAAAAATATGAATTAAGGTGAAAGATTTATGTTGATCGTAGTTTTATATCAAACGATATAGCCATTTCAAGTCGATTTTATGAAGAAAAGAAATCGATTTTATGAAATTAAGTCGGAAAAATATCAAATGTCATCACGGTGTTGCTTCATCAAATGTCACTGCATCCCGGTGATCACTGCATCCCGATGGTCTCTGCATCGAGGGAGGCCACTTCATCGCGGTGTCTTTGCATCGGGGGTGGCCATTGCATCGCGATGTCACTTCATCGCGATGTCTCTGCATATATTATTGCCGATTTCACTACATAAATTATTGATGTCATTCATATATGATTGTTGATGTCACTGCATATCTGATTGCCGATGTCACTGCATAAATTGTTGATGTGCATATATGATTGCCGATGTCACTGCATATATGATTGTCGATGTCACTGCATATATGGTTAATAAATCGGGGTGGTGACTGCATCGCAATGGTTGATTAATCGGGGTGGTGACTATATCGGGGGTGGTCAATGCATCAGGTTGAATGATCGCGCGCGGTGGATCATCGCGGTTGTCGCAGCATCGCGGTGGTGATCGTCACGTAGTTCAATGAAAAAAAAAAAGAAAACCTTTCACCGTCCAGGAAAACCAAAAAAAAAAAAAAAAAAAAAACCAAAATTTGAATGTCCACAGGAAAAATAATTAAAAAAAAAAAAATAGACGACAACAACAACAATGTTTCAGGGAAAGAAACAAAAAAAATAAAAAAATTCCCGCCTGTTCCATTCCCCCTTTTTTATTTTTATTTTATTTTTTTCTTCATTAAAGGTAGTTGAGTCTATCTATCTAATTTTTGTCCTTATAACTAAGTGTTTATTTTGAATATCATTTTTGCCTAATTAAGTCCAATATGTGTCCTTTTCAATAATTGTCCCTATTTTTTATTCTAAAAGTTAATGCTTAATTGCTTATCGTTTAAGTTTGCTTTGTATATGATGATCAATGATGATTATAGTCAACCAATTAAATTTCATAAAGTACTAAATTTCGATCGACTTGTTTCATGTGAATATGAATCATATGATTTGAATATATATCATATTTTTTTTAGGGGAAAATAAAATTTTCTTCAACCAAGTCCGCTAAAGCAGCGGTAATAACATCAATCGGGGTTGCACCCCCCATGCAGTGACACCAAAAGAAAGAGCGCTTAAACGAGCTAACAAATCAGCCGGAACATTCCCCGTACGTCGAATAAACGTAAACTGAACAGAATCAAAAGCAGCCATCTCCACAAAGCAATCCTGCAACAAACAGCCAAACGCAGACAAGTCCTCCTCCCGATGAGTCAGTCGATGTACAAACCAGACTATCGCTCTCTACCTATAGCTGAGATATGCCGAACCGCCTGCCTTCGACCATTGCCATAAGAACTGCCCGCAACTCCAGTACCTCCTCATCAATTCCCGGATCCAAATGGAAGGAGTAAGCCGCTAGAATAGTCCCTTGAGCCTCCCAAAAATAAGCCCTATCCCCGACCCTTGTGCCATCACTGACGCATCTACATTGCATTTTATTCTCTCGACCAAGCGGCCATATCCAAATACCACTCAACTCCTCTTGATTCTCAACCTGAGGCACTGGCTACTGCTGCGAAACTCCCGAGCAAAGACGAGAGCCGAAGAATAGACTCGAGAGACATAAACCGCTTGATCATCATACACCACACTGCAACGGGCCTTCCAAATATGCCACATCATCCAGACAAACTCTGCCCACTCTTCCTGTGGCAGCCTACCAGCAAGAAACATGAAAAGACCCGGGAAATTAGTAGCCTTCCCCGGGCGTGCCAAAGAGGCAAATGGCGACTGGTCCCACACCCTAGCTGCCATCTCACACTCGAATAAGACATGCGCTAATGACTTATCTCCAAACCCGCATGCAAGCAACAACCATCCCCCACATTGCATCTAGCCAAGTTGCGTCCCACTGGTAGGCAATCATTTAAACATCTCCAGAGGAAGTGCTGAATGTGCGGCTGCACAACCACTTGCCAACAGTGCCGCCAAATAGCATATGGTCCCTCTTATCCTGATGCAGCCGCCCCTGTTGATCCCGAACGATATAAGGATAGTGCCAGTCGATATCCCTTCTTAACCGTATAAATTCCCCGACGCTCATAGTGCCAAATTTGCTTGTCCAAGTGTCGACCAGGCACTATCGGAGTACGTAGTATCGCATCACGCTCGTAGGGCCTGAAACTAGCACACACTGGAAGGACGTTCCACCTTCACATTCCTGGGAGCAACGAATCCGCAACCTTACTATCCATCGAGAGCTTATGGCCTGTGAATGGAATACAAAAGGACCTGGGAAGATCTACCCATACATCATGAATGATAAGCACTTAGGTACCATCCCCTGCTCTCCAACGGAGTCCACTCATCAAAAGGTCCCGCCACTCTAAAATACTCCGCTATAAGAAAGAGGGTCTCAACGTGCGAGTAGAAGCTAAGAAAGACGAGTTGCGGAAATATTTCGCCCAAAGCACCCGCCCAACCAACGATCCCAGGTAAGACAAAATACGCCAAGCCTGTTTGACCAGAAGGGCCAGATTAAAGCACTACAGGTCCCGGAAACCAAAACCTCCCAGGGTCTTTGGCATACAACAGGTTTCCCAGTTCTTCCAATGTATTTTCCACATCTGCCCCGTGTCACCCCAAAAGAATCCCCAGATCGATCTCCTTTTCAAGTTCATGCAAGATAGTGACATGAATTTTAAAACACTGCATAATGAACATATGAATAATCTGCAAAACTGAACTGGTCATAATCTCTTTCCTGACCGGAGACAATAACTTATCCTTCCAAACAGCGACACTTCTTCCAAATCATCACGCGCGAAAAGCAAACACCGACGCTTATTTCGACCCGATCGACATCGGCAGACCCCAAATACTTCCCCGAACCATCACCCACAGGCACCTGTAACGTTTCAAACACCGTTTCCCGCATCTCTTCCGCAATTCCCTGGTGAAAAAACAGTTCGACTTATGAAAATTGATCGTGCAGACGTACATGTGCCCATACCTTTGGAAAAGCTCGAGTAGAGTCTCAACCGTGCCATCGAATAACTCAAAAACCAACATACATCACATCATCGACAAATAAATATGAGAAAATGTAACTAGAGTGCCACCAAAAAAGATGCCCCGCAAGGCACCCCGAGCACAGTAGTTGTTGATGAGTGCCGTCAGACCCTCTGCACAGATAATAAACAGAAACGGGGAGAGAGGGTTGCCCTGGAAGATGCCTTGCATCGGAAAGATAAGAGAACTTGGTCTCTCATTAATTAGGACTTGATAGGAGACCGAGGTGACACATTGGCGGACCATATCCACAAAACTAGAAGGGAATCCCATTCGTGCCATAAGTGCCCACACATTAGCCCATTCAACCCTGTCAAAAGCCTTGGCCGAATCCAGTTTAAGAACTGCATGGTTTTGGCATCCAATAACTCAACCCTTCATTGAATGAAGGGCCTCAACCCCACATTCAAAACACAAACAACGTTTTTCAACTACTTCTACTCCTCATTCATCATTCACAAAATTTTCGAGAAAACAAGATGATCAGTAAAAGTACACTTCTGAAAATGGCTAGGAAGTGGAAGAACTTCACTGTTATTCAAAGAATGAGAATCTCGTTTCCAAAAGTGATTGAAGATGCAGAAGCAACAAAAACTTGTACAACACCAACGCGAATCGGACAGGGTTGTTTTGATGATTTTGATCATAGATCAAGAACAAAACAGAAAACTGAAACTGATGCTTGCATATTCATTAATTGGAAAGTGAAGCTGGAAGAATACAATCGAGCTATTTTAGAATTAGATGAACTAAACTTCTTACTTACACGCTTCTTTTGGTACCTTATATAATGGTACATTAGGCGATTCTGAAAAAGATTAATCTAACTAATTTGCTAATCTGTTTTCCTAACTGACTAACTAACTCCTAAGCTTCTAGAATGCTGCAGTTATTTCATCTTGTGATATAAAGCTGCAACACCCCCTCTCAAGATGAAATCACTTAGCCTTGTATATGTTGCATAAAGGATAAAAGGACGAGAAGTGTCTCGAAAAGTATTTACATCCCAATGGTTTAGTAAACAAATCGGCCAAATTGCAGGTGTGTAGAGATAGGTAGAGGTTTTAACAATCCTGATTGATATCTATCTCTTATCACATGACAATCTATGTCTATGTGTTTGGTTCTCTCATGGAATATAGGATTTTCCACTATGTGTAAAGCACTTTTACTGTCACAGAACATAGGTATAGGCCTTTCCTGTTTTATGTTGAATTCTTTGTCAAGAGTATGTTAGCCACTGTAATTCACATGAAGCCATGGCCATGGCTCTGTACTCTGATTCAGAGGAGCTTCTAGAGGCTGTGGTTTGTTTCTTGGACCTCCAACTTATTAAGGAATTGCCTAAGAAAACTGAGAATCCTGTTATAGATCTTCTGGTGTCTTCACATCCATTGTCTGCATCCACATAGGCTTTAAGTTCCAGATTTCCTTGAGCGAGAAAATAATATTCCTTGTCCAGAGCATTCTTCGGTATTTTAGAAGTCAGTATGCAGCCTTGAGTTGTAATTCGATGGGAGAATCAAGAAACCGACTTAGTTCTTTGTGTTGCTAGGGTGATGTCAGGTCTGGTTATGCCAAGATACAACAATTTTCCAACCAAACTTCTATAATAACTATTTGATTCTAGTTTTGGTGAGTCTTTACTATGTAACTTCTGAGCTGTATCCATTGGGGTTTGAACGGCTTGCAATCGATTGTATCCATAGTCTTAGGAGTTCCAGACAGTACTTTCTTTGTGACAGCATTATTCCATCTTTGGATCTAGCAACTTCCAGCCCTAGGAAGTATTTAAGATTCCCTAAGTCTTTGATTCCAAATCTTGAGTTTAAGAACTCTTTTAAGTCTTTAATCTGCTCCAAGTTAGGGTGGTAACCAAAGACATCATCAACATATACAAGCGGGGCAATGAAGTCTTCATCCTTCCTTTTATGAACAAAGGCTATAGTCTTGTTTTGACTGCTTAAACCCCTCTCAAGCAAAAGCTTGTGTGAGCTTTATGTTCCATTGTCTACTGGCCTGTTTCAAGCCATATAAAGACTTCTTGAGTCTGCATACAGTGCCTGGTGCAGAATTACAGCCCTGAGGTATAGACATGTAAACTTCTTCTGAAAGATCTCCATGTAGGAAAGCATTATTCACATCTAGTTGCTGTAGATTCCATCCTTTAGCAGCAGCAATGGCAAGTAATGTCCTTACTGATGTGAGTTTTGCCACAGGAGAGAAAGTATCCAAATAATCCAATCCTAGTTGTTGTGTGTAGCCTTTGGCAACAAGCCTGGCTTTAAACCTTTCTACTGAACCATCAGCATGTCTTTTGATTCTATAAACCCACTTGCAACCAATAGGGGTTTTTCCTTTAGGTAGTGGTACAATCTCCCATGTGCCAGTTCTTTGTAAAGCATCAAGTTCATCTTGCATTGCTTTTCTCCATGCCTCATCTTTGCATGCCTCATTGTAATGCCTAGGTTCGATTAGTACTGTGCACTTAACACATAGTTCTTGTAAGAAGTAGATAAATGTGTTAGAGAATCAACATTCTCGAATGCTATGAGGAGAAGTCCTTACTTTGGATGGATGATGTACATAGTCATTCAAGTAAGCGAGGACTTCCCTAGATCTAGATGATCTTCTTGTCATAGGGACATCTCCATTTTGGGAATTTTGTCCATTGTTAGGATCATCGTGAACTTGATCATTTATTGGTTCTGAGCCACACTAGATTGTGCTTCGGGTCGAGGATTAGATAAATGATCCTGCTCACTTTTGTTCCTACAAGTCTATAGCTTGAAATGTTGTTCTTCCATAAATGGTAAAGGCAATGAAAAGTATCAATATCACCGAGTTTTGAGTGTATGGAAAAACCATTTCATGGAATGTGACATCTCTACTAATAAAAATCTGTCTAGTTTGCGATTTAGTAGGCAATATCCTTTGACATTCAAAGCATGACCTAAATAAATAGATTTTATGCTTTTACAGGCAAATTTGTTACCATCGATGTGTAAGTTACAAGCATAAGTCAGACATCCAAATACTTTAATGTTCTTATAGGATGGAAATGTAACCAAAAGTATTTCATGTGGAGATTTTTCATTCAAGTATAGGTGTAGGCAACACATTAATCAAATTAACGACATGTAGGACACAATAAGTCCATTAGATAGCAATGTATTCTGATTGAAATTTCGGACTTCTTGCAACATCTAAAATATGTTGATGCTTTCTCTCCACACACCATTTTGTTGTGGAGTGTGAACAATCTGTGTTTTGGTGAATGATGCCTTTAAGTGCATAAAAAGCAGTAAGTCAAACTCCAAACCATTATCGATCTAAGAATCTTTACTCTTTTATTAAACTGTTTCAATCAAAATACAAAAATTACGAACAAGATTTCGACTTACGCTTTGGTTTTTAACAAATACACCCAAGTATATCTACTAAAATCATCAACTATTGTAAGAAAATATCTATGTCCATGTACCCTGTTACCCTATATGGACCCCAGGATGTCCATGTGGACAAGATCAAAACAATGCTTAGAGCTAGACTGACTCAATGGGAAAGGTCTTCTTTCTCGCTTTGTAAGGGACATATATGACAAATTGTTTGAGAATCACATTTGATATCTTGATGAACATGTTTTAACACTTGCAGTCTTTTGTAAGAAGCATGTCCAAGTCTATAATGCCAAAGTAATTGAGACTGATCAGGAGTATTAATGGCTTCAGGCATAGAAACAACATTAGCACAGCAATCTTTATCAGCTTTGAGGATGTATAAGCCATTAGTTAAATCAGCTGTACCAATCCTCCTCAAACTGAGCATGTCCTGAATCACACAAGAATCTAGGTAAAATTTGATGTTATATGCCCTAGTCCTGATTAATCTGCTAATAGATATGAGATTCAAACTAAATTCTGGTACACATAGAACATTTTCAAGGATTAAATGCTGATTAATTTTAACTTGTCCTATATGTGATACCTTAGCACTTTTACCATTAGGCAGACTGACAGACATGTTATCTACAGATTTACAAGTTGCAAACAAGGCCTTATTGCAAGCAATATGGTCTGTTGCACCAGAATCTACAATCCACCAAAAGAACTTAGGATTAGGATTACCTGACCCTTCTACTGAATTGAAGTTTGTGGTTAGGGCCACAGAATTGACATTAGAGGTTCCAGAATCCTGATTAGCTTGCAGTAGATTCAGAATTTGTTGATATTGTTCTTGTATGGCACTAATCTGGGAATAATTTGGAACTGCTTCAGATGCATCTTGAGTCCAGGAACCTGTACCAACACAATTTGCAGATGAAGATGACCTTCCCCTGCCTCTGCCCTTTGGTGGGAAACCATGTTTCTTGTAACAACGATCCACAAGCAGACCGGTCATTCCACAATGTGTACATTGTGGTTTCTTGTCATTATTACTAAAATTTCTCCTATTAGTACCTCCTTGATTTTGAACAAAGAAGGACAAATTTTCCTTACGATCGACTCGGAAGATCCAAAAGCTGCGCAGATTCTACCAATTTTGCTCCGAGAAAAGAACTATATAGTCTTTGCTTTTTCTTGTTTAACAACCATTGAAAAAAGCGCTTTAATCGAAGGTAATGGATCTAGCATCAAAACACGAGACTTAATTGAAGCATACTCATCATTCAATCCTTTCAAAAACCGTATGACATCTTTGCTTTCTCCATATAACCTTGAAACCATTTCTTGCCACAATCACAATCGGAGCAAATTATAATATCATCAATTGATCCCACGAACCTTCAATTTAAGTAAAATCTTTGAGACACAAGAAGATTACCTTGCTTGGTATTCTCGAATTTCCTCCATCATGTTGGACAAAGTGTAAGTATCTCCTCCCCAAATCATGTTCAAAGATCATCCCACATGTCTTTTGCGCTTTGTAGGAGGCTATACTCTGAGCTATATCTCTTGATACTGCATTAACCAACCAAGCTTTCACCATACTGTTACACTGTCTCCAAGCTGAATAATGATTCTCATTGGGTGCAAGAGCAGGAATAGATCCATCTACGAAACCCATCTTGTTCTTCGAAGATAATGCTGTGTCATGGAGATCTTCCAGCTGTGGTAATTGCTATCATCAAGCAACGGTTGAACCAATACAAGAGCTGGATTTTCATTAGGATGAATGACCAAATCAACAGGTATAACATTTCCTTGAGTATCCATCAAGAAGACGATTATGAAGAACAAGATCTGGAAAAACGAAAGAAGAAATGAAGAAGAAGAACAAAAACAAGCAGACGCAGAACGGAATCTTATAGCTCCGATACCATGATGATTTTGATCATAGATCAAGAACAAAACAGAAAACTGAAACTGATGCTTGCATATTCATTAATTGGAAAGTGAAGCTGGAAGAATACAATCGAGCTATTTTAGAATTAGATGAACTAAACTTCTTACTTACACTCTTGCTCTTTTGGTACCTTATATAATGGTACATTAGGCGATTCTGAAAAAGATTAATCTAACTAATTTGCTAATCGTTTTCCTAACTGACTAACTAACTCCTAAGCTTCTAGAATGCTGCAGTTATTTCATCTTGTGATATAAAGCTGCAACATGTTTTGTTGTCTACACAATTGATAACAAACGCTTTGTTTTCCTCTTTCTTATCTCAATAATGAGACTTTACGGCAGCTTTTGATCATGTCTGAAGAGGAATTCGGCCTTCTGGCTGACGGCCCAATCATATTGCCCTGCATAGCTGTATACATGGAATACACAATCTCCATTATAAACAAAAGGTGCTATTTCTGCACAAATTGAGAAAGCTTTGCTTGCACTTGTATCTGATGATCGATGCTCATCAATGATCATGCAACATGAATTGATAAATCAGTGTTTAGTAGTGTGTTGATGTATTATTCCTATCTTGTAGTACACTTTGTAAATGGCCAAATCAAAGTCATAGCACATATATTAATTTTACGAATCATGAATTTAATATTTTTTTCTTCCCAACTTTTACTTATGTTTGCATAGTTTATTTACCTAAATTTGCTTGCCAATTAAGTATAAGCTCAACAAAAATTACTATTAAAAAGGTCTAAATGACCGATTGATGTTAGTAAATGTACTGCTATATTTCTTTAAACATTAAGATTGTGGGCAATCTCTCCCAACACCCTCAAAGTGTGGGCAATCTCTCTCAACACTTGCACAATATAAATTGTTCATACCATGGTTAGATTCCATGACCTCGACTTTGTTACCGTGTTAAGATCAAGCGCTTACCATTCTACTAAATCGAATTGATGTTAGGAAATGTCTTTGCTATATTTCCTTATAATTAAGAGTGTGAGAAATATCTCCCAACAGCTTATGTCCTTCACACACTTGAGCAAAATATAGGCAAGGCGTTAGCAGAAGCAAGATGAAAGTTCTGGAGCATAAATAGATAGAGTTAAATTAGTTTATTTTTAGTAGATTTCAAAACGAGATTGCTTTGAGTAATATTTTTGGGAAATGTGATTTAAAGTTCAAAATAAGTAGCTAATTTAGCAATTATTACATACACTCCTTGTCATTAAGGACAAAAAATTAAATGTAAACATTCCTTTAACATCTTTATTCTTCTTCCGCATTTGAAGCCCGATTCTTGTTAAGCCATATGGATAATGACAAGGAGTAGTAGATACTTTGTTTAGATATATAAACTTGTTTAGATTTAATATGTAATAGATTTGTTAGGTAAAAGTGAGAGACAATTGGGTCCACCTCTAGAATCTTCTGGTAAGTAGCCAGCGAGGACGCCAATTAATCTTTAAGTGGGGGAGAATGTTATATTACATTGAAAAAGTGAGAGAAGTTGAATCATAATTGACTTAGTAACTTGGGTTAAGCACTTTAGGCCAAACGAGGACAATGAACCTAAAATGTTGTAATTCTTTTAGGGCCGTTACAATGAGTCTCGTTTAAAATCTAAAGGGGCGCCTGCTAAATGTTGTAAGTGAAACTCTTTTAGGCGTTTAAACTCTAGCGACATCGATAGCCACAAATAGAAGGAAACACCTCAATATCTTACTTTTAGAGGCGTTTTTAATGCCTCAAAACCCTGTTTTCCTAGTAATGTGTACAATAAACCGATCTACATACACACTAAAACTAAAATTTGCTATCTCACTATCAAAACTAGGGTGCATCTTAAAGTAAATAATGCATCATCCAAATGTACGGGGGAGCTTGTGATTGGTTTGAAAAGAACGATAAAAGTTGCATGTGAATTTCAAAAGATGAAAAACTTGCTTTCCGTAAAGTTTCAGTGACCAAAAAAAAAAAAAATTTGGTAAGTCTCAGTGAACATGTCAACCAAAAAAGGGTCAAGTTAATGAAATGATCCGCAACATACTTTTACATCATTATCCATGATGTAATAATACCTTTTGAATCATAGGTCACATCCAGAGGCGGCTGTAGGAATTTCGGGATGGGGGTCAAGAATCGAGAGCAGCTCCGTCATAGGACGATATTTTTTATCTATTTTTAGAAATATTGCAGGGTCAATAGTATTGAATAAACAAAACAGTGGGTCAGCCGTTGAATATTAGAGAGTCAATTGACTATGTCCTCTTGTTTATCTATATAAATATACATAGGATTTTTATTTATTTATTTTATATTTAGGGGGTCAAGTGCACCCCGAACCCATCATGTAAAGCCGCCCATGATCACATCGTGATCAACAGTGCAAAGACACTATTAAGCAATTAAATCGGAATTTCGTTGATATGCAAGTTGTAGTTGCAAAAAAACCATGTGCATATGCTTCTCGTTAGTTGAGACCTTCAATAACGAGTAAGTGTACAACAATCGATTATTAATTGAAACATTTAATAGAGTTGTAGCTGTTAATGTTATTAGGCGATATGTCCCAAAATGTTGGTTCGGAAATCGGAACATTATTGCCATCAAATATGAAGAGTTTCTTGTTAGGATTCTAAGGTCCCATTTTTTTGTCTGTTCATCATTTACCCTTAGAAAACATACCTATATCCCCAACTATTAATTGACCTCAAATGCCTCAGGCTAAACAAAAGCACATGGTTAGGTATAAGAATATGTCACATTTAAATTAGCTGTCTTTAGTCAATTATATGATTTACTACTATATAATTTCTCCACTTCTTTACGGTCTTCAACACCACATTCACAGAAACATCATTTCTCAACAACTTATAGCTATTCCTCTTTCATCATTTACACAATATTCAAGATGATCAGTAAAAGTAAACTATTGAAATTGGCCAGGAAGTGGAAGAACTTCACTGTTATTCAAAGGATGAGAATCTCATTTCCAAGAGTGAATGAAGATGGAGAAGCACCAGAAACTTGTACAACACCAACACGAATCGAAAAGGGTCATTTTGTTGTCTACACAGGTGATAATAAACGCTTTGTTTTCCCTCTTTCTTATCTCAAGAACGAGACTTTCCGACAACTTTTGATCATGTCTGAAGATGAATTTGGGCTTCCGGCTGACGGCCCCATCATGTTGCCCTGCACAGCTGTATACATGGAATACATAATCTCCATTATAAACAGAGGTGCAATATCTGCACAAGTTGAAAAGGCTTTGCTCACATTGGTATCTAACGATCGATGTTCATCAATAATGATGCATCAGGACTTGACAAATCAGTATTTAGTTGTTTGTTAATGTAACAATTTGTAGTACTAAATCGTAAATGGTCAAAATCAATGTTAAAGCACGTTTTTTTTTAGATAGATGAAGAATCTTTTATTTTTCCAACGTTTCCTTGTGTGTGTATATATTTTAATTACCTTGCTTTTGCTTGGGCTAAATTACAATTTTGGTCCTCTAACTAGACACATTTTTCGTTTTTGGTCCTGGTTTTTCGCCGGCGACAATTTTAGTCCTGTAAGAGGTCTTTTTTTGCAAAAATAGTCCTGAACGCCGGAAAGACCACTTACAGGACTAAAATTGTCGCCAGAAATACCACTTACAGGACTAAAATTATCGCCGGAAAAGACCAATTTTAGTCCTGTAAGTGGTCTTTCCGGCGTTCAGGACTATTTTAGTAAAAAAAAGACCACTTACAGGACTAAAATTGTCGCCGGAGAAAAACCAGGACCAAAATCGAAAAACGTGTCTAGTTAGAGGACCAAAATTGTAATTTAGCCCTTTTGGCTTGCTAAGCTAGTATAAGCACAAGAAGAATCACTCTTTGAATGTATTAAAAAGGTCCAAAATTGAACTAAAAAATAAGCAAGCTCTTGTGTAGTGCAGGAGCTCAAGTGATAATCGACGTTAAAACGGATTTCAAAACCATCAATATCTCACAGTCTAAATTGATCAAGTATTGCTGAACTCGTGTGAGAATTCTTAGAAAAAATGTGTTCGATCTAAAAATCCTTGCCACACAACACATTGCACCGAAAAGTTGCTCAACAGCACTACAAAAATGTTGAAGATTTTATGTGTAATGTGAATATGCAACCAAATAGCAGGATGTTTCTTATTTTTTATTTTTTATTTGAAATAGTTTATGTCGTAGCATTAGTATATATATTAAGGGGTAATATGGTCATAAGTAGCATTAGTCTGATGACAATCCGTTCTGATAAGGTGTCCCTGCATCAGAATTTATCCGTCTTATTCGGTACTTAGGTCATACAATCTGATGACAAAGTAGTAGTTAAGATGTCCCCTTCTCCGGCAGGTAAGGGTGGTAAGGGACTATTATGTACTTAATTAATTGTACCACACACACACAGCACAATACAATTATATCAGAAAGAACAGATATATAGTGAATACTTGAAGGTCCAGCCACATGGAGCTGCTGCAAGATTAGGTTCTTTAAAAAAAATTGTTACCCTGATGAAATTAATAAAAAATAAAAAATAAAATCTTTCACGATCCCGATCATGTGCGGTTACTCTGCATTACACCAAGTCGGATTTGCGAATATATATATTTCATAGTGGTAGCGATACTAGCACACTTCTACATCTATAATTAGGGTGAATTAATCTCATATTAATATTAACAGATTTAGTTTATATCATAATTAAAATTGTGTAAGTGTGTTTATCATTCGTTATGCCATAATTATTGGAACAGAATAAAAAACAACAAGTAGAAACTATAAGCATGGCCAACATGAATGAAAGCTATCTTACACAGGGCAAACAATGGTGTCTTAATCGTGTCTAAAATTCTTAATTGCCATTTTGGACAAGTTTTTTTTAAAGTAATTCAAGATTTTGTTTATGGCTTAAGAATATTTATTGATTTACATTGGAATTGGATTAGTTACCCCATTCGTCAAATTCACAAACACAAACATTTAGATTGAATTTGTAAACCAATTTATGAATTTCACAAACATATGAGTTTTGTATCAAGAATCAAGAAATAAATAAATGGTAAGCACTTCTGCAAGTAAATTATCTCATTCCACTGAACATTAATTCATTAAACATTAATTCAACCAATAAGCACGAAATAATATTATTGTTTTCAACACAAAGATGATAACCGTACTTTTTATATAAAATAGTAACAGCTTTCAACACACAAACATAATAAGAGTTAACATTATTGTTTTCACCAGCAGCAAATATTGCTCATATATAACCATGGAATGGTTATAAGCAACGTCACCACAAGTAAGGGCGGATCTACATGGTACATGCCATATTCGATTTTTTATTTATTAAAACGATATAGTTTTATTCTACACTAGCTAAGTGTCTTTAATGAATCTTCAAATTTATGGTGATGTCCCGAGCTGATTAAAATTTTGGATCCGGGACCGAACATGAGTCCTCTCCTGATCCAACCATGCACGAGTCCTCTCGGTTCCCAACCGTAATTCTGCTTCAATTAAACCAAGGCCGCCGCCTGTATTTCCTCCATTGTCTTCTCCACATCCCTTGAGCTTTGATTCTTTATTATTCAAGAAAGATATAAACCTCCACAGCAAATCATCCAATTTTAGGAACGACCCCATCATCCCTAATATACTCAGATTAAAGTAATATCCAATTTTTATCACCCAAACACAAATTTTATCTGTGATAGATGCTGCAGCAGCTTCTTTTTTATCTACACTACTTCCGGCCTCCATCTTCAATCTTCAAAACAATAAAATAAAAAAAAATAAAAAAAAACCAAATTTTTGTCACTGTTTGACTTAATTAGGGTTAGGGAATAAGTAGTATATATATAATATAATTCGGGCTCCGGCCCTTAATACTTTTTATTTTTTATTTTTTTATTCTATATTATTATTTTTTTACTAATTTATTCTAAAACTTAATGCTTAATTGCTTATCGTTTAAGTTTGCTTTATATATCATGATCAAATGATGATTATAGTCAACCAATTAAATTTCACAAAGTAATACACTTTTTATTATATATATATATATATATTATGTAGAATCACTTTATATTATATTTCGACATGTTTCATTTAAGTATGATTTGAATATATCATCATTATTGATTATTCTAAAATAAATTAACCATAAATCTCCCCCATTACGCTAAACTTTTTATAAATTTTGTTCATGGGAACTTGTTTTGATTTTTGGTAGGTTGGGTTTTATATTTAGAGGCGAGCTATTTAAAAATGACAAAAAGAAGGAAAAATAGAAATCGTGACAAATGAAAATATAAAATGAGTGATAAGGACAAATCCACTATTCATAACCCCAAATCCACTATTTTCTGCAGTGGAACTGGCCTCAAATATAATGTTTCACTATCACGGTGGAATAAAAACATGTTTTTTTACCCAAAAAAAAATTCCAATATCCTCATTGCATATCTCTAGGTTCAAATTGTCATTTTTAACAATAAACCCTTATATTTATACATTTTCACCCTCTTTTTTAAACTCAATTATTGTCGCAATATATATACAAAAAATAAATATAGAATGATTGACTCTTGGTTGAGTGCGCCATCATGACATGACCTGGAGGAAGAAGCCCTGCTATGTTTGTAACGCCCCTGGACTGTGCTTAGAAGAGGCTTAAATGAGTCATAAATGGTTCGGTCAACTGCTTAGACCGCCGTCCTCGTTTGGTCTAAAATGGCTAACCCGAGTTGACAAGACCTTTATTTCTCACACTTATATGGGGGGTGGGCATTCTACTACTTTACCGATGTGAGACTTTACATTCTCCCCTTCTTATAAGGGACTGGCGTCATCACCAGGACGGCCAAGACTTGTCCCAGTTCGTCCCTACCAGAGGATTTCTAGAGGTGGCCCCACCGACACATATCAAAGTGTGGCACTTGAGTGCATCGATAGTCGGCTCCGATACCATTCTCAGAACACCCCAGAGACCCCGGGCCTGGTAACGCTCAATGAGTCATAAATGGTCCGGTCAACTACTTAGACCGCCGTCCTCGCTTGGTCTAAAAGAGCTAACCCGAGTTTACAACATCTTTATGTCTCACACTTATATGGAGGTGGCATTCTACTACTTTACCGATGTGAGACTTTACAAAGTCCGTGGCAGTAGCTGCGGCTTCCAAGCCCTCGGTGGGTTTGGGGTCTCTCCCACCTTCCAGAGATGATATATAGAGTATCTCTTTCAGCTAAGACTTAATGGTCGGGCATAAAGTCTTCTCTAATAGCTACTAACTAGGTCTAGACTATCAATGCAATGAAAGAACCACCTTGACGCGGTGGAAGCCATCGGTTCAAGCCTAATTATCCTTATTGCTGAAGTATGTGAAGGACGTAAGCTATATTTTTCTATAAGTAATAGTTTAGTCGTGGAACTTTCATCTTGGATATGCCAATGCCTTGCCTATATTTTGCTCAAGTATGTGAAGGACAGAAGCTCAATTAGACCTTTCTAAGAGCACTTGATGTAGATCTACATAAACATTTAAAAGCGTATTTTAGAGATTTAATTATACTGATTTAAGAAAAATAAGACGGCAAAGAGATACTCCATTTTTTACCGTAAAATACAAACCCGAATTTTCCTTTACATGTAGCGCATTTATCTAGATTCTTTAAATTTCCTTTAATTCTAGAGTCTTATGTAAAATAGAGAATGTGATGTATTTCATCTTGGATAGAGATTTTATAAAATAAAAAAAAAAATTGTGTGTTTAAACTCAGAAAATAGAATGTCTTAACAGGAGGATCTGATGATATATGCAAGCAGCGCGCCTGTGAGGCCAAGGGCCATCGCCTGAGCCCCCAAAATCAATGAATTTAAGCTACCTACTAAATTTTGACATAATATTATATATATAATGTATTTATTTGAATAATGAATGTATTACCTTAATGATTAGCACTTTAGTATACTAGGAATAGGAATGAGACTTGGTTTCGAATCTTGCAAACTACAATAATTTTTGTTTTCTTAAACTAGGACTAACAGTCAAATAAGTAGTTTTTTTCCTTCCAAACCCATGACTATCATACACAGTTTTTTTGTTTTATTTTAAAGCTAAAATAATTTTTGTTTTTTTAAACTAGAACTAGGAGCCAAATAAGTAGTTTTTTTCCTTCCAAACCCATGATTATCACACACAGTTTTTTTGTTTTATTTTTTTCATATATGTTTTGGTTACTGTTTTTTTTTTCAATTTTAAAACTAGGACTATGAGCCAAATAAGTAGTTTTTTTTCCTTCCAAACTCATGCTTACTATCACACACATATTTTTTTATATATGTTTTAGTTCTTTTTTTTTCGAAGGACGAGGCCAAATTTTTTTTTTTACCTGCCTAAATTTAAACAGAGGCGCGCCTGTATGCAAAGCGCTCTAATAGGGATTCTTGTTGAGCGCATACTTAATTAGCAAGCAAATTTAGATAAATAAACTATACAAAAATTAGTAAAAGTTAGGAAGAAAAAAGAATAAATTCATGATTCGTAAAATATCTGTGCTATGACTTTGATTTGGCCATTTACAAAGTGTAGTACAAGTCTACTAGATGAGAATAATACATCAACAAGCAACTAAACACTGATTTATCAAGTCCTGATGCATGAATACTGACGAGCAACGATCATCAGATACAAGTGCAAGCAAAGCTTTCTCAATCTGTGCAGATATGACACCTTTGTTTATAAGGGAGATTATGTATTCCATGTATACAGCTGTGCAAGGCAATATGATCGGGCCATCAGCAGGAAGGCCGAATTCATCTTCAGACATGATCAGAAGTTTCCGGAAAGTCTCATTCTTGAGAAAAGATAGAGGGAAAACAAAGCGTTTATTATCACTTGTGTACACTACAAAATGACCCTTTTCGGTTCGTGTTGACTCTGTACAAGTTTCTGTTGCTTCTGCAACTTCAATCACTTTTGGAAATGAGATTCTCAACCTTTGGATAACAGTGAAGTTCTTCCACTTCCTTGCTAATTTCAGAAGTGTATTTTTACTGATCATCTTGTTTTCTTGGATATTTTGTAAAAGATGAATGAGGAGTATAGCTATAAGGGTGTTGAAAAATGTGTTTGTGTTTAGAATAAGGTGTTGAAGATGGTAAAGAAGTGGAGAGGTTATATAGTACTACTAAATCACAGCAATTGGCTATAAACAGACAGCTAATTTAAATGTGACATGTTCTTTTTCCTAATCAAGCAATTGTGGGTACATAACCATGTGATTCTGCTTAGCCTTATAGACATTTTGGGGTCATTAAAAGTTGGGGATATAGGTATGTTTTCTATGACAGATAAAAATGGGCCCTTGAGTCTTAACCTATGTTGCACGGACACCGACAATCGACACGGCGCACGCTATTACGACACGGACACTTACGTGACGGCACTGGCAACTTTCAAAATATAGGGCCACGACACGCCAGGGACACGTAGTATATATATATATATATATATATATATATATATATATATATATATATATATAAAAAAAAATACAAAAATACAAAAAAATATTAAAAAAATATAAATAGCCGTGTCCGAACGTGCCCCCTGTCCCAGGGCGTGTCGCCTCCGTGTCCTCGACGCGTGTCCCTGGCGTGTCGCGGACGTGTCCCTGGCGTGTCGGTTTTTAAAATTTAATTTAACATTATTTTAAATCAACCGACACGCGTGTCGGACGCGCGTGTCGTGTCGTCGGCGCGCGTGTCGGATCTGGCCTGACGCCACCCATATTGGAGTGTCGGTGCATCATATGTCTTAACCGATTGGGACATAGAGCCTACTAATATATGTCAACCAAAACTCTATTAAATGTATATCAGTTGACAATTATTATTTAGACAATAGAAGGACCTTTGTATACTCAATATCTTGCAAATTGTTCCCAACTATGATCACATCTACAACATACACAATGATAGCTGAGAATTTTCCTTGTTGGTTCCGAACATAAAGAGAGTAATCCGAGAATGATTTTTGAAATTTCGTCATTTTAAGAGCATTTGACAATTTCACAAACCATTGTTTGGATCTCTGTTTTAGACCATAGATCGATTTATGAAGCTTGTATTCACGAGTCTCTCCTTTCAAATTAATCCAGGTGATAAGGACAAGTAGAGCTTTCCGGTGTATCAAAATCGCTTTTAAAAGGCTCTTCCTTAGGCAACCACGCCCTGCTGGCGGTGGCTTTCTTATTCGCGAATCTCATGGTCAACTTCTTTATCTTTGTCGGTGAACCTTACGCTAATTGCACCAGCCTCATTGCGGAAACGAAGGCCCTCCTAGCCGCCTTACTTATTGTTTGGAGCACAACTTGTTTTCGGTTCGGTGGAAACGGATTCCTTAGTTCTTGCCAATATCGTCTCGGGACTTCTGCGACCTTGGCGACTTGATGATGATATTCGGTCTATCGAGATCTCTCCATTTATCCTATGCAGATTTCCCATATTTTCCGTGAAGCTAACAAAGCTAGTCGCAGATTTTCTTGCCACATCGGCCTCCTCTAACGTGAAGAGCCACCTACACGTCCACAATATAACACTCCTCGGCCCTCAAACTTATTCTTCATGGTGATCACTTGCCATCCCACTTTCATTCGTCCGAGTACGCGGCTCTGCATAATCAATTTGGGCGCATCCGTCAATTTATTGATGGATGCAAACCAGGTTGCCCTTATCCTCTTGGGTAGATTTCATATATATGATTATTATTTGTTTTATCATTGTTCATCACGTTACGAGCGGTGACTCTACTATCTTGAGTGGTCGATGAAGCTCCTGCAGATTATAACCGTGTTGTTTGCCTGACGTTTAGTTATGGACATGGCTCTTCTGGATCGTGCCTACCTTTGGGCGCACCTCTACCGCATTGCTAGGGTGTGCAATCCAGTGTGTTTTGTTACTTTTCTTCAAAAAAGATGAGCTCATGCGTTTTCTAGTACTTGATATACCCTTTATATTCTTGGTTCACCGACATGGATGTTGTTTGCTCACTTTACGGACCGGTCATGTCGAATTTTCATCGGGGAAGGACCACAATTCTCTATTGCTCAAGCAAGTTCGAGACGCTGGTGCAAAGAGATCTTCGACTTTTTTCCTTAGATCGTATACACAAGGCGGAAGATGATTTACTGAGATATTTTCCACTTTGATTTCCACCGATGTAATTATTTATGGGGCATGGGCTTTATTGGGAGTGCATAGAGCGAGTACTCTTCCTATGTGATGGATTTTCCTACTCTGGGTTTGCCACACATAGGGTTTAAGGAGAGAATAAATCTTGTCTGACTCTATCACGTAAATTTGGGCGGGAGGGATATGGCAATGACCTTTGTAGCTCTTTATTTCACTCAATATAAATAAAGTTGCTTTAAAAAATAAATAAAAAAAACATTTTATCAGTAGAGGACTCTATTATATGTTTCACTAATCAATTGTTGTAGAATCTGTTGGCAATAATTGTTAAGACATCATCAATATACATTGTCATGCTGGTCGGTCAGGGGTCGGAAGGGCCTACTACATATCCCAATTACCTACCGGAACAAGATTTTAACAAAATCCTTACACAAGGAGACTCTTCAATGCACCAGTATCGTTGCAAGTGTATAATTATCGTAAGATTGACTCACATCCAACAGCCCGATGTATTGAAAAGTAACTATGCAAGAACTTCCCCAATATTTCTGCCTTCAAGATGGTGAAAAGATGCGTCGAATATTCTATATTGAAGGTCTCAAATAACATGAAGCATATGCACATGGTTTTGTTGCAACTGAAACTTGCATATGCTTTGCTATCAAGGTAACTGTGATTTAATTACTTAAGGGCCGGGCTTTATGGAAACACACCAATTTTACTTGGACACCTAAATTAGGTGGCACTATGTCCCTTCTTTTTCAGACTTGATGTGGCGTCACACTGGTTTCTGGCTATTTTAGTGTCTTTAATGGCACCACGCGTTTAATTATAAAGCTATCATTCATATTGTGCTTTGCCAAGTAATATGCACTAGCCTGTTACAGACCGCCTCGCATCATTGCAACGTGTCCAATCGGCATCTTTAGATGGTAAAAAGATGCCTTATCCCGGTGTTTTCTTGATATATCTTAATACGATATGAGTTGCATCCAAGTGTGGTTGTTGTGGCTTATCCATGAATTGACTTAACATTTTTACATTACAGGTGAAATTTGGTCTAGTGGTTGTTAGATAAATTAATCTTCCGAATAACCCTCATAAATCGAAGCTCTGCTAACAAAAACAAATCTCCATTGGAGCCTAGGAAGCCGGGGTTTTTCAAGTGTTTTTAACGCGTATTTTCATTGTGAAAGACTTATTTTTTTGGAATGATTACCCAACCTCTATTTCAAGGAAATATTTGAGTTTTCCTAGGTTCTTTAGCTTTTTCTAGAAGGGCTTTTGTATTCTAGATATCTTGCAAATCGTTCCCGTCAAATATCACATCTACAACATACAAGAGGATAGCCGTGCCTTATTGGTTCCGAACAAATAGTGAGTAATCCGAGAAAGATTGCTAAATTCCTCCGTTTCAAGAGCATTCAACATTTTCAAAAACTAATGCATGGATGTCTGTTTTAGGCCATAGATCGATTTATGAAGCTTGTATACATGAGTCTCTCCCTTCCAGCCGAATCCAGGTGGTAAGGGCATATAGATATATATATATCATTAACTATATTAAAAGAGTCAATGTGTTTCCCCTCAAAAGTGTTTCCCCCTCGAATGTTTTCCCTAAATAAAATAAAATCATAATTAATTTATTCCAATAAATATATATTAATTAAATAATTTAAAAGATATATTGGAACACGTAAAAACTCAATGAAATTTATAAGATGATAATGTTGGAGTGATAGATAGTTATTCAAATAATAGATAACTTTTATTTTTGAGGAAAACTAATAGAACTATACCGTAACTATAATAATAAAACTATACCGTAAAAAAATCCATCCAGATCTATAATACTAATATTAATATTAAAGAAACCATACATAGAGAAAAACCATTACCGTGAAGAAAAAAAAAGTATTAAAGAAAAACAATTCATCCATATCAATTCGACTAATGGCACGTTTGATAGATGGAATGGAATGACTATATTGGAATGGAATAATTATGTTGGAATGGAATGTAATTGACTTGATTCCATTACTATGTTTGATGCACGCTGGAATGGAATGTCCGATACTAAGGAAGATGGCTGGTGACGGGTGATAGGTGGTGACGGCAGCGGGATATGAGAGGTGATTACGGTGTCAGGTGGCGGAAGCGGGTAGTGACATCGACAGGTGACGACGGTGGGTGGTGATCGTGGTAGCGGCGGTGGCATGTGATCGGTGGTGACGGTGGTAAGTAGTGATCGTGGTGGCGGTGAGTGATCGGTGGCGGCGGCGGCGGTGATCGGTGGTGATCGTGGTGGCGGGTGATCGGTGGTGATTGTGGTAGGTGGTGATAATGGTGGCGGCGGGTGATCGCAGTGACGGCGTTGGGTGGTCATCTTGGTGGCCGTGACCATGGACGGCTCTACATAGTAGTATTCATGGTCTTTGCCGACCCCAAAAATAAAAATATTATGTATAAATAGTAGAGATTTTTTTTATATAAACACACACACACACACACACACACACACATATATATATATATATATATATATATATATATATATATATATATATATATATATATATATATGGAATTGACCTCTTAATTTTTATGTGTTGACCCTTATTTTTATCTATTGGCTCATAATTACATGTATGAAATTGAATATCCAAATATATGTGTGATACGGGAAAAAAATGACAAAATTCTGACCCCCATGTCAAAATCTCTGCGGCCGCCTGCCGTGGCGGCGGTGGTGATCGGTGTTAGGTGGTGATCGTGATGGTGGGATGACGGGTGATCGATGGTGACGGTGGTGGGTGGTGATCATGGTGGTGGGGCAGTGGGTGATCGGACGGTGATGAGTTGTGATCGTGGTAATGCATTCTATTCCATCCATTTCATCCGATTTTTTATGGATTGAAAATGACCCAATTTCATTTCATTGGAATGAAAAAGATTTCTATTTCTTCTTATCCAAACACGCCAAAATGATGGAATGGAATGAAAAAAGAATTCAATTCCATTTCATTCCTACAATACAAACGTGCTATAAGATTCTATGTTGCATATAAATGATACGATCAATTCCATTTCCTATTTTAAAGTTCTTTATATTAAATATAACTGATAGTATCACTTCAATTCCTCTCAACATATTTCTCATTATTTTTAATTAAATCATACCATGTATTAGTGAATATTTTTTATGAATAATATACTAAAATGTTGTCTATTCATATTGTTTTAGATTAAAATTAACTTAGGCTCATAGTAAAATGATTGATTATTATACAATTAAACAATTAGAACTCAATCTTACTGTTGTAACATAATTAATAATTCTCAAGGTCAATAATTTTAACCAACAATAAATTATACAAAAATTATTTACTATTGGAATACAATACAAATATATAAGTATATCACTATAAAAACGTACTTTATATCCTATTGAGAAATAATTCTTTGTGAAATTACAGCCTAAAACCATTTTTTTAAAGATAACACCGTATTCACATATTCAGTTTTCAATAATATAAAGTAAGATATTACACAATATCAATAATCCACTGCCATAAATCCATCCATACTAAAAATAACACATACTCTACGCTAATTACAACACATTATGCATGCACGCAACTTAGAGTAGGAACACTCCACATTTAGTGCAATTTTTTAGTATATTTAAAACCGTTATTCAATGTGTAATAATTGAATCAATTGTGAAGGTAATCAATATGATGCAATTACCATCCTTATAGACAATGGTGCATCTCACACTTTCCTAGACCAACAGGTTGCCAAGGAGGTGCAGTGTGACACAACCAACTCACCACATGTTAATTATCACAGTAGTAGATGTAAACAGAATGGTGAGTGAGTTTAAGTGTCCTAAATTGTCATGGATCATGCAAGGGATTAAGTTCCAATAAGATGTGAGGTTGATCAAGTTGAGAGGATGTGACATAGTATTAAGGGTGGATTAGGTGAAATGGTACAATCCAATGGTCTTGACTTCAACAAAACATAGATGGTTTTCACTAACAAGAGAGAACAAATTAACTTAAGATTATCAGTTGTAAAATCATTACTAAGGAATTGAGAAAAAGGAACCATGGACTCCTCGGGTTCCTAAGGATTGCCATAAGAAGGGCTATGAGCATCCCATAACTTTGAAAGAAGGTGTTGGACCTGTGAAATTAACTAAAACCTTATAGGTATGATCACTGTCAAAAGGAAAAAATAGAGTAGTCGGTGGATCAAATACTACAACGAGGGATTATACAACACAATAGTAATCCATTTTCATCACTCTTGCTACTTGTGAAAAAGAAAAATGGAACCTGAGATGTTGTGTGGATTATAGAAGGTTGCATGACTTGTGATGTGATCCAGTTCATGCTCGGAGGATACATCATTCGTGCTATTTATGAATATTATTTAATTAATTAGGAGTTGGTTTTATTTTATATTGGATTTTTAGCACTTTATTTATTTATTCTTTTATTAGCCAATAGAACATTTCGTTTAAGCCAATAGGAGATAAAGCGCATTTTTAAGTGGGAATTCCTCCCACATTGCTTAGATGTTTCTTTTTCTTTTGATTGTAAGCCTATATAAGGCAAACACTAGCTATTCATTCTTTAGACAATTATTTTATGAGAAATCAAATTATTGAGTTTTACTCAACCAAGTCGTGAGGCTTGAAAATCACTTCTTGAGTGAGAACTTTCTTCGTCGTAGAAGGTTCACCCTTTGAGGATTTACCCAAATTGTGAGCATTTGTTGGGCGTTCTCGCCTACGATTTAGTTGGATTACTAGGTCTAGGATCATTGGCTCACATTGTTCCCCTTAGTTACTTCTCAGGCAAAACATCGATCCGATTCCAACCGGAATCACATCAGCTTATAGCAGAGCTCAAGCAACTTCGGTGAGCAAATATCCCTTTTATTTTTGTCTTCCTTTATTCCAAACAAAAAAAAATCGTTCTTCTTGTTCTTTTATTTTTTTTTTTCAGTCGCCACCCCAAGAACACAAGCAATCTTCAAACCTTCATCCCAAGAACCCTAATAATTTTTTTCCCAGACCCGTTTTTGTATCAGTTCGATCCCTAACCAAAAACCCTCCAAAATTCTAAAATTTTTACCACATCTCCAACACATCTCGATGTACATTTTTGTCTTTGTACCCAATCCAGATTCGACACATACCTTGTCTAAAACTGCCGATCAATACACACGATCTGCCCAGAAAAACTGCACCTGTTAATCGTCGTTTGAATTCGATTTTTGTGGTCTATACGATTCGGAATCACCCAAAACTTGGTGATCTTATGGTAAATTCTCCGATCTACAACTTTTGTCTTTTGAGTTTTCCCAAATTCGTTTTAATTTGGTCACAATCGGCACCTTAAATCACTGCTTCATTCTGGAAATTTATGACAGATTGCACCAGTTTCTGAAAAATGATTGTTTGAGCCACTTTTAGACCTCCAAAAATCTGAAATTTTGACATCATTTAGAAAAATCTCTGTTCTACAACTTTTGTCTTTTGAGTTTTGGCAGATTCGTCTTATTTTGGTCATTAAATACGTGAGTTCCACACCTGGGTGTGAAAATTTTCACACCACAAATTTTGCAGATCATCCGAATTCATTCCGTCTTTTGAGTCCTTTCCTTTCTTGTCTTTAATAATCGCATTTAGAAACTTTTCACCCATTATTCCACTCATCCCCATACCTTTCAACCTATTCTCGGTCTGAAAACCTAGTGTACCGTCTAGAGAGTCGGTTTTGATTGTTGTTTACTTTAAGCTTGCTTTTAGTTCGTTTGACAAGGGTGTTTTATACGACCTAGAAAGAGGGGAGTGCAAACACATGAGTTTGTGAGGTCTTTTCTTTGAGACAATGACAGAAAGAGATAATAGTGTGCAAGGTGATGTTGAAAGCGATTTTTTTCATTACACGTTGTTGGATTGGTGAAAGGCTATGCTCTATGATTATTGAACTCGATTGTTGTGCTAACTTAGTTAAATGCGTATGTGCTTAGTAAATTATCCATTCCTACTATACCCCATCCTCAACCGTATACGTTGACATGGCTGAATGATGTTGGTGAAATGCGGGTTACCCAACAGGCCTTAATCTCCTTCAATCTTGGTAAACTCGATGGTGTAGTTTTATGTGATGTAGTCCCCATGCACATCAGCCATCTATTACTTGGAAGACCTTGGAAGTTTGATAGAAGAGTTACTTATGATGGGAATGCAAATAACTACACCTTGCGCCATAAGGGTAAAAAGCTTACGCTCGTTGCGTTATCCCCTAACGAGGCTCACAAAGATAAGGTTCGGTTCGCTAAAAACTTTGCGGGGCATATAATGGAGGAAAACGATCGTTTGAAACTTGCATCGAAACAAGACAAAGAATTGATTGAAGAGAAAACGAGGAGGTTGTGAGTACTCGTGAGGATGAGTTGAACAAGAAGGAAGGTGAGAGTGTGGTGGCGGTGAATGAACCTGAATTAGTGGGTGAGAAAGTAGAGATGTCTGAGGAGTCTATTGTTGAAGAAGAACACGAGGAGTTGATTTTGAATGAGGCACAAGAAGCTGCAGTGTTACTCAATTCTTGTTCCAGCCTTTGTTGCATCTTCTTTGCAGGTACATGATGATACGCCAAATGAAGCGGACACCGGGTTGTTAGATACATCCAATGCAGCCCGTATCTCGCCTTTGATTTATCTTGATCGTGATCACATTAGTGGCAAACCAGAGCACACTTTTCATGATCCTTTTGCTGCGCGTGTTGATGATTATCCAACATTGAGTTGTTATGAATATGTTTCAGCCACTCCGAACGTCATCGACATTTATATCAACCCGATGTACACTTTTCACGTTGCTTTAGTGACGCATGGATCAGGATATCAGCGTGCCCTTCATTTGAAGTTGTGTAATCGCACGTTATTTGATCCCGGTATATCATTGCTGATTTTTGCGGGTTGTTCAAGAATGGTGTGTGTTGCAGCTCAATTTTACGATGTCCTATTGATTCGAGGACGAATCCTTTCGAACCGGGAGGGAATGATGTGATCCAGTTCATGCTCGGAGGATACATCATTCGTGCTATTTATGAATATTATTTAATTAATTAGGAGTTGGTTTTATTTTATATTGGATTTTTAGCACTTTATTTATTTATTCTTTTATTAGCCAATAGGAACATTTCGTTTTACGCCAATAGGAGATAAGCGCGCATTTTTAAGTGGGAATTTCTCCCACATTGCTTAGATGTTTCTTTTTCTTTTGATTGTAAGCCTATATAAGGCAAACACTAGCTATTCATTCTTTAGACAATTATTTTATGAGAAATCAAATTATTGAGTTTTACTCAACCAAGTCGTGAGGCTTGAAAATCACTTGCGAGTGAGAACTTTCTTCGTCGTAGAAGGTTCACCCTTTGAGGATTTACCAAATCATTGTGAGCATTTGTTGGGCGTTCTCGCCTCTGATTTAGTTGGATTACTAGGTCAGGATCATTGGCTCGTCATTGTTCCCTTAGTTACTTCTGGGCAAAACATCGGATATGATTCCAACTGGAATCACATCAACTTGACTGTCAAAGATAGCTACCATATTCTTCTAATTGTTGAATTGTTGGATAAGTTAGGGAGTGCTAGGGCATTTTCAAGAATAGACTTGAGGTATGTATTCCATCAGACTCGATGTCGGAAGATTATGTCCAAAATATTGCCTTTGTAACTCATCATGGCGGTTAGAATTCAAAGTAATGCCATTTGGGCTCACAAATGCCCCACCACATTCTAAAGAAGTATGAATGAGATGCTAAGACCTTGATGAGGAATTTTGTGCTTGTAGGTTTTTATGACACATTAACCTTGGCCCCGACATGGCTTCCCACATACATCTTAAAGTGGTTCTAGAAGTTTTGAAGAATAACCAATACTATGCTAAATTGTCCACATGCTCTTTTGGACAAACCAAGGTGGAATACTTAGGCCATATCATACATGAGGGTGAAATGCATACTGACCCAAGAAAGATTTAAGCCATGACGGATTGGCCTCAGCCCTATAATGTGACTGAACCGAGAGGGTTTTGGGCCTAACAGGTTTCTATAGGAGATTTGTGCCCTATTGTGGGATTATTGCTAAGCCCCTGAATTACCAACTCAAGAAAGATGGGCTTTGTTGGTCGCAGAGTGCCTCGGAAGCATTCTAGAAACTCAAGGAGACCATGTGCAAATCACCAAGATACTTTTCTTGCCGAGTTGTGGAATTCCATTTTTCTTTTTTGCATTGAAACATATGCATGTGGAAAAGGCTTAGAAGCTGTTTTACAATAAAACAAGAAACTTGTGACTTATCTAAGCAAGGCCTTCAACTCTAAAAAGATGAGATTGTTCATCTATGAGAAGGAAGTCCTGACACTCTCCATGGCAATAACTAAATGGAAGCCATATATTCAAGGCAGGCCTTTTGTCATCAAAGCGCTCAGCGGAGTATGAAGTTCATTGCGGATCAAAGGGCCTCTGTTGCACTACAACAAAAAGGGTGACCTTGGGTTGGATTCCACCTGTTGTGTACAAAAGAGAAGTGAGAATGTAATGGTTGATGCCTTGTACATGCAAAGTCATGTTTAGGGGATTGTGTGTTGTGAGCACAATATCCTCTTCTTGGATGCAAGAAGTAACATCCAACTACAAGGGGTGACTAGATGTGGAGGAAAATTTTCGGTCACCGATGATTAGTATAGCCTTAAATTCCTACACATTATACACCATGAGATTCCTTAAGTACAAAAGGATGATATACATAGGAACCTCCATGAAGGTTTGAGATCCATTTTTTTAGATGTTTGAGATCCAAATTGATAGGGAAGTTACACCCAAGTCCAATAGGATTAAAAGACTTTTTATTGGGCGATGTTCAGGAAATGATCCGAAGGTGTATTACTTGTCAGCAGTGCAAAAGTCTACATGATAAACCTCAAGGATTGCTCCACCCATTACCAGTCCCTCACATTCATGGTTCCAACTCAACATGAAATTTATAGATGGATTGCCTAAGTCTAAAGGAAATGAAGTCGTCAGGGTGGTAGTGGACAGAATGGCCAAGTTCAACCACTTTATGTCACTTGAGAAGAAAAGGCAAATTGCATCGCAAAAGTGTGGAATAAAGCATTAATAATACATAAACGAACAATATAAATATCCTTCAAATAAATTAAATACGATTATTATTATATGTTTTTGCTTGTACAATTAGTTTATCTTAGAATAAATATAATTCATTAGTACTCATGTGACACAATTAATAATCCTATGTCTTTAAGATTAATCCCTCTTCTCGCGGTGATCCTTTTTCTCGTGAGATGTCTGCGATTTTGATCAACGGATTAGCCTAGAGATTCAAAAACCTCTCCTCTTCTTCTTTTCTTCAAACTTGCGCCCCCCAGTATTTTTTTACGTAAAACAACAACTAGGTTAATTTAGGATTAGTTTTCCTTTTATAATCCCAATTAAATCTAATTATTCCTTATTAATTAAATCTAATTAATCCTTTTCCTTTTCTTTTCCCTTTTTCTTTTAATCCTTTAAAAACAAACCAAATATTCAGATTTTTCGTGAAAAGACAAGGATGCCCTTTTTGAAAAATCGGGATATTACAGATTAATTGCGTGTTATATGGCAAACATGCATACGTACGACCATTGCACTTCCAGGTGAGAACCAGAGTTCGATTCTCATCTCCACCCAGAATAAAAAAAAAAACCCTCCCCCTTCCCCTCCACCTCCTCCATCCCCTCCAACAAAAAATGAATAAATTCAAGTAGCTGTATTAATCAAATGTTTCACTACAGAGTTCATTACCACAGGCGATAAACGTCAAAATGAAGCAGCTGTATTAATTTAATGTTTCCTCTACAGAGTTCATACATATGGTTAATTGACAAGGTATTAGTTAAGACATCAATGTTGTCTGGCAGGTCAGAGTAGGAAGGTCATGTTGTTACTTAATTAGTTGTACCTTACACAACACAATTACTATCAGGATGAGGTATATACTGTACCTTTCAAGGTCCCAGCCACATGGAGCTGCTCTGCTGCAAAATAATGTTTCTTCAAAATTTATGTTCGAAAGAAGGTAATAGCGGAAAAAGATCCCCTCCAATGCACTTGACCTTCAAGTGCAAAAAATTCACAAAAAAATCCGTTTTACGTGTAATTTACACATGAAACGACATTGCTTTGTTCATGTGTGTAATGTTGCACTTGACTTGACGGTCAAGTGCATTGGAGGGGATCAAGATCCAGGTAATAGCCTTTAAATCAAGTCGTTGATTCTGTTTTTCATATTTGGAAAACAAAAACCTTCATTTGCAATCAGGATCATATGTTGTTACTCTGCGCAGTCGATGATTTAGTAATGGATTATATACATTGGAATTCATGAATAACTTAAATACCTGATCACTATTTTCTTTTATACACAAGGCAAACCATGGCGTCTTATTTGTGTCTAAAATTCTTAATTACGATTATCACCTAGTCTTTCAATGTAATTCGAGACTTCAAGTAAACCAGAGTTTGACTTGGGTAGTACTTGTAGATTCTGACGCTAACTAAGAGGGAATGCCTGACTCGGATTTTTCTTTTTTCTTTTTACGCAGGACCTTCTGACGAGAATCGGATCCGGAGCCTCCTGATTCATTCTCAAAGCATTAATCAATGGAGTCAAACTGTTGGGTGAAATATAACTATAATTTTCATACTTTTTTTTTTTTTTCTAACTTATTCGAAAGATCTTGATGTTCATCACAGACATAGTCTAAATTTCACCACTAGAATCGATTCACCTCAAGGCTTTCATACATATCATATCTCATGTATTGCACGTTTTTTATTTACTGAGGACAAAAGCCATTGAGGACCGTTTAGCTACCACTATTGTAAACTTTTGATCACTTAATTCTTTTTTTTTTTCTTTTTAAAACTTATTTATTTATGTAGGAACAAAAATTGTTTCATATTATATGTTGTATGATGTGATCGTAAATAGTTCTTTTAGGAAAATACATGCCGCCGTAAAAAAAAAGTTACACTTTTATCATGATTGCCTATATTTTACTCAAGTGTGTGATGGGCAGAAGCTCAAATTTTAGACCTTTTTAACACTTTCACAGGGTGGTTCTTGTTGAACTTATGCTTAGCAGTAATAAAAAAAATATATATATAATACAAACTCAAGAAACAGTTGGAAAAAATAAAATAATTCATGATTCGTAAAATATCTGTGCTATGACTTTGATTTGGCCATTTACAAAGTGTAGTACAAGATGAGATTGAGAAAAATACATCAACACGCAACTAAACACTGATTTATTAAGTCCTGATGTATGAATAGTGATGAGCAACGATCATCAGATACAAGTGCAAGCAAAGCTTTCTCAATTTGTGAAGATATGGCACCTCTGTTTATAAGGGAGATTATGTATTCCATGTATACGGTTGTGCAGGGCAATATGATCGGGCCATCAGCAGGAAGGCCGAATTCATCTTCAGACATGATCAGAAGTTGCCGGAAAGTCTCATTGTTGAGATAAGATAGAGGGAAAACAAAGCGTTTATTATCACTTGTGTACACAACAAAATGACCCTTTTCGATTCTCTTTGGTACTGTACAAGAATCTGCATCTTCATTCACTTTCGGAAATGAGATTCTCATCCTTTGAATAACAGTGAAGTTCTTCCACTTTCTGGCTAATTTCAATAGTTGACTTCTACTAATCATCTTGTTTTCTTGAATATTTTGTGAATGATGAATGAGATGTAGCTATAAGGGTGTTGAAAAATGTTGATTGTGTCTAGAATGCGGTGTTGAAGATGCATGGTAAAGAAGCAGAGAGATTATATAACAGTAAATCACAGCAATTGGCTATAGACAGACAACTAATTAAATGTGAAATGCCCTTACACCTAATCAAGCAGAGCAACTGGGGGGGGTTTAGCCTCAACCATTTGAGGTCATTTAATAGTTAGGGATATAGATATGTTTTCAAAGGTATATATGATGAAGAGACAAAAATGGGACCTTACGGTCCAAACATGAAACTATTCAAATTTGATGGCAATCTGTTCCAAACAAACATCTGGTGGCATAATATTGTCGAAGAAGTTAACCACTTCTCCACAATTCGACAATATTCCTTTCTTTAAGACCCAAAAAAAAACTAGAAAATGTGTTTTTAAAACTATAAATAAAGAATTCGTTTATAGTACTATGTGCTCTTAAGGCCTAAAAAGTTGCTAATCACCATGCTAATTGGCTACAAATAAGGAAGGAATTTTACATGGAAATATCTTCTAATGAATAACAAATATTATTATATTGAAGAAATCACGTGATTGTGTTGAGGCATCATCACAGATATGAACGTTGAAGTAAAACGCATCACTTCTTTAAGGGGAAAAAAATAAATTCGTTTTAAATATTCTTTTATTTTAATGTTGTAAATATTGTAAATGTGATTCTGAATCACATCACTTTAAATATTCATTTAACAATAGTATTTCAAAATAATCTTTGAATACGGCAATGTGGAGACTCAGGGATGAGCCCCCTGATGGCACTGGTTCACAGGACATGAATGTCCACCAACCCCAATAATTTTGTTTCTAATGAAGATTCTGACATGGAATTGTTGGGGAGCAGGATCAGCGGAATTTTTTCGCAACATGAAAACGTTAATTAATGAGCAACACCCACATATTCTATGCTTCTCGAGCCGAGAGTAGGTAGTCAACGGGCATGGCGTATCCTACAACATTTGAAATTCAATAAAGTAATTTGTACTGAAGCGAGAGGTTTTGCCGGGGGGATTTGGTGTTTTTGGCAGGACAGCGAGGCGAACTTACATATGCTATCATGTACAAACCAATGCCTAAATCTGGCAATTCTAAAAGATCAAGCAATCAGCTGGATTCTTTCAGTCATTTATGCATCACCAACGTCAGTTATACGCAATGAATGTTGGGCTTATATAGAACGGTTGTCTTCAGTTATTAACCACCCTTTGTGTCTCATTGGTGATTTTAACCAAGTCATAGACCAAGAAGATAAGAAAGGAGGAAGACCCATTGGAGGGATTAATGTTGATACAATGCGGCATATGATTCAAATGTGTGACTTACATGGAATTCATTTCCAGGGGCCTCGGTATACTTGGACTGGACCCATGTATAAAGGAAGCCACATTCTCGAACGACTTGATCAAGCATGGTGCACCCCAAACTGGTTCATATTATTCCCGGAAGCTACTCTCACTTGGCTAAAATTCATTCCGACCACAGCCCAATACTGCTTCATCTTTTACAGAAACGTGGGTATCATAAGGGCCCACCCCCCCTGCGTTTTCAAAATGTGTGGCTAGAACATGAGGGTTTTATGCATTTTGCAGAAGATAATTGGGATTCGTAAAACAGAAATTTTGGAGAAACAACGAAGAACTTTATGCAAAAAGCAATTAGATGAAACAGAACTCACTTTGGGAATATATTTTATAGGAAGTCGAATTGCATGAGAAGGCTCGAAGGTACCCAAACTTCTTTAGCCCAACACCCTTCGGCCTTCCTCTTGTCCCTAGAGAAATAGTTGTGGGAAGAATACAATGCTATATTGATACAGGAGGAAAAATATTGGCACCAGAGATCTCATTTGTAGTGGCTGGCAGAGGGTGAGAGAAACAAGCATTTTTATCATATAACTGCATTAAAGAGAAAGCAATGTTCTAGAATTTCTTCTCTTAAGAACACAGATGGCACCTGGAGCAACGAGGAAACATAAATTAAGAGCTTAATGAGAAATTATTTCAAAGACCTTTATTCGCGAGAAGATGAACATCATATGTGTAATTGTCATTTGCGGTTCTCAAAGCTCAATGACACTGATATACAGTTCTTAAATCGGCCAGTGTGTGAGATGGAGATTGAGGAGGCGGTTTTTGATATGGGAACTTATAAAGCGGCAGGCTCGGATGGCCTCCCACCTATTTTTTACAAACGCTGTTGGGGTACTATTGGCGCTTCAGTTGTGGAATTTGTGAAGAATACGTTTGAAATGGCTTTTTTCCTACCAGAATTGAATGAGGTAATTAATGATTACTCTTATTCCAAAGGTAGATCATTGATCGGCCTTTTCTAAGTGTCCAATCTCACCGGCAGTGTACCGGGTCAACTATAGCCTAGAATTGGTGAGTCAAGGTCGTATCCCACAGGGAATCTGGTCGAGTACCAAAGTCGGTCTTGTCCTTAGTTCAGGTCAACACAAATATTGAAGACGGTGATTTGTCAGATCACCGGTTCTACAAACTAAATATACACAAAATGAAATATTTAAAACTATATAAAAGAGATAGCCGAGCTATGATCCAATCTAATACTCACAAACCCTAGCTAAGTCCCGAGGTAGTCTTGATTCACCTAAACGTTCTCGATGTCACAAAGGGTGTCGTTTCCTAGCTCTGAGAATAGACATTATTTCAATAATCTACCCTCTTATGTCAGGTTCAACAGTCCGCTCAACGGATTTAACTGACCTCACATGGTCTATGATTCATGAAACGCTCGAAAAGTTGATACAAAACCTCACAACGAAACCGAGCCTGAACAACTCAGTCGGTTTTACACAGTGATCCTAGAACCCCGGCTCCCGTATCCTCTCGCAAAATACATATGTAAAGACGATACGTGTGATACGTTTATTAAGTAGCTAAAATTCAACAAACGTGATAAGAATAAGTTCTAGAACTATGGTAACATCGAGAATCAACAATCAAACATCAAGAACACCACATGAACATGCTAAGGTTCGATTTCAAAGACTATCACATAACTCGACTATCGGCTATTAGCTACTCATTATATTAACAAAAACAACAAGAAATCAACAATAAACATAACGAAAATAAAGATTGAAAGCAAGAACAAGAAATGAAAAAGAAATACCAAATATATTATGCCGTAGAAAATCGGTTCACCGAACAAAATCCCGTCAATAACGCGTCAAGCTATCTTTGAGAATCAACGAATTACAACAATCTACAACTAATCTAAGCTAATATACCTATAAACTAATCTAATCTAAGGAAAGATGAAGAAAAAGCTGTAAAAACGAGTTGGGGAAGAGGAAGTGTGGATCTAGATCCAAAATGGTGGTATTTATAGTGTTTTATGAGTTCTGGGAGCTAGGCGTGCGCCTAGGAAAGTGCAGGCGCACGACTAGGATGATAAAAACACGTACTGAAACTTCTGGCCAAAATTGACTTCTAGGCGTGCGCCTAGCATTTGTCAGGCGCGCGCCTAGCTGACACACCCTCAGAAAAATAGCCATAATTTTGTCTGTAGACCTCCGATTTGAGTGATTCAAGATGCGTTAGAAAGATCATTCAATTGTCTACAACTTTTATGAAGATGTCCAGCCCAGAAAATGCCTCTAAGGTGGATCAAAATGCAGATCAATGGAAGGTATGGTTGTAGTACCACCACGTTTTGATCTGTTTGAACGTTTAAGCTTCGGGCACACGTTCCAATCCTCGTATCTCGCCTTCCGGACATCTCAAACACCTAATGCCTGTACAAGATCACAACAAATACCACATGTAATCCTTACAGGACACTAGGGTGACCGAGAATGTATTGAAACACCGAAAAATAATGAGATTTCTGGACTTTTCGTCCTAGGTCTCGAAATAATAACCAAGGTGTAAAATACATCAAAATACAATCAAATGTCTCCGGAAACATATAAAACGAGGTATAAACGGGGTATAATTACATAGTAAATGATAGACAAGTTGACTCTCATCAATCATCCAGAGACTCCGGCACAATTTAGACCAATAGCCTTGGCAAATGTCATCATAAAAACCATCACCAAGGTATTGGGAAATAGTTTCCAGAAAATAATTGGACAACTAGTTAGTACCACTCAAAGTGCGTTTATCCCGTGCAGAGGCAACTTCGAAAAAATATCATAATAGCACACAGAAGTCATTCATAATTTTGCTCAGAGAAAGAAAGGGAAAAAGGGCTTCATGGCTATTAAGGTTGACTTAGAGAAGGCGTATGATCGAGTGAGCTGGACTTTCATAAGTAACATCCTGCAATCTATTGGCCTGTCGGGGAAGTTGCAACAACTACTTATGCATTGCATTGTCACCTCTCGGTTGGCTGTCCTGTGGAATAGGGAGAAACTTGAAGCGTTTAGTCCTAGTCGAGGCCTTCGTCAGGGTGATCCCATAGCTCCCTATTTGTTTGCGCTATGTATGGAGGTGCTAAGTGTTAGGTGTGATGCCCGAAAGACAATTTTTGTAATTGTTTTATTTAATAAATGAATTGACGTTATTATTCATATTTATTATTCTCATATTCACCGATGTGACAATAGTAATTACACTACAGAAAACCCTAAAGTATATCGTTTATGTAATCACTTGACTCAGTGTATGGTATATACACGGGAGGATTGAGTCAGTGAAGATGTACTTAAAATACAATTAGCCCGTAGTGAAGTTAATCGAGAGTATCGGGTCTCTCCTTTAACGTGCTATTAATGCGCCTGAACACGCTTGGTGTGATTGTCTTATCCGGACTTTCGGTTAAGAGAACCTAATGGGGCATTTATATATGATAGATATATCATATAGTATTTGGACCGATTTGATTAGAGTTCTCGATATAATTCCGTAATCGAAAGTCTTATCGAATCAATGGATGATCATATTTATGGATATATCTTAATCTCGAGGTGATCACGAATCAACCGCTTGAATCGATTATGAAGTTTGACTTGACGGTTAAGGATTACACCGAGTCCGTGGTCCGAATTACCCCATCTTGGCATTGTCTTGGATTGAGTGAGTAGTCCGTGTTATCACAGATACGGAATCCATTCCTTCCATTTATGGAAGTAGATAGACAGCCTCCACTTATTTGTTAATCCTAGAAACCGATCGATCGCGAGTTCATATCACACCGATTGATCACCAGTGAGTTGTATGAATTAATTGATCACTAGGGGTTAATGGTAAATAAGGATAAGAGGTTCTAAAAAGGGTTAACGGTAACTTCCCGATTTAGAATGAATAGATCTATGGAGGATTAATCCATATGTAATGATTATATCAATGGACGCTTATTATTATTCTCGTGAGGAGATAAATATAATCTCATAATCGGAGGAGTGCGATCACGGGATTATGGTGGCATATTCTGTGATTGATTTATCGAATATAATTATTCTATAATTATTTATTTGATTTATCGGAATCACGATTATTAGTCCATGGTCCCCGACGCTGCCTCCTAATATAGCATAGCTATTCTCGGACGTCGAATCCTAATAATATTAATTTAGTTCTTGTTGGACTTTATTAAAACGATATGTGAATTAATTGTTTAGTGAATTATTAAATTAATTAAATTTAAATAATTAAATATGTGGAAAAGATATTTTCCATAATCTTGGCCAATTGTGTTATAGCCCAAAATTAATTATGACTAGGTCATGAATTAAAAGTGGCGCCCCTCTTATTTTTGGAACAAGAAATTAGTTTTCTTGTGATTAATAAGACGTGTGCATAAAATATTTATTGGATAAATATTTATGGTAAGAAAATAAAGATAAAGATTATTCTAGATTTGTTCTAGAATATTTTGGGATTATCTTTTATTTAATAGGATTATCATAATTGATTTTGTATTAATTATAAAATCCTTGGGAACTAAGTTTTACTCTCCTATATAAAGAGAGTTCTCCCCAAAACACCATGTAAATTTCGACTTCACCTCTTAGAGAGGAGAAGAAACAAATTTCGACCAGGGGGAAATTTGGGGAAAATCTTGGAGATTTTTCCTGGCATATCGGAAGGATTCGAGACGAGGATTTCCTTCCACCGGAGTTGCTTGGATCACACGTCACGGAAGATCGTGGTGCTCTTCACGCTTTCCTTCGCTCATCCTATTGCGGTTCTTCAACTTGGATTTTGAGATCCAAGAGGTATGGTCTACAACCCTCAGTAGATATAGATCTAGCTTATTTTATTACGTGTAGTTTATAGATCTAGATCCATAAATCGCTTCACTGCGGATGGTATTACTAACAGTGGTATCGGGTCGCCATGGTGATCTATATTTATACGTATAAAATATTAGATCTGGAGTGAGTAAACATGTAGATTTTTTTTTCCCAATTTTTTTGGGGCCGATGCATATGTTTAATTTTTATGCTTATGAATGTCGTGGTTGAAGAGATGGATTGGGGTTGGCATCATTTACCCGTTAGATCTATTGTAAACTCTTATAAACGATGAAAATTCGTCCATATGAGTATAGGAAATTATGTAATTCTTTTTTTATTGCAATTTTAATTTCCAGAAAATAGATCTGTTCAGTAGCTGTTTAGTATTTTTCCTTTTCCCGTTGATCGAACCGTTGAAACGAAGATCCCTCCGGTCAGAATCAAGATTAGAAGATGATGATCAACTCCACAAATTTTGGCGTCGATCAGAGTCCGTTTCGATATCCGTTTGATGCTGCGAAGAGGCTGCTGTAACAGAAAAACGCAGGATTCACAGAAACACTATCTGTGACTTCCTCGATTTTCTGGGAGAGTTTGGACCGTTGAAAAGAAAATCCGACCGTTCAGATTGATCAAATTTGAGTTTTGGACGTACCATAAAAATTTCAGGTCGATCAGGATTCATCTCGATTCCCGATCTGCCTCAGGAAGTCCTTGATGCAGTGCAGTTAAAGTCAGATTCAGCAGCAAGTTTGGCAGTTTACTGGAGAAAATTGGTAAGTCAAAAATCCGATCCAACCGTCCATATTGAAGTTCAAGGAGTGAAGAAAAGATCTGGAAAGTTTCGTCCCGATCCGAGTCCGTTTCGTATGCCGATCGTCGAAGAGTTCGAACAGCTGCAGATTTTGTTAGAAAGTAGTAAACCCTAGTTAGGGTTTGGTTATTTATTTTCTAATAGGTTAGATTCGGGGGTGCCAACGGTCCATCTCGGTGTTTAAATTTTCCGCATTTATTTTTTATGTGTTTGATCATAAAATAGATATAAAACCGGAATTGCCATGACATGCATCATATCATAAATCCACTCCATGCATACATGTAGAATTTTAATTTTGGTAATTAAAATAGGCATGTATACAAACTCGCGTAATTAGTTGAAATTTAATTAATATGTGGTAATTAATTAATTTAGTAACTAATTAAAGATCCGAGGACGGGTTATGAAATCGTTAAGCCTTTCGGTGTGTGTTCTCGGTGAACCGCCTTAAAGCACAAACGAGATCACGTTTTCAATTCGTAGTATCTACGAGATTGAATGATGGTAAAAGAACAATAAATCTTGGATAAAACGGTTCGCCTATAGGTTGGGTGGTCAATCGAGCTTCGCTCGAACGACTTAACCCTCCTAGTGTGATGTATGCACGGGGTCCGGCAAGACTAAGCTACACCGGAGAGCGAGAGGGTGATTCCTTCTTATCTCAATGAGGCGATCTTGACCCGATTTCGTCCGATCATCACATATGTTCCAACGAATAGGACGGGTAGGCTTGCCTACGTTACCGACACCATTCGAATCCTTGATTTGATGTGCTTTTATGTTAACATCAAAAGACGTGGTTAGTTAACCCACAACCACTTCCAAAATATTGAGTGGGAGCGGGGAGGCGACAACCAACCCCACGGCCTCTACTATAGATACAAGTAAGTGAGAGAAGGGTGACGCCGAGGCGCTTTGATTTCGTCCCCTAAGGATGGTGTTCGCCTATCAACATTCATGGCTTGGTCTCCGAAAGGATAGGATTTACTGGTACTCGTCGGGTCACCGACCTATCCTAAGACGGCATACTCGAGGCGCACTCTAAGAGATCCGATATAGTAGGTCACACTCATCATGGGTATTTTTGGAAATATCTAGGCTGAAAAGGAAGGTAGTCAATGAATAAAGGATGTTCGATTCTCGTGGGATGTTCGATTCTCACAAGTTATTCATTGATGAGATTGTCTCGATTTAACCGTCATCTCTTTGACCTACCCTAAGGCGGCACTGAGATGCGAGGTTAAAACCTTGGAATGGTAGAGTAGACTTATTTTTTAGTTTACAATTCCTAAAATAAAATAATATAGTAGTGTTAAACTTGAATTAATTTATGTCATTTTATTTACAGCATTATCCCTTACTAAATTGCTTAAAATTTATAATTGACTAGTATTGACTTCGTTAAAAAGTGGAAAGTAACTAGGACGTTGAACTAGTTAATCGATAATGCAATTAATTTTCGGAAGAGATAGTTTTCTCTTAAGCCTTTTAAAAACGTGAGTGACATATGTGTATGTCACTAGTGTCATTCGTGTCAAACGGAAGACAAACTTAGTTTGATCAAAGGTGATTTCGGACTTTGAAATTCTTCTAGTGAATTTTGAATGTGTAGTAATTACACGAGTAATTTTCTAATTGAAAAATTGGAAAATCATGAAGTGTTACTAGTTGGACGATATTTGGAATCGATGAACTAGTGGGAGCTTTATGATTTGTTGTTTTTCTAGAACATTAGAAAAGTGTAATCGACTACACACGTAATCGTTCTAATTGAAAACCGGAAAGTCATGAAATGTTGCTAGTTAGACGATATTTGGAATCGATGAACTAGTGGGAGTTTCTATGATTTGTTGTTTTTCTCGAAACAATAGAACTATGTACGAAAGATTTTCTAATCGAAAAATCGGAAATTCATAAAAATAAAGCATTGCTCATTAGACGGTATTTGGAACCGATAAACTAGTGGGAGCTTTAATGTTATGATTTGTTGTTTTTCTCGGTATATTAGAAAATCCGAGAAGTCTCGACGAGTAACACTCAAATAGACATCCTACGGTTCAAGAGTAGTGTCTACTCAAACGAACCGGTTCAAGACTCGCTTCCATTCATTGAAAGTCAAGAATGGGAGAATATGTCTAAAAGTGTTAGTCACCTAAACGAGAAAATTTTAAGGTCGAACCGAAAATTAATTAACGAAAATCATAGGATAAGGGACAAGTGATTTTGGATCACCAACCTATGAATCCTTGGTGATTTTCTCGAGCTAAGTTCTTTGGAAGAACAAGGTAGCGATGCATTTAACGATTAAAAGAGTAAACAACGGGCAGTTAATTTTAGCTAGAATAGTGGGAGTGATATAAGGAAATGAATCTCGGGTTCAATCCTTGGATATCGCGGAAAATTCATTTTCTGCTTAAGACTCGTTGAACGAATGGATTTACCTTCATTCGATAATTTGTTTGTCGTATAGAAAGTGAATATACCATTTGTAAGTACGAATCCAAGACTCGGACTTTTGTTTGATAAAGTCAAAACCACTTACAACCGCTTTGAAATATGTATATAAAACACATCTTAAGAACTATTAAAAGCAATTGGTTTCTATATTTAGATAAACGCTTCTTCATATTCCATAGTTAGTGCATAGTCCCTAAAAGACAAGACCTGAAGACTGGCTCAGGGTGATTCCTTTCTCCCAGTCTGGTTATATTGTCTCAAAGGTTCAATGACTAAGTTTCCTTTCAATCGGAAAAGGATAATGGATATAAAGAAGTAACATAGCTTGTTCATGACGACCTTCGGGTCCGATGAACGATCTGAGCTAGTAGGAGCTTCCGAGTAGTGACTTCTTGTCTCGATAACTATTCAAACACTCCGGTAAGTTTATCAAAATATTTTGAGGTTTCTCTATTTTCAATGAGATAGAGTATTCTATACTGTAAATGGGCCATCACATAGTCCTGGGATCGATGCTCGGCTTTGCCTCATAGTGAAATGCTTTCACTAAGTGAGAAACCGTTAAATTGCCTTATATAGTTTTTAGATGTGCTACAATACATACAACGCTTAACTCCATAAAGATATTAGAAGCGAAATATCGGTTTACATTGAAATGTAAGACCAACCAGTCTACCTAGAATATGCTTTGGAATTTACGGATAAGGTGTGGATTCGGTTCACCCCACTTCCATAAATATAAGCATTTAGCACACGGTGCTTGAAGGTAGGTCTGGAAATTTCGCAAAACGCTCGGTCGATGACCAATCGTTTCTATATCTTGTAGCATTGAGAAAAAGGTTTGTTATAAGATTCATGAAATCGGGAGGGACGCTATATCTTTGTTGCGTCCCTTTCGATAGAGTCTATGAACAAGAAAACCTTAAACCTTGAAGCACGTTTACTCAAGGTAGTTACTAACCGATTAAAATCGCACCACATCCAACATCGGTTGTTGGTGATAACACTAAATACTACTAAACTAGATCGAATTTTCGATCCACCCGAATGTAGTGGGAGTATGGTTTATCCATTACCCATTACGGGTTCGGCGGACTTTGCGATCGAGGATCGATTGATGACCTATGGCTCTTTTGTGAGCGAGATAGATTACGATAATAGAGGTCGGTTTAATAGCCATAACCCCGTGAATGGAGTTCGGTTCTCCAATTGTTCATGCTCTTGTAGAACCACCGAGCGCCTCAGCCCGGTGGGAGTAATTGGATCTACACGGAAAAGAGTAGAATGAGTTCGGTATTGCATGATTTCGTTCAAAAGCGTAAAATAGGGGTGATTCCTCGAGACTTTTCTTGCCAAACAAACGGAGTCCGGATTCATTCAAAGCAGAATGGTATTGACTTATGAACTTATGGCGGGATGACGATCACAAGGCTTATGTCCTTTGTGGATAAAAAGCAAACCTCTCGGTCATTGGAAGTCATATATTTCTACAATATGTGGATTTGACCGAGATATTGATAAGTCTTTTGTAGACCTGGATATCAATTTTAGTACAAGAGTGAATATATAAATTAGTGTTTGTGAAGGATAACACCGCACTATTGGAATCAACATGGGTGTGTTATCTCAAGTCGAAATCGACAATACCACAATTCTCTGCAAATGAGTTTTGGACAACATTCTTTAGAGTTTGACTGGGTCGAATTCATTAGAATCGATCCACCGGTTTCCCATCCATCTTATTGGTTAAGATGATGCATCTGTGTATGCAACATTCAACGAGGAAGTTCTACCTATGCCTCGTGAATGACTCTCAAATCTTCGGATCAAGAGAAATGGGATAGATTCTCTTTCTAGTAAGAGATGGTCGAGGTTATTGAACGTCAATTTTGATCGAATCATAGATTCGGCGGTTCACAAAGCAAGTTTAGTATGTCCTTTAGTATCTTGAAGAGAACGAGGAACAATATGCGGACATATTCATGTGTGAACTTGGATATGTGTGATACACTGATTTTGACTTTAAGTCAGATTGAGGATGATCGTTAAGTCGATCTCGGGCTCGATGTTTACTCGAGCACCACATGATTTGATGGACCGGTAACGCTTTGATTCTACGGATCGTCTCGAGCCGACAACCTGACTAATCATTAAGACCCATGACATTTAGATGTAGGTGCTCCCCGAGTCACTGACCAATCCTACGACGGCATACTCGGAGTGTACTTTGGAATCTGAAATGGTTATGATATGCTTAATGGGTACTAGAATACGGGATGGGTCTCCATTGCTTTAGAGCAAGTGGGAGATGTAGTTTGTTGTATTTTAAATAATAGGGTGTGCTCTAAAACAATTAATCACATGCTTTCGTGCAAGTGGGAGATTGTTAGGTGTGATGCCCGAAAGACAATTTTTGTAATTGTTTTATTTAATAAATGAATTGACGTTATTATTCATATTTATTATTCTCATATTCACCGATGTGACAATAGTAATTACACTACAGAAAACCCTAAAGTATATCGTTTATGTAATCACTTGACTCAGTGTATGGTATATACACGGAGGATTGAGTCGATGAAGATGTACTTAAAATACAATTAGCCCGTAGTGAAGTTAATCGAGAGTATCGGGTCTCTCTTTAACGTGCTATTAATGGCGCCCGAACACGCTTGGTGTGATTGTCTTATCCGGACTTTCGGTTAAGAGAACCTAATGGGGCATTTATATATGATAGATATATCATATAGTAATTTGGACCGATTTGATTAGAGTTCTCGATATAATTCCGTAATCGAGAAGTCTTATCGAATCAATGGATGATCATATTTATGGATATATCTTAATCTGAGGTGATCACAGATCCAACCGCTTGAATCGCATGTGAAGTTTGACTTGACGGTTAAGGATTACACCGAGTCCGTGGTCCGAATTACCCCATCTTGGCATTGTAATTTGGATTGAGTGAGTAGTCCGTGTTTATCACAGATACGGAATCCATTCCTTCCATTTATGGAAGTAGATGTACGCTTCTTTATTTGTTAATCCTAAAACCGATCGATCGCGCGAGTTCATATCACACCGATTGATCACCAAAGTGAGTTGTATGAATTAATTGATCACTAGGGGTTAATGGTAAATAAGGATAAGAGGTTCTAAAAAGGGTTAACGGTAACTTCCGATTTAGAATGAACGATCTATGGAGGATTAATCCATATGTAATGATTATATCAATGGACGCTTATTATTATTCTCGTGAGGAGATAAATATAATCTCATAATCGGAGGAGTGCGATCACGGGATTATGGTGGCATATTCTGTGATTGATTTATCGAATATAATTATTCTATAATTATTTATTTGATTTATCGGAGCCACTGATTATTAGTCCATGGTCCCCGACGTGCCTCCTAATATAGCATAGCTATTCTCGACGTCGAATCCTAATAATATTAATTTAGTTCTTGTTGGACTTTATTAAAACGATATGTGAATTAATTGTTTAGTGGATTATTAAATTAGTTGGGCTAAATAATTAAATATGTGAAAAGATATTTTCCATAATCTTGCTTCAATTGTGTTATAGCCCAAAATTAATTATGACTAGGTCATGAATTAAAAGTGGCGCCCCTCTTATTTTTGGAACAAGAAATTAGTTTTCTTGTGATTAATAAGACATGTCATAAAATATTTATTGGATAAATATTTATGGTAAGAAATAAAGATAAAGATTATTCTAGATTTGTTCTAGAATATTTTGGGATTATCTTTTATTTAATAGGATTATCATAATTGATTTTGTATTAATTATAAAATCCTTGGGGCTTAAGTTTTACTCTCCTATATAAAGAGAGTTCTCCCAAGCCAAAACACCATGTAAATTTCGACTTCACCTCTTAGAGAGAGAAGAAACAAATTTCGCCAAGGGAAATTTGGGGAAAATCTTGGAGATTTTTCCGGGTAGCATATCGGAAGGATTCGAGACGAGGATTTCCTTCCACCGGAGTTGCTTGGATCACCCGTTACGGAAGATCGTGGTGCTCTTCACGCTTTCCTTCGTTCATCCTATTGCGGTTCTTCAACTTGGATTTTGAGATCCAAGAGGTATGGTCTACAACCCCCTTGTAGATATAGATCTAGTTATTTTATTACGTGTAGTTTATAGATCTAGATCCATAAATCGTTTCCGCTGCGGATGGTATTACTAACACTAAGTGCCAAAATTAATGAAGCGGTTAACCAGGGGAGGTGGAAACCGGTTAAAGTGTCGAAATACGGACCCCCAATCTCTCATATTTTCTTTGCTGATGATTTAATACTTTTTGGAGAGGCATCCGAACAACAAGCTAACATAATGGATGATGTGCTGAAGGAATTTTGTAAGTGTTCTGGGCAAAATATTAGTGTTGCAAAATCTAGATTTTATAAATCTACCAATGTTGGGACTCCCACAATTACAGCTATTTCACAATGCTTGGGCATGGCTTATACAAACAACTTGGGTAAAAATCTGGGTGTACCTCTCTTGTCTCATTTTACATACCTTGAAGACAAGATGAAAAATAAATTGGCCTCGTGGAAATCCAAAGCACTCTCGAAGGTAGGTAAACGCATTCTTATTCAAAGTTCCTTATCTACACAATCGTATTATGTCATGCAGACCATTATGCTCCCTAAGACGATTTTAAATAATATGGAAAAAATTTGTCGGAGTTTCTAATGTGGATGGACGAAAAATGCATACCATCCCCTGGTCTACTTTGTGCAAACCGAAGCAGCAAGGAGGGTTGGGCTTCCGTAAGTTACAAGAAATGAATATTGCTTTGTTGGGGAAGCTAGTTTGGGATTTGGCTACGCAGAAGGATACTTTATGGGTATAAATATTATCCCAAAAATATAAAGAACTATCAGCCAAAGACAAAGTGGGGAGCTCACCAATATGGCGAAGCATTTGCTCAGCCTTTGCGAACTTGTACATGGGTTTTGAGGAGGAACATCAATTTTATTTGGAAGGCTGACAAGAAAGGGAGGTATACAGTAGCATCGGGTTATGCTTTGCAAACAAATTGGAACCAGCCAGAGGACTTGGACGACATATGGGACAAGATATGGCAGTTGAAAGGGCCCACTCGGAGTAATTACTTGATTTGGAGCATTGTGCATAACGCACTAATGGTAGATGCATTCTTGTATGCTCGGTGTATATCCAATGACCCGAGTTGCAAGCTGTGTGACGCATATGAGGAATTGATTTTACACGCCTTACGCGACTGTACTTGGGCGAGAAATTGTTGGGACCTTTGTGTACCAACTGAATGTTCGAACCAATTTTTTCAGGCTCAAACACCCATGGAATGGCTACAACTGAACCTGGAGTCTACAAGAAGATCCCCTCTTGGGTCGGTCAAATGGAAGTATTTGTGGAAATAGACACTCTATGGCATCTGGATGTGGCGCAACAAGACTAGACATGGTCATGATACTGAAAGACCCCCGGCGTATGCCTTTCTAGCAAACGTAGTAAAGAGAGCAAGAAATCTGAGACTTGCTTGGTACTTAGATTAATTTTTCGCATTATTTGTGGATGAACAAAATACTCTGTAACGTTTTCTTACCTCCTTTGAGGCCAATAAATAAAGTGATCGTTTCAAAAAACAAAAAACAAAAAAAAAACTTTGAATACATATTCTCTAAATCAAATCACCTAAAATATTTGTAATGTTGTGAAGATTGTGATAGTGATTCTAAATCAAATCACCTTAAATATTGATTTATTAAAATAAATCATCGCAGATATAAATTATCCACGAGGGTGTTACCTCCCGCCCGCCCTAGTATCTAAACACAAATTAGCGCGTTTGGTAAAAGATGGATGCAGGAGGTACTAGTAGTAGTGCTATTATTATTGCTCAAAATTTTGATAATGAAGTGGCTTTTGCGGCTTCTAAGACATGGAAGCTGACGTCTTTGGTGGTTTTTCTGGATTTACACTCTACAATTCATGGTTTCGTGCAGGAGATCCAATCCTCCTTGACTGTTTCTAATTATGTTGTATTCAACTCTATGATTCAAGGTTTGTTGATGGAGACGCAATCAAAGATACATGAAAGCTGCATGGAACTATTTATACAGCAAATTGTCTTGGTTACTTCAGTAGAGGACATAAACGGGCTCTGTTATTTGAAGAAATATTATAAGTGGATGGGGATAGCAATGGTGCCTGATGGTGAAAATTTCATGTTTCTGAGACATGCTGCTGAAGAAAGGCATGTTGTCTACAGTGTTTGGGACTCCGTTTTCAATATGGATGCAGTAATAAGTACTCAAAATATTGGTAAAGAAGTGGCTGTCGCGGCTTTCATTAAAGCAAAGCTGACATCTTTGGTGGTTTATCTGGGTTTAATGTCTAGAGTTCAAAGTCTGCAATACTTGACGGGTGATGTTGTATTGCAGTCTAAGGTTCAAGTCTTCATGAAGCTGATAGAATCAAAGATAGATCAAATCTGTTTGAGACTTCGTGGAGAAGAAAGCGTGATGGTTAATTCGGTGGAGGATATAGATGCAGTTTGTTATCTGAAGAACAAATATGATTGGAAGGGGAAAGCAGTTGTGCTTGATCATGGCTATGGCTATGGCAATGGCTATGGCTATGGCTATGGCTATGGCTATGGCAATGGTGTTCTTGATAACCATTCCATGGTTCTGATACAAGCAGCTGTTGCAAAAAATGTTAGCTATTTTGTTTGCAGGAAGAAGTGGAACTAAGGTTAAGAATCGATTTTCCAGAGGTTCGATGGTTGTTTGACGCTGGGGTACGTATAGTGGGGTGTCTTAGAATAATAACGATGTAGGAATATGTTGAATGTTTAAAGCTTAATACTATTAGTTTTTTATCTAATAAATTTTTCATTGGGGTCATATGCTGGATGGAATAAGATGATTACTTGGATAAGCCTTTTCATTTATTTATTATTTCACTTTTTTTTATACAGTGAAATCAACAAATTGGTAAGTGATGACACGATAAGATGTCACCGGTTCACCCCTGTGTGTGTATGTAATTAAGGATTTTACAAGAGTTGGTGATGAGGTATAAGTCATCAACATACATAGGCCAAAGAGAACGCTCATTAATAATTGGGGCAAGGTCCTAACGCGCTTAAAGGAAGCAAAGTTTAGTAATTTGTTTTGACATTTGATTTCCAATATCCATACTTTGATTTATTTCTTGCTAAGTTGGTATTTGACATGTTGGGTCCATGATAGCTTGCTTGCTTGCTAGTTGCTGTTGGTGTACCTATTTGAATGGTTCAGTACATATCTATTCTTCTGGATAGAATCATAGAATGTGCTGTGTTGTGTGTTTGGTACAAATAATTAGGCAATAATAGGCCCCTGACAGACAACATTGATGTCTTAACTGCTACTTTGTCAACTAATTGTATGAACTACTAAGTACTAACAACACATTTAATTACTTCACATTTCAATGTCTGCCTCCCTCCCTCCCTCCCTTCCTTGGTAAGTATATAGTATATATATAATTTGCATTACTCCTTGTATACCATGCCACAATCACTCAAGTTCCATTTTTTTAAGAATATTTTGACTGATCAAAGTTCCTCATCATCCGGCCTCCTCGTATCTACCATTTTCAAATCTCCGAAATAAAAGGAATGATGAACAGAAGAAAACTTGTGAATTTGGCCAGGAAATGGCAGAAACTCACTGCTATTCGAAGAAGATCAAGATTAATCTCATTCACAGGAGTGGATGGAGCTGCAGAAACTTGTACAGCAGAAAAGGGTCTTTTTGTAATCTACACAGCTGATAAAAGGCGATTCGTGATCCCTCTATCTTATCTGAAAAACCAAACATTCTGTCAACTTCTTACTATGTCTGAAGAGGTGTTCGGGCTCCCGGGTGATGGCCCTATCATATTGCCCTGCACTGCTCATTTCATGGAATACATAATCTCTCTCTTACAGTACCGAAAAGCTGTATCTGCAGAAGTTGAGAAAGATTTCCTCAACTTGGTGGATAAAGATCGATGCTCGTCATCATCAATCACTTGGACAAATCAGCATGTAGTTATGTGCTGATTCACCATTTTTTTTTTCAATTCATAGCACACTGTAAATGATCAAAATCGAAGTCATATATAGCACAGATCTTAGTTTGAAATTTATATCTGTTTTTCCAGCTTTTATTTTCTTCTGTGTTAGTAGTTAATCTCAATTACCATGCTTTTGCAAACTATAAGCTCAACATTAATTAATCACTCTCCTTAATCTAGAGTTTAAGAAGGTCTAGGATTTGAGCTTCTCTCCTAAACAAAACTGAGGAAAGGCCATTCAACAAAACCGGAGTATGGAATCTAAAGTCTGAAATATGAAGACTTAATCGATTAAGTATCTGATTGATTTAATCGAGTTGAACTCATAATGATGATGATGATTAAATTTATAAAAAATGAAATATAGAAGCATATAACAATAAGACATGCTTCTTATAACTTAAAATTTGTTTTAAAAAAAAATTGATGCACTAAATGAATTAAGTGATTGTCTGAATCGGTTATCAAACATATTTAGCACTTGATTCATTCAGATTATGTTTAAGTGATAAGTCGTGTAAACAAACAAGATAAATATAATAACGTTACTCCAGTTGCAGAAAATTGAATGAATGAATGAATAAGGAGAGAATTCAGCCAGAACTTAATTGGTTCCGAACTTGCATGACTGCATGATAATCGCAGGTGCAAAAGCTTAGAGGAAGCAAAGTTTAGTAATCTGTTTTGACTTTGATTTGCTAAGTTGGTCTTTGACACGAAGCCCCCCGGAAGATCAACAAGTAGCATGAGCAACAAAATAGCAGGATTCTAGAATTTCATCAAACACTTATACACACAAGTTCGGTTTAAAAAGTCGGAAAGATAAAATTGTAGTTTGGTTCAAGCAAGTTGGTTGTTGTTCAGCTTTATAAACTAGCCGATACACTTGATGTAAAATTGATTTTACTTCTTTCATAACACAGAAGAAAATTAAAATTGGAAAGAAAAAAAGAAGAAGATGATTTTCAAAGATCTGTGCTACATATTATTTTTAACTTTGAATTTTGATCTGTCAGTAAAGTGACTTAAACTCTACATCTGGTGGAACCAATCTGAAGACTCAGCTGTGTGATGGACAGCTGAGAAGTGTATTCAATTATGTGCTTCAAGAGGGGTGGAGTCTCATGAGCTTCAATCGCAGGTGACTATCGCCAGGGTGATAGTCTGCACGAGTACTTGAATACAAAGAGGTCCCACATCTGCAATTCTGTATGTGACGCCTATACAAAGGTCATTAAAAGGAGGACACGTGTAAGGGTATTTGTGGCGAATCGTACAAAGATTCTCAGCGGCTAGGGTTTGTGGATTTGTGCCTATAAATACAGATTGTTGTCTCATTATCCGAGCGTGTTGAAATCAGAAAATTCAAAGGCATAATAAAATATCTCTTTTCTCGCCTGTGGTTTTACCTCTCCCACCGAGAGGTTTTCCACGTTAAATCTGTGTTCTTCTTGTTTCGTTATCTCCTTTGGTTGTTTATGTTTGATTGCTTCATTTCGCTTCTTGCATCCGGTTTATCTCCACGCTTTATAACAAGTGGTATCGAGCAAGGTTCGGAGAAAAACAATCAGCATGCGATCAACTTCATCTTCACCAAGACCTTCAGCAAGGTGCTAGGATCTGTGATAAAGTTGTGATCTTTAGCAAGAAAAGATGTCGCAGTTAAACGTAAAAATCGATAAATTTACAGGAAGGAACAGTTTTGGTCTGTGGCAAATCAAGATCGTGCAATTGTTGAAACAACAGGGTTTGTGGAATCCTTTATCTGACAAACCAAATACAGGTGCAACAGATTATGCCAGTCTGGAAGAGAAAGCACATTCAACCATCATGTTGTGCTTATCTGATGATGTTATCACTGAGGTTGCTGAGGAAGACACCGCAGCCAAGTTGTGGAAAAAGCTTGAAAGCCTGTATATGACCAAGTCACTGACCAACAAGTTGTTGTTGAAACAGAGGTTGTTCAGTTTGAAGATGCATGAAGGGAGTCCACTGAGGGAACATCTTGACTAAATTTAACACAATATTACTTGATTTAAGGAATATTGATGTTAAAATTGAAGATGAAGATGCAGCCCTAATCCTGTTGGTGTCATTACCGGCATCATATGAAAACTTTGTGCAGTCTTTCATAGTTGGGAAGGATACAGTAGCTTTGGAGGATGTGAGGTCTGCCTTACATGCCGTGGAGGGAGACACAAGACAAGGTCTTTGAACAGATAGTCGTCGGCCGGCTGGGCTAGTAGCTAGCAACAATAGTGGAAAAGGATATGGATGTAAGAAGAAAAAGAAGTCGGGGTCCAAAGGTCCTAAGTCTACCGATGTCCGTAATTATCAGATGAGCGTGGGACATTGGAAGTCCAATTGTCCAAGGAAGAAGAAACAAAGAGGAAGGCAATTCGCACAAAGCAGCCTTGGCTACTGAGCAACTCGATGAGGATCTGGTTCTAGTTGCGGGGGTTACACACCATAATGATGTGTGGATACTTGATTATGGAGCATCCTATCATATTTGTCCAAACAGAGAGTGGTTTTCACTACTTATGAAGCGAGATAGATGGTGGTCAAATCTATATGGCCAACAAAGAAGGTTTGCAAAGTTGTGGGAATTGGCTCAAGAAAGTTAAGGACAGAGGATGGTAAATTTTGTACACTCAAGGATGTAAGACATGTTCCACAGATGACCAAGAATTTGGTATCTCTCGACCACTTTGGACCAAGAGGGGTTCAATTTCAAGGGTGAAGGTGGACAATTTGAATGTCTTTAAAGATTCGATTGTAGTCCTCAAAGGCATCAAGAGGGAACCTTGTATATATTACAAGGATCTCATCAGATTCTGCACTCTTTGTTGTTGCATCCTCGCTAGCTCACTGATCTCAATGAGACTATTTGTGGCACATGAGACTTGGTCACACGGGTGAAAGGGGTATGCAAGTTCTTTCTTCAAAGAGAGTTTTCTTGGAGGATATAAGGTTAAGAATCTGGACTTTTGTGAACATTGTGTGTTTGGAAAGTTGCACGTAAAGTTCTCGGCAGGTTGCACAACACAAAGGCATCACTTGATTATATCCATTCAGATCACTGGGTCCATCAAGAGTTGAGTCATTGGGTGGTCACAGATATTTTGTGTCATTCATAGATGACTATTCAAGGATGACTTGGGTGGTGATGATGAAGAACAAAAGTGATGCATTCAATAACTTCAAGCGATGGAAGGCCCTAGTGGAGAATCGCTTAGGCAAGAAAATCAAGAAGCTTCGCATGTATAATGGTCCGGAATTACCGGACGGATTTTGATTCATTTTGTGCAACTGAGGGGTATTGCCGGACATCATACCGTAAGAATACACCTCAAAGCAGAAATGGTGTAGCCGAAAAGGATGAATCAAACTCTACCGGAGAGGCAAGATGTATGCTTTCTCAAGTTTGGTTTATCAAGGAGATTTTGGGTAAGTCGTTAAGACAACTTGCTACTTAATCAACAGGAGCCTCACACAGAATCAATCTCAAGACACCATTTGAGATGTGGTCGCAAAGCCTGCCGACTACTCGATTCTAAGGTTTTTGGGAGTACACTTTTACTATCATGTTAGTGAAGGGAAGTTGGAGCCAAGAGCCAAGAAGGGAGTGTTTGTGGGGTATGGTGATGGAGTGAAAGGATATAGGATTTGGTCATCAAGCAGGGTCCAGAGTAATCCTCACAGGGGCGCTGTGTTTGATGAAAATTCTATGTTAAACTCATCGATGGGGAGGGCTACTGAGTCGAAACCCGATCTTGAATCTGATAGTGTTGAGAAACAGGTGGAGCTTCAGTGGAGTCTACTGATATGCAACAATCGGTGGATCCAAATCAACACTATACTTGATCCGGATAATGAACCGAAACCGATCCAGCCGACCGGCTGAGAGACCTCAAGAGAGGCGTCATACAAACATTGATCAGCCAGAGTCTAGGCGCCAAGAAGCCTAGAAGATCTAATGTTGGGATACCTCCAAGAGATATGGATATAATGATTTGGCTGGATATGCACTCCAAGTTCTTTGAAGAAGTAGAGGTTCTTGAACCTACTACTTACGAGGAAGCAATGACATATTGTATGTAAGCATCTCGGTGGCATGTTGCCATGGGAGATGCAATGGAGTCATTACTAAAGAATCGACTTGGGAATTGGTCAAACAACTACCGACAAGGGAGTTGTGACTTGTAAATGGATTTTCAAGAAAAAGGAAGGAATAACAAAGCGCGTAAGGGTCGTATAAGGCACGTTTGGTTGCAAGAGGATTCAATCAAAAGGAAGGGGGTTGACATTGATGAAATATTTTCACCAAAGGTCGACACACTTCAATCAGGGGTGTTACTAGCAATGGTGACACAAAGCAGATCTCGAACTTGAGCAATTGGATGTGAAACCGCTTACACATGAGGTGGATAAGGAGATATACATGACACACGTACTGAGGTTTTCAAGTTCTGGAAAAGAAAATTATGTTTGCAAGTTGAAGAAATCTTTGTATGGTTTGAAGCAAGCTCCAAGGCGGTGGTATAAAAGGTTTGATGTTTACATGCTTCAAAGGGTTACAACAGAAGTCCATATGATCATGTGTTTACTATCTGCAAAAGATGGATCATATATCTATCTTGTTACAGATGTGGATGACATCTTTGATAGGCTGCAGAAGGAAGTCTGATGTTCAAAATCAAGAACCTTCTTAGTCTTGAATTTGAAATGAAGGATTTGGGTGCAAATGCAAGAAAATCTTGGGGATGGAGATCTGGAGAGATAGAAGTCGGAAGAAATTATTCTTGTCTCAAAGCAGGTTATGTGCGTAAGATATTGGCCAAGTTTGGGATGTCTGCACCAGAAACCAATAGATACTCCTATGGCATCAAATGTTCATTTGTCTGCTTATGCTTCACAATCAGATGAAGAGAAGGAGTATATGTCAAAGTTCCTATGCTAGTGCAATTGGCGATCGATGTATGCCATGGTTTGCACTAGGCCTGATCTGCTCGAGCGATCAGTGTTGTCGGCAGTTTATGGCTCAACCTGGAAAGGAACACCGGAAAGTCAGTAAAAGGATATTCGTGCACCGAGAGGTACAAATGATGTTGATCTCATTTATGGAGGTGATATCGTGAGGTCACACGAGTTCTTGTGATGCTTGATTATCGCAGTGATGTTGATGAGAGAAAATCAATGACCGTTATGTGTTTACATTGGGAAATGCAAGTGGTCACCGAAAGCTACTCTTCAGCTCTGAGCCTTATCAACTCATCAAGCGCGAATACATGGCTCTTCTTGAAGCGAATAAGGAGGTATCCGTTGAAGGGCTAGTCGGTGATTTGGGGTTGCATCGATCAGTGATATATATTGTGATGATCCTAAGTGCAATATGTTTAGCCAAGGATCGGTTCATCATGCGAGAGAACCAAGCATATTGATGTCGTATCATTTCTTGAGGAATGAGAAGAGGTTGTGGTGAAGAAGATTGGCACAAAGGAGAATCCTGGCCGATATGTTCACTAAACCAATTCAAGAGAGTAAGTTCCACTTTGCCTGGACTTACCGAATATTCAAAGCTTATAATCGATTCGGAAACTCTACCGAGGCGCGATCGGTGGAGTGGATCTTTGTGGAGATAGTCCGGTACAAGTATATCCGGCATTGACGAATGCATCCGGTACAAGTACATCCGGTTATGCAACTGCTTGACTCTGTGTGAGAGTTGAAGTCAAGGTGGAGATTTGTCAAGAAAGTGACTTAAACTCTACATCCGGTGGAACCAATCAAGACTCACCGTGTGTGATGGATGGATGAGAAGTGTATTCAATTCTCGTAGCATGAGGGTGGAGTCTCATCGAGCTTCATCGGCAGGTGACTATCAAGCAGGTGATAGTCTGCACGAGTACTTGAATACAAAGCAGGTCCCACATCTGTTAATTCATTATGTGACAAACCTATACAAAGGTCATTAAAAGGAGGACACGTGTAAGGGTATTTGTGGCGAGATCGTCGGACAAAGATTCCTCGGCGGCTAGGGTTTAGGGATTTGTGCCTATAAATACAGCTTGTTGTCTCATTATCCGAGCGTGTTGAAATCAGTAAAATTCAAAGGCATAATAAAATATCTCTTTTCTCGCCCGTGGTTTTTTACCTCTCCCACTCGAGAGGTTTTCCACATTAAATCTGTGTTCTTCTTGTTTCAGTTATCTCCTTTGGTTGTTTATGTTTGATTGCTTCTGTTTCTGTTTCTTGCATCTGAAGTTATCTCCATCAGTTTTATAACATGATCATTTACATTGTGCTACAAACAGATAAAAATGGCAAATCAGCACACAACTAAATGCTGATTTGTCCAAGTGATTGATGATGACGAGCATCGATCTTTATCCACCAAGTTGAGCAAAGCTTTCTCAACTTCTGCAGATACAGCTTTTCGGTGTAATAGGGTGATGATGTATTCCATGAATAGAGCAGTGCAGGGCAATATGATCGGGCCATCACTCGGGAGCTCGAACTCGTGTTCAGACATAACCAAAAGTTGACAGAATGTTTCGTTTTTCAGATAAGACAGAGGGATCACAAATCGCTTTTTATCAACCGTGTAGACTACAAAATGACCCTTTTCTGCTGTACATGTTTCTGCATCTCCATTCTCTCCTGGGTATGAGATTCTCGACCTTCTTCGAATAGCAGTGATCTTCTGCCATTTCCTAGCCAATTTCAGCAGTTTACTGCTGCTCATTTTTTTATTTTTAATTTTTAATTTTAAAATTAGAGATTTAAAAAATGATGGATATGAGATTGATCAGGATCCTTGATCAATAGTATATATTCTTGAAAAATAGAACTTTAAGTGATTGTGGTTTGGTAATGAAGGATTGCAAATTATATATAAAGTATCATTTGGAAAGTGGGCTAATGAAGCAATTGGCTACAAAAGCATGTGATATGTTTAGCATTTCCATTTCTGGGGCCAATTAGAGTTTGAGTTTGTCTGTTGTTTTACTACAAATAAAAGGGAACATCTTTAATGAGAGAACTAACATGTGCCTATGTTATGCAATTTGGTTTTGATTACCAATTCCTTCAATTACATGAAACATCAATTTCAAATTGCTGTAATATTCAGTACTTATTAGTTCATACAAGGCTTTAGTTTTTTTAGAGAACAGTCGTGTTTTAGGAAGGAAGGTTGTATCAAATAACATGCATTGCATCTTTTCATTTCTATTATCTTAGTTGGAGTGTGTACGGTGAAAAAGGGTAAAAAAATGAAAGAAAACGATGTTTGCCATCCTAATACTACGATTGTATCGTAAAGTTTATCTCCACACAAAAAGGGTTGACATTGTAGTTGTTGAGACTTCAATGTTGTCCAGCAGGTCAGGGAGATTATGACCTGATATTGCCTAATTATTTGTACCAAACACAACACATTCTAGCAGGAAGAGAATAGATATATACTGAACCCTTGAAGGTCCCAGCCACATGGAGCTGCTGCAAAATTGGGCTTCTTTTAAATTTTGTGTTGCCCTGATGATATTTATAAATAAAAATATATCAGTCGCGTTCCAGGAGATCGATCCAACATTTGGGACATAGAGGCTAATGACAACTATTCGAGATTGAAGGTCTCAACTAACAAGAAGCATATGCACATGGTTTTGTTGCAACTACAACTTGCATATGCATTGGTATCAAGATTACTCTGATTTAATTAATTGCTTAATAGTGTCATTGCATTATGATCAAAACGTATTATTACATTTACATCATGGATCATGGTGTAAAAATATGTTGTGATCATTTCATTACAACAGTAACTTGACTCTGTTTTTTTTTTTTTTTTTTTTTTTTTTTTGTTTCATGTGTTCAATGAAACTTTCCAGAAGGCAAAGTTTTCATCTTTTAGAATTTACATGCAGCTTTCATTTTTCTTTTCTTTTCTTTTCTAACCAATCACAAGCTCCCACTTACATTTGGATGATGCATTATTTACTTTAAAGATGTACCCTAGTTTTGAGTGTGAGTTAGCAATTTTTAGTTTTAGCGTGTATATAGAGTGATCACATTACTACAAGGAAAACAGGGTTTAGAGGTGTTAAAAACGCCTCTAAAATAAAGATATTGAGACGTTTTCTTCTATTTCGTGGCGTTTTAAGAGCCTCCTCTATCGATCACTAGAGCTAAAACGCCTAAAATAGTTTCACTTACAGGAGAAATGCATTAAGTGGCTCTGATTTTCTGTGTCTCCAGTACTTATGACTTGTATGACAGTTCAGTAACTATATTATGTATTTTTCTATTATGATATGCTATTGTACGGATTTCCGGGTAGCACACTATGAGCTTCATCGTGCGTATGGTGGAATAAATGAAATGATGAATATACATAATGAACAGGGGTATATTCAGACTACAATTTCTTGGTTTACGGTTCAACTATTTCTTGGTTTACAATCCCCCATCCAGACAAAATTCTTAAAGGATCCCTCAGGATACAAGAAAAACGTTAGTCGAATAGCTCTAATACTATAATAGAGAATTGAATTGATTGCATCGATCATCTTTTTTGAAGAGTTACAATTTTTATAGAGTTATTAGAGACAAAGATGTATTCATCTTTGATCCGCCAATGCCTTGCCTATGTTTTGCTTAAGTGTGTGAAGGACAGAAGCTCATTTAGACCTTTTTAACAGTGACTTCTTGTTGAGCTTATACTTAATTAGAAATGAATGTTAGGTAAATAAACTATACAAACTTAAGTAAAAGTTGGGAAGAAAATAATAATAATTCATAATTCGTAAAATATCTGTGCTATGACGACTTTTGATTTGACTATTTACAAAGTATAAATAATACATCAACAAACAGCTAGACACTGATTAATCAAGTCCTGATGCTTGATTATCGACGAACATCGATCGTTAGATATCAATGTGAGCAAAGCTTTTTCAACTTGTGCAGAAATAGCACCTCTGTTTATAATAGAGATTATGTATTCCAAGTATACAGCACTGCAAGGCAATATGATCGGGCCATCAGCCGGAAGGCCGAATTCTTCTTCAGACAAGATCAAAAGTTGCCTGAACGTCTCATTCTTGAGATAAGATAGAGGGAAGACAAAGCGTTTATTATCAGTTGTGTAGACAACAAAATGACCCTTTTCGATTCGCGTTGGTGTTGTACAGGTTTCTGGTGCTTCTGCATCTTCCTTCACTATTGGAAATGAGATTCTCTTTCTTTGAATAACAGTGAAGCTCTTCCACTTCCTTGCCAATTTCAGAAGTTGACTTTTGCTAATCATCATCTTGTTTTCTTGGAAATTTTGGGAATGATGAATGATAAATAGCTATAAGTTTTGCCAAAAATGTTGGTTGTGTGAATGAGGTGTTGAAGATGGTAAAGATGTGTAGAGAGATTATATAGTACTAAATCACAGCAATTGGCTAAAGACCACTAATTAAATGTGACATGTTCTTGTACCTAATGAAGCAATTGGGGGGTACATAACCATGTGCTTCTGCTTAGCCTTAGCCATTTGGGATCATTAAAGGTTGGAGAATTATGTATGTTTTCTAAGGGCAAAATATGATGACAGACAAAAATGGGACCTATGAGTCCTAACAAGAAACTCTTCATATTTGATGGCAATCTGTTCCGAACAAACATTTGGGACATAGAGCCTAATTATATATGTCAATTGTAGTACGATCAGTTGACAAGATCTGGGAACAAGATTTTAGGAAATTTCTGATAAGATTAAGACTCTATAGTACACCGGAACCTAGGCGGTGCCCCTGGTTAAATTAATAAATAAATAAAAATTTGATTTGATTACAACACTTGAACTACAACATACACTATTACACTTCATTTATTTTGAAACTGGTAGAAAAAGGAATGAGAGTAATTGTGTGTTATATGGCAAAGAATGAAAGGTTTACAGATATATGCACATGAGCCGCAAAGTCTTAAGGCCTAAAAAGTTGCTAATCCTTTCCAAAAATAAAAAGAAAAAAAAGTTGCTAATCACCATGCCATTTGGGTACAAATTATGCAAAAATATTACATGGAAATGCCTTTTAAAGAATGGCAAATATTCTATAATGGAAATGAGGAAATCACGTGATACATCTTAATTTATTCCTTTAAACACTCCTCTTAAGAATTTTCTTTGTAGGTTCTAAACAAATAGACAGTAATCCGAGAATATTTGCTGAAATCCTGCCGTTTTAAGATCATTTGATATTTAATTTGACAAATCATTTCCTAATTATTGTTCTAGACTATAGATCGGCTTCGAATCTAGGTGGTAAGGACATGTAGAGTTTTTCATTTTTTGAAAGGATGTAGAGTTTTTCAATGTTTTTAAAATCAGTTGTGAGCAATGCTCAATCATTAAAATGATGTTATTGCTTCCTCATCAGTTTTCATTTGATTTCCTATTGTTCTTTTCCTTCCAGTTTCTGTGAATTTACATTTTCCACGGTAGAGGACATTTATCATGTTTGCGTATACTTAGGTATTTATGGACACAAGCTCAATTTTAGACTTTATTTTTTAACACTTTCACAAGAGTGATTCTTGTTGAGTTTATTCTTAGGAAGCAAAAGCAAGGTAATTAGAAACATCCATGATTGGTAAAAGATGTGTACTACATTGATTTGGTCATTTACAAATTGTATTACTAATTGAATATAATACATCAACAGGCAACTAAACAGTGATTTATCAAGTCCTGATGTGTGAATACTGATGAACATCGATCATTAGATACAAGTGTAAGCAAAGCTTTTTCAACTTGTGCAGATATAGCACCTCTGTTTATAATGGAAACTATATATTCCATGTATACAGCAGTGCAGGGCAATATGATGGGGCCGTCAGCAGGAAGGCCGAATTCATCTTCAGAAATGATCAGAAGTTGCCGGAAAGTCTCATTCTTGAGAAAAGATAGAGGGAAAACAAAGCGTTTATTATCAGTTGAGTAGACTGCAAAATGACCCCTTTCGATTCGCGTTGGTGTTGTACAAGTTTCTGGTGTTTCCCCATCTTCATTGACTCTAGGAAATGAGATTCTCATCCTTTGAATAACAGTGAAGTTCTTCCACTTCCTGGCCAATTTCAGAAGTTGACTTTTACTGATCATCTTGTTTTTTGTTGGGTATTTGTGAATGATGGATGAATATGAGGTAGTGTTGAAAATGCTGTTTGTGTTTAGAATGTGATGTTGAAGATGGTAAAGAAGTGGGGAGATTATATAGTAGTAAATCACAGCTATTGCCTAGAGACAGACAGCTAATTTAAAATGTGACATGTTCTTATACCTAATGAAGCAGAGCAATTTGGGGGGGTACAAAACCATGTGCTTGTGCTTAGCCTCAGCCGTTTGATCGAGGTCATTTAATAGGTTGGAGATATAGGTATGTTTTCAAAGGGTATACGATGACAGACAAAAATGGGACCTTTGAGTCCTAACAAGAAACTCTGCACATTTGATGGAAATCTGTTCCAAACAAACATTTTGGGAAAGAGAGGTTAATGTTTACTATAACTCTATTAATCTTTATTAGAGAAGAGATAATAACCGGTAACTGGTAAGACATCATCAATATATATTGTCTAGCCGGTCCGTCAGGTGTGCTACTCCCTTATGAAAATATCTTCTATTGAATGACAAATATTCTATATTGAATCCTAGATTAATTAATTCTAGATTTATTCCTTTTAACACTCCTCTCAAGTTGAGGTGTATATCGATAAGTAAATGCTCGAAATGTGATTTGCTTCGTGTCTTAATTAAAGTATAAATTTGCCGGTTACTCATGCACAACCACAACCTGTAGCTCGGTCCTTTATGATGGTTTTAATCCAAGTAATATTATAGAAAGTGCTTGCCATAGGCTTATATTCCGTCTCACCATTAGAACGTGACAAATTCGTCAATTTCTTTGTCCTCCAAGATACTGGCGCTTTGCCAAGTAATATGCAGTAACCTATCCGCATCACAAATTGTACGAAGTTGCTCGTCTCCTTCTCATGGTGATTGCTTGGTATATCTTAATACAGTATGAATAGCATCCAAGCCAGTGGTCATGTGACCACACACAAATTAAAAAATAAAATGAAATAAATTGCGAAACAACGTCGTTTTGGTAAAAAAAATTAAAATAAAATAAAATAAAACCAATCAAATTTTGACCTAAAAACCTGCTCAACCCGGAATTTTTTTTTAGGGTTACTGCATTTTTGTGATGGGTAACCCCACTGAACTTTTTTTCTCTGGATTTTCCACTGATCCAAGCGTGGTTGTTGTGGCTTATTGTAAGGAACTAAGTAGTAAAAGATAGGAAATAACAGGGGAATGGGGAGATAGAACAGAAAAGATTAGGAAAGATGGGAAATAGCAGTTTTATTGAGTAATCACTTGTATGAATGAGTACAATTAGTTGTGTCTTCTCCCTTATATACATCAAGCTTACTTAAGTGTGTGATGGACAGAAGCTCAATTTTAGACCTTTTTAACACTTTCACATAGTGATTGTTGTTGAATTTATACTAAGCAAGCAAAGCAAGGTAATTAAAATGCACAAACACAAGAAAAAGTTGGAAATAAATAAATAAAAAGATGTATGATAGGTAAAAGAGCTCTGCTATGACATTGATTAGGCCATTTACAAAGTGTACTACAAAATGAGATTAACAAATCAACAAACAACTAAACACTGATTTTTCAAGTCCTGATGTCTGATTACTGATGAGCAGTGATCGTTAGATACCAGTGTGAGCAAAGCTTTCTCAATTTGTGCAGAAATAGCACCTCTGTTTATAATAGAGATTATGTATTCCATGTATACTGCACTGCAAGGCAATATGATCGGGCCGTTAGACGGAAGGCCGAATTCATCTTCAGACATGATCAGAAGTTGCCGGAAAGTCTCGTTCTTGAGATAAGAAAGAGGGAAAACAAAGCGTTTATTATCACTTGTGTAGACTACAAAATGACCCTTCTCGATTCGTGTTGTTGTTGTACAAGTTTCTGGTGCTTCTGCGTCTTCATTCAGCTTTGGAAATGATATTCTCATCCTTTGAATAAGAGTGAAGTTCTTCCACTTCCTGGCTAATTTCAATAGTTTACCTTTACTAATCATCTTGAATTTTCTTGGATATTTTGTGAATGATGAATGAGGAGTAGCTATAAGGGTGTTGAAAACAGTTCTTTGTCTTTTTGAATGTGGTGTTGAAGATGGTAAAGATAGAAGTGGAGAGATTATATAGTAGTAAATCACAGCAATTGGGTATAGGCAGACAGCTAATTAAATGTGACATGTTCTTATACCTAATCAAGCAAAGCAATTTGGGGGGTACATAACCATGTGCTTTTGCTTATTAGCCTTTAGCCATTTGAGGTCATTTAATAGTTGGGGATATAGGTATGTTTTCTATGGGTAATTGATGACATACAAAAATGGGACCTTTAAGTCCTAACAATATATTGGATGGCAATCTGTTCCAAACAAACATTTGGGGCATAGATTAGAGCCTAATTATATACTATGTCACTATTAAATGTTTCAATAATGAATTGTAGTACAATCACTTGACAAGATCTGGGAACAAGATTTTAGGAAATTTCTGATGAGATTAAGACTCTATAATACACCGGAACCTAGTGGTAGAGCCGTATGTGTTTAACCAGAGGCGGTGCCCCCCCGGTGAAATTTAGAAACAAAAAAAATAAAATATTTGATTTGATTTCAACAATTGAAGTACAACATATTTCATCATACACTATTACACTTCATTCGTTTTGAAAATGGTAGAAAAATGAATGAGATTAATTGTGTGTTATATGGCAAAGAATGAAAGGTTACAGATAGATATATGCACTTGAGCCCCAAAGTCTTAAGGCCTAAAAAGTGAGAAGTTCTTGTGTGGTTACTCCCTAATGTGGACCAACATATGTGGCTTAATCTGGACCGCACAGTTTCAATCAGCATTGAAACTGTAGGGTTCAGATTAAGCCAAATGTGTTGCTCCACGTTAGGAAGTAACCAATTAAGACTTTCACCTAAAAAGTTGCTAATCACCATGCCAGTTGGGTACCAATAATGGAAGAATATTACATGGAAATATCTTTAAATAATGAATGGCAAATGGTCTAAGTTGAAGTGTATATTGATAACACTCGATTTGCCAAGTAAACACTCCAAATATGACGTGTTTAGTGTATTATTAGTGAATAAATCTGCTCGCTGATTCATTGTTCGAACATGATGTGTTTTGACGACTCTGTCCTGAATTTTTTCTGACACCAAATAGGGGTCTATCTCAATATGTGTTGTCCCTTCATGGAAGACTAGATTGGCTTGGAGCCTAGGAAGACAAAAGAAAATTTCAAGTATTTGTATTTCTATTGCGTATTTTCACGGTAGAGGACTTTTATCAAGCTTTCCTATATTTTACTTTAGTATGTTATGGACATAAGCTCATTTTTAGAACTTTTTTTTTTTTTCAACACATTCACATAGCGATTCATGCTCGGCTTATACTTGCTCAGAGCAAAAGAAGAGGTAAGTAACATATACAAACATAAGTTAAAGTTGGGAAGAAAAAATAAATAAATTCATGATTCGTAGAATATTTGTGCTATGACTTTGGTTTGGCCATTTACAAAGTGTACTACAAGATGAGAATAATACATTAACACACTACTACACACTGATTTATCAATTCCTGATGTGTGATTGCCGACGAACATCGATCATCAAATACAAGTGTAAGCAAAGCTTTTTCAACTTGTGCGGATATAGCACCTCTGTTTATTATGGAAACTATGTATTCCATGTATACAGCAGTGCAAGGCAATATGATCGGGCCGTCAGTTGGAAGGCCGAATTCTTCTTCAGACATGATCAGAAGTTGCCGGAAAGTCTCGTTCTTGAGATAAGATAGAGGGAAGACAAGGCGTTTATTATCATTTGTGTAGACTACAAAACGACCCTTTTCGATTCGTGTTGGTGTTGTACAGGTTTCTGGTGCTTCTGCATCTTCCTTCACTATTGGAAATGAGATTCTCTTTCTTTGAATAACAGTGAAGCTCTTCCACTTCCTTGCCAATTTCAGAAGTTTACTTTTGCTAATCATCATCTTGATTTCTTCGATATTAATTTTGTGAATGATGAAGGTTTTGCTGAAAAATGTTGTTTGTGCTTTTGAATGAGGTGTTGAAGATGGTGAAGAAATGGAGAGAGGTCATATAGTACTACTAAATCACAGCAATTAGCTATAGACAGACAGACAGACAGACAGTTAATTAAATGTGAAATGCCCTGATACCTAATCCAAAGCAAAGCAAAGCAAAGCAATTGGTGGGTACATAACTGTTTAGCCTTAGCCTTATTAGCCATTTGGGGTCATTAAAAGTTGGGGATATAGGTATGTTTTCTAAGGTATGATGACAGACAAAAATGGTCCCAATTACGTACATTTGGGACAGAGAGGCCGGTTAAATAAATGTCAGCTAAAGCTCTATTTAAGTTTATCAGTTGACAATAATTTGTATAAGTGTAAGTATCGCAAAATTGACGCTCATATCTAACAGGTCTGGTTTGATATATTATTAAGAAGTAACTACACGAGAATTTTCTATCGAGATTTCTGCAAGCCTTGAAAAACGATGCGCCAAATATTCGACGTTGAAGGTCTCAACTCTCAGCTAACTAACTAACAAAGAAGCATATGCACATGGTGGTTTTGTTGGAGCTAAACAATTAATGCATGATATGAGGCATTGGCTAGCTAAAGACAGCTATTTAAATGAGGCATGATATCCCCTTTTACCTAATGAAGCAAAATGGGGGCACAGGCACATAACATAACCATGTGCTTCTGCTTAGCCTTATTAACCATGTTTTGAGTTAATAAAATTATAAGTCACTCACAACCCATGGGTCTGTGGAATTTAGTGCAAACGGTTTCGCAGACACTACACTACCTGAAAGTGGGTGTGGGCGGAGACTGGGTCAATTTATACCACGTAGGTATGACAAAAATATATCAAATAATTAATTTTATTAATATTTTCTGGATCTATTTTCAGCATAAAATACCCATGCAATTTCCATAGAGTCAGAAAAGGGGTGCTCCATTTTGGCTTTATATACCTTCCACACCTATACCCACAATTGGAAACCAATGAAATCAACGTATACAGTGAATTGAGTAATGATACGGATATGAACGGATCGAGTAATTTGTTTCAGCATGGTAATCGAAGTCTAAAATACTTTCTTTTTTTTGTCAAAATAACTGTTCAAGTAGAGCCATCAAAATCTAAAACGGTATTTCTTAAGGACATAATTAAACAACAAAACTAAATCGTTTTAATACTTTAAAAAAAAAAAAAAAAACGCATATCTTAGTGGTGGTCACGTGACCCCACCCTAGATAACGTTCGTCCGCCCCTGGATACGGGCACAATTGTTCTATCATAACTGGTGACATAATGGTCATCTTACCGTTGATCATAATCAATTTACATAATAAGCAATTAAGACTCGTAAAGTGGCGTCGTGTTCAAAGAATTATTGATCATACCTTAACCTTGATTAAGAGTCATATTATGCAAGTTGACCCGGGCCGAACTCCAATTAATCGGGCTAGTTGGTCCAAAATATCAAAGACTTTAACTCATAAAAAAATAAAAATAAAAAAAAAAAAAAACGACACAGATGACCGTTATATCAGTATTATGACACAACGATCGTGTCTATGTCGTTACTAGAAAAGGTAATATTGTCAACCCTTTTTAATATCGTTACAAGACCGATCGTCCATCACCCTTTGGTCAACATTCAGCTGCACTTTTCCAACAACTACTTCAACGTGTTTTTCTTCATTTTGTATTATATTTTCCAATACATCAAACTAACAGTTTTATAATCACAGCCCACAATCACAGAAAAACCTTCAATTAAGTTCACAATATTCCTTATACGCTCATTTCTGTGCTGTGTTGCATGTATATATACACACACAGATACATTAATAGGGGCGTAGTAGGATAATTAAACCGAGTCGAGTCAAACTGCATAAACAAGCAGCAACGATGGGTGAGCGAAATCAAATGAACCCAAGCCCATCACCTCCCATAGTTTCTCTTCCTCCATCTCTATACAATTCCCCATCTTTATCTCGATCTCCATTCCTCTTAACACCTGAACATCCTGATCATCAACCAACTGCTGCTGCAGGATCCAAAACTCCTAAATCTCGACCGTTAACTCCGGGCCGATTCCTTACACCAATTGGAACCCCAATTAGAAATGTGTTAAAGCTCACCAAGCTCGACCCACACGATGCATGGCTCCCTATAACCGAGTCAAGAAACGGAAATGCATACTATGCAGCCTTTCATACTCTGTGTTCTGGTATCGGTATCCAAGCACTCGTCCTCCCCGTTTCTTTTACTATTCTTGGATGGTCAGTAATTACTCTACTCGATTCGATTCGATTCGATTACTCAATTAGTACAATCTACATATATGTTATCTCTAATCTTTGTTTGTTTTGGTTTCAGGACATGGGGTATTATTTGTTTGACTATAGCATTCATATGGCAGCTGTATACTTTATATTTGCTGGTGCAACTCCATGAATCTACAGAAACCGGACTTCGATACAGTAGATATATGCAGTTAGCTAGCGCTACTTTTGGTGAGCATTTCTTCTTCTTAATTTAGATTTTTAGTTTAGCTTAATGCTCGATTTGATAAGCTTAATGCTCGACTCAGATAATTTACACTCCTAACAAATTATCAGTTTATCACTATACTATGTATTTTTGCAGGTGACAAACTGGCGAAATTGCTGGCTCTGTTTCCGATCATGTATTTATCAGGAGGGACCTGTGTAGCATTAATCGTGATCGGAGGGTCAACTTCTAAATTGTTTTACCAGACATTATGTGGTTGCATGGATAAGCCGTTGACCAGTGTGGAATGGTATTTGATATTCACAACTGCAGCCGTTCTCCTTTCACAGCTACCAAACTTGAACTCTATCGCCGGAGTATCACTGGTCGGAGCAGTCACAGCCGTGGGATATTGTACTCTGATATGGGTGGTCTCTGTTTCTAAAGGGAAGCTTCCTGATGTAAATTATCATCCGGTGAGAGTTAACGGAACAGAAATAGCTAGGGTTTTTGAGGTGCTTAATGCTCTTGGAATCATTGCTTTTGCTTTTAGAGGCCATAACCTCATACTTGAGATACAGGTAATCTTCTTCTTTTACATTTTTTTCATTTTTTTATTTTTTTTTAGGGTAGTTTGGTGTCTTAAAAGCTCCTTAAAAATATCATAGCCTCTAATTCCAAGTTCACAAGTCAGATGTGCAGGAAAAGTTTCTTAACAGAATGTCAAAAAGAGAATAGTATATATAACCAAGAAACAAACCATGGTATTTAGTATTTACATGGCCATGACTTTATAAAATCCGCAAAAGTTGAAAAAAAAATACTTAACTATATATTCCTATATAACTGCTTGACCGTAATTTATATTTGTTTGAATCTCATCAATTCACATTTGCCATGTTGATCTTCAATGTAGTACAAATACTATGCCAACAAAATGCTCATAACAACAACACAGTGACACAACATACATATCTTTATATCATTAATTATTATTGTTAGATGTATATCAATATATGCTATATATCATGATCAGTGCTATTTGGTTTGGAAGCAAATATAACTTGATCTTCTGTACATAGTGATTCATTACACTAGAAGTTTGAACTTGGTCAAATCCCATTCTCACCTAAAAATCATTGTACTTCATGTTTAAAACCGAGTTCCAGTCTTCATCAATTCCCCAAGGGAAACTTGAAAAAATATTCTTAAAAAGCAAAAGATTTGTGTGGTATGCCTCAAAACAATAACATTTGAAAAATATGCCTGAAAAGCATTTCGTTACGTATTCGCTATCGAATTGCTACGTAATCGCTACGAATTGCTTTACAAGCATATTTTTTCAAATGTTATCTTTTGAGGCATACCACACAAATAAACAACTTTTTAATCATATTTTTTCAAGTTTCCCTTCCCCAATAACGTACAAATCTCTTTCATCTTCATACCAAAAATAGGAAATCCCTAAAAATAATAATAAGAGGAAATCCCAAAAGAATAATTAGTGATTCAATATACACCATAAAACTAGCTAGTCTTCAATGAGATGCAACAATTAGAGCAACGCATTTAATAACTATCGCAACATGATAAAAAATTTTGTTTTTTTTTTTTATTTGTCTGATTGTGACAACACAATATTTATTAAAAAACTACCTAGAAAAAGTTTTACATTTTTTCCCATTCGAATTATTCTAAATTTGATATAAAGATTTGTTTTGGAAGGAATGATATAAAGATGATATATTTATACTGATACTGATTGAAATAAATAAATAAAAAATAATAATGGATGCATGCAGGCAACAATGCCATCAAGTGAGAAACATCCTTCAAGAATCCCAATGTGGAGAGGCGTCAAGGTAGCATACCTCATTGTAGCAATCTGCTTATTCCCTCTCGCCATCGCCGGCTACTATACCTACGGCCAGAAAATCCCGGCCAACGGCGGCATGATGACAGCAATTTACGCATTCCACAGCCGTGACGTGGCAAGATCCGTCTTAGGTCTGATCAGTTTCTTCGTCATCATCAACGCAGTGAGCTCTTTCCAAATATACGGCATGCCGATGTTTGATCAAATGGAATCTGCATACACGACCCTCTTCAAAAAACCCTGTCCACGGTGGCTCCGGCCGGTTATTCGGGCTATGTTCGGTTACGGCTGCTTCTTCATTGCGGTGGCGATCCCGTTTCTCGGCAGCGTCGCCGGTTTAATCGGCGGAATTGCATTGCCGGTGACGTTGTCTCATCCATGTTTTATGTGGATCAAGTTTATGAAGCCCGAGAAATATAGCCCTACGTGGTGGATCAACTGGGCTCTTGGGTTGCTTGGAATGGGCCTGAGTTTACTCCTTATTGCGGGCGGGTTATATGTCGTTATTGACACCGGTGTAAAACTTAATTTTTTTAAACCGAGCTAAATTAAAAAATTCATGTATCACGAAGACAAAAGTAGCAGTTTTTTTTTTTAAATAATACTATTTGTGTAATAATTAAAATGAGCAAGCAAATGAATAAATTTATACCTGCATTTTACCGATTTTCATGTATAAACGTTTCATCACAATGAAAACTATCCGAGTTTTTGAAAGTCAATTGTCACTCTAATGTCACAACATCGATAGGTTTAATATGGTTCCACTAACGACGTTATTAAAATGTTGTTAACCGACAAATATAGACCTGAGCTTTCACCAACACTTGGGTGGAAGTCTAAAGCTTTAAGCAAATACATGTATCTAATATGTACCATTACAATCAAACTGTATTAGATTAAAACGACTTCATAATAATTAAGGATTTGGTACAAAATAACTAACTAGACCACCAACTTTAACTTAGCCAAAAAAAAATGGCAAGTTCTTGTACAATGATTCCATTTGTGGAGTTTTCTGATGTGGCAGCATCCAGGCCACACGTTTGATAATTTACGGTGTATAGTCAGAACGTTTCATAAATGGAATCATCATACGAGAACTTCCCACCTCACTATTAACTGTAGACACAATTCTGTGGATGAATAACGTTGGACTTGATCCCATAGATGCCGGTTAAAGTAACTCCACATGTAACACTAGTGGAAAACTTAGTTTTCACAAGGCTTCCTAAAATGTAGGCCTTGGATTTAATTGTGAAAGTAAGGTTAAGAGGAACAGATACACCATCAAGTTGGCCTTTGACTCCATTCAGTAATGGCATACCACCGTAAAGTGGAACCTGATGGGCTTGAACTACCACTGACACCGTGTGCCTGCTCTTTCTTGATTGATAGAACTCCTTCATCTGCTCGATATTCGCCCAAATTAAACAAAAGGAAAAGAATGAGTAAAATCAATTGAAAACAGAGAAAGCAAAACACCTAATCCATGATATACTTGAAAGAGAAGATGGCTGTGATTTTTTTTTATTTTTTTTTGGGTGTGTGTGTGTGTGGCGGGGTGGGGGGATTTACGTATCCCGCAATATGCACAGGTAAAAAGGCGATTGTTAGTGACACAACACTAAACTTATTGCTGTGGGACTAGACATACAACCGGCCTCTTCAAAGACGTTTCTATCCCATATAATCGACTTTGAGACTGTTGATTGTGATACTCGACAGTTTAAAAGTCGATTTTAAACCATATAATCGGTTTTTGAAAAGTCGAACATGTGCAAGCACGCTTGTTCATGCCAGACAATAACTACACGGAGCTAAAATCTACCTGTACTGCACCCCGTTGGATGTCTACAATGCATAATGACATGATCCCATGTAGCAATGATGAATTATCACAAGCAAGCAGTGCTTGGTTTATTAGTAAGTCTCATTTTGTGTGGTGGATGTGATAAATGATAAAAGACTTCTTGCGAGGATTTGGACGTAGTAGGTAAAAGTCCGTAAAAGGAAATTGTTAGCTCCATTTTTAATTCTACATGTTTATGTCACACAACACTCATAGTGAGGAGTAAACCTAGGCGAAAGAGGGGTCGCCTCTCTCCAATTTAGATGCTTGAAAATCGTCTGTAGCCTAGGCTGCTAGGCGCCACTTTGCTAGCAATATACTCCATGTGAAAATTGTGTTGTACTTTCTGATGGAAAGTTCAGATGATTTACAGATACACACACACACACACACACAAAAGGTGCAAATCATTGACACCATAACTGTGAGCGGTCTAAACTTCGACCCTTATTTCTTTCTTCATATTGGAAAGGGGAGCAAAGCCCGTTTTTTGCTCCCTCTATAGATAGATCAAGGCCCTTCCCGCCTTCGATGACTCATAGGGCTTCCTTCCCTCGCTCAGTCTTTTTTGTTCTTGAGAATGGTCGCCACCTCTCACATTCTAACGAGCATTAAATCCTCTCCCAGGACCGAATGATTATCCCCGCCCGATGGGTCTACATCCATCCTCGAATGTCGCCGGATACCGTTAACTTCCCGCCATTCTTGTAATCACACTGTAATCCAGCAGTGTGTCCGCACTTCGAGTGGGCGAGAAAGAAAGGATTTCTCGGAGCAACCCCAGTTTCCGCACCAGAGTCCACTTTCCCGTATGAGCATTCGGTACATGTATCACCGTATTTTAGTAAAATTGAGTTTTCTTAATTCACGGGCGATCGCACCAAAAATTCGAGTTCCTCTTGGATTTCCTTCTTGATCAATAACAACTGCAGATTGTCATCATATTGTATTATTATACCGTTGTCTCGTTTCATTCTTTACAAGTACGCATAATTACAAATCGACAACTTCGATCTTTCTAGGGGCATATTTGGTACTGCGTCTTTGATCACAACTACAATAATGTCACCAATATGAGCATATTGACGATTGCTAGCGCCTATGATTCGAATACACATCAATTCTCGGCCCCGCTATATCGGGCTACATTTAAATGGGTCTGAGGTTGAATCATACGATTTAAAAATTTTATCTTTCAATGCAAAGGACAAAGAAAAAAAGAAATATTTTTTTGTCTAAAATTTTTAAATTTTTCATAATGAAGAACCGCTTTTGTTAGTTGTTCTTTTATACTTTTATCCCGAAATAATGAATTGAGTTCAGATAGGCATTTTGGACGCTGCTATTGAAATCGCTCGTCTAGCTATATTTTCCGTTACTCCATTCATTTCATAAAGTATTCGACCTGGTTTAACAACAACTACCCAATATTCGGCGATCCTTTACCCGAACCCATACGTGTTCAAGGGGTCTTATTGTAATCGGGTTTGTCTCGAAATATTCGTACCCATATTTTTCCACCACGACGTACATTTCGTGTCATTGCTCGTCGACACGCTTCTATTTGTCTCGATGTGATCCAAGCGAGTTCAAGCGCTTGAAGAGCATATTTACGAAACAAATATGATTCCCCGATAAGAAATTCCCTTCGTTCTTCCTCGATGTTGTTTACGGAATCTGTTCTTTTGGGGTTATAGTTGATGTTTGTTTTTGAATTCCATCTCTACTACAGAACTGCAGGACATGAGAATTTCTTCTCATCCGCTCCTCGCGAATAAAAGGATTCAAAAAATCCAATTTTCACGGGCGAATATTTACTCTTTTGTTTAATTTTTAGACTTTTGTACACCTTCAAGAATAGATCAATTCATCTGGGCTTTGTTCCGCCATCCCGACCAGTGAATCAAGAAGATTTCCTTTTCCATAGAATCTTTTGCATTCACAGCTTCCATCGTTCCCATCGCTTCTTACTTAATGCTTAGGTCCGAATTTGACAATGGAGCTCGTCATGAAAGTTGTTCTTGAGTCAATTTTCTAAGTCTTTATTGGCTCAAGCTCTTGATTTTTTTGTTTTGCTCTAGGAAAAATAAAAGTCATTTACTTAAGATGAATCTTGATTCATGCTATATTAAAGAAGGTCATTGTGGAAAATGGAAGTGAAACAGCCTCAGACGTGCAAAAAGGAAACTTCATGTTAGACAACTAATGAATGCAATATCATGAGGGGGGATAGCTTATCGCAATGGTAAGTCATCATCCTTTTATCAGATGCACGGCGTCTTTAGCGAGTGCTAGACCAGAAATGTAGTAAAGCCATGAAAAGGAAGATAAAGGTCAGAAAAGAATCCCCTGTTTCTGCTGCTATCAGTGAAGGCATATGGAAATTGCCATCAGGTGGGGAGTGAGATGAAGAAACGAATGATTTTGAGGTGAGGTGAGGTGAGGTGAGGTGAGGTGAGGTGTAGTACTATCCAGCTCAGTGAATAACATCGAGTATTTCTGGAATTTAGAAGCACTATATTGTTCACAGTGAGTTGGTGACAAGAGCCATCCAAACTCAAGACCTGTCTCTTCAAGAAGTTCCTTGGACAAAGATAGTTTGGCCTAAGAAACACATACCTAGATATGATTTGATCCTTTGGCTTGCATGCTGTGAGAAACACACAACATGCGAAAAATTAATGGACAGGAAACTGACCCATTACCAATACCTGTTCTTATTCCAAGAAAGTTAGTTCTCTATCCGCAAAGGCAGGAATGTGCGTCAATAAACCTTTCCAATGGCATAGGTTTCTTAAGTAGCTACAAGTGATTAGTATGAATTCTAAATTTCAAAAAGGAAGTGTTTGAATGAGCCTGACTACCCCTATGTTTGGCCTATGGCAAGAAAGAAACCTCAAGTACACAACAACCAGAAGAAGGTCCGATCATCAAGCCTGAAGAAATATTACCTAATATCAAACTTTTTGGGAAGAAAGTCTTTAATGGCATCACACATTTGATTTTGAGCTTCGCCTTTTAAAAATCGATTATAGACCATAGAATCGACTCATATACGGTCAAGTATAACAATTGACCATGAAAGTCGATTCTATGGTCTAAAATCAACTTTGAAAGGCTCGGTTGTATGTATTGTGCCACCATATTAAGTTTGGTGTGGTGCCATATTAGCATGCATGTCTTGTGAAAAAAATCATTTGGAAAATAGCTCTAATGAAGTGCCATTACCCTCTTCTTGATCACTCATGTATGTACAGAGTTCTCTTTTGTTGAAGTGATTATTTCAAATTCTAACTTATATTGATTGAACCGACTTACAAAGAACTTGCTTCATAATGTCCAAGAGTTCAATTTTACTCTTCAATGATTAATTTTATGTGAAAAGGATCATCTGTCTCCCATCCTGTATCCCTCTGTGCCTTGTATAATAATTTTTATGAAACTATAAAAATACATGTATGATTATACAAGAAGATTTATCACTAACTATATTTAGTCAATAAAAAATGCTGCTCCTTTCGTTCATTGTTGTAAGACCTTTTTGGATGGGGCACACAGATTAAGACATTAATAGATATTTAACTTTGACAGTGAATAGACTAAAATAACCATGAAAAGTGTGTAAATCAAAGGCATTGCTGAAAGGTGAAGCAAAATAGGTGTAAAGTAGGAGAACAAGTATTAAACTATGTAATGGTTTTTCAAAGGGTCATATAACTAACAAAAGGAACAAAACAAATAGGTTCATATTATAAAAAATGGAGAGAATAATTACAATTTAAGTCCCTAGATATAAGTTATTTTAGTTAACAATTTTTTACTCATCTTACCCTTTCTCTACTTTATGATTATTACATTAATCATAGTTAATGGGTGTATTAAGACTTGCGGTCTAAAATTAATGACATTTAAACTGATTTATATTTAGGGACGAAGGGGTACTACTTAAAGACAGTTACGAGACACAATATAAGACAAGACATAACAAGAGACACATTAGAGCATTCGTAGCTGTAAATGTTTGTAAATTTGTATTTTAGAGGTTTAAACCTTTCAGATTTATAATAAAGATTTTGTAAACTAAACTCTATATCTAATCGTATACAAATTAGAGACTCTGAAGCAATACACCGTAAATAGAGACTATGTAGCATAAAAATATGTGGTGAATGAACCGTAAAATAAAGAATATGTTAAGAGTATTTGAGACAAACGATGCGGAGTACTACATACAAGGGCGGCTCCACATTGAGTGAATGTGGGGTCAGCCAACCCGCTGAAAGAAAATATCACGATATGTCATTCTCTTTTACATAAATCTATATATATACGTGAAATTGACACGCTAATTTATATATATATCACTTTTTTAAGTATCGACATGTAATAAGCTATAATGTTGGCATCCCGAATTTTCAGGAACGGCCCCAGACTACACACTACATATGAAACCAGAACGAATAAAAAGTCAAACAATCTAAACAACAAAATTTCAACAAGACAAACAAAAATATAACTAATTAAAAAGTTAAGAGAACACATTTTCTATTGAAACACATTGTAATGTGAAGGCAGAAAGATTGATTTAAGTGGGCAATGGATTAAAAAAACAGAATGCTCACCAGACCAGAGGCAACTTTGAGGTCGTAATAGTAAATCTGAAAAGGTGTAGCTTTCACGTGAACCCCAAAAAAGGTAGCAGGATTACGGTATAGCATCCTGACCGTTGAATTCAAAGTAAGCATATCCGTAGGGACCCCAGTGCGGTCCTGCCCTGCTTGTACCTTGAAATTCTCAAACACAATGGTCTGCACTTTAGCTCACATCACATCAGTACATATCCAGTTATTATCCACCAAACCCAAGACAAATACAGTAAGAAAATTTGGTTGTTTCATTATTATTTAATTTCAAAACACCTGAGTTTTTCCATGTAAATGATAAATAAATAAAGTTTAACAACTCTGTTTTTTCGGTTCAAATAAGCTTATCCACCACACCCACAGTGTATTACCAAAAACAAAAAAACAAAACAGAAAAATAACATACATTAATAATTTTCCCTCACATCTTCAGCATGTATAATGGGATTATCATTACTACACCACCAGCAATCTATTTTTTCTTCTTAATGCGCAATACAAAGCATTTCCCAGAAATGTTTCTTTTTGGGTTGGAAAATGAACTTTTAGGGCAAAATGAAGTAATATTTCAAAACTAATTAACTATATTATTAAAAATAAAAAATAAAAATAAAAATAAAAAAACAGCTCCCTAATTTGAGCCGGAAAACATCCAATAAAAAACTAAAAGGTTTACGGCTCGTGACCTTTTAGGATTTTCCGGGTCCTACCTAAATTGATGGATGTTTGCACTTGGACTGCTGTTTATTCCAACAATTGTCGATGGAAAAAATAAATAAATAAATAAATAAATAATAAAGAGAGGGCATATTACCTTGACGGAAATTTCGGGGTTATAGGAAAGGCTTGCACCCCAAAGAATCAACGAGAAAATCGTGAACAAAATCACAAAAAATACCACAAACCAAAGCACATAGAACTTCAGGTGACCCCTATCGTCGTCACTTAGGTCTTTTTCTTCGTCGTCGTCGTCGCCGACCTCCCTGTCAGGTATCATCTGAAATTTCTTCCAGCCATTCATCTGATTCTTCAAAGACGCAGAGAACCTCGACGTCGACGACTCACGTGAGTGGTGAACCGGAGAACAGTGGTACTGATACTGATATTGGTACTGGTAATTGTGCGGCGGAGAGCCAGACGGACTCGAACCGTTGTAAGACATTTTCTCCACCATCTCATGCTGCGAGTGTGACGGACTCTGGACGTAGTACAACGGCCGCCTCGATGGTGACCGCGGCGGCGTAGTTGCGGCGTCTATACTCGTCACCTCCGAGTCCGATTTGCCGTGCAGATTGACCTTCATTTTGAGATTGAAAACTTTTTCTTCCTCCGATTGACACGGAAATCAATTGAAGGGTAGGGTTTTAAAAAGGGAGGATTTTGTTTTCGTCACAATAAGGAAAGTTTAAAAATGAATTATGGTGCATTGTGGAATGTGGATAAAGGGGAAAGTGATAAACTGAGCATAGATTAAGCGCTTCGAGAATCGAGATAACAAAAGGTGGTAAACACGCATGTCTAAGCCCATCTTTAAACCATCTTTAAAATACCTCCGTTTGTCAACAACAACAAAAAAAAAAAACACATATATATATAAGATTGTATAATAAGATTTTTTATTATACAAATTGAAGAGCGAAAATAAAAACAAAATAATTGTATAATAAGATTTTTTATTGTGTGAAACGACATTCACTGTATAAATATATTTGTTGGCGTTAATTTCTCGATTCGACGTAGATATAGTCTTTTATTTCATTCAGAGATATTCTAAAATACAATTTTCCTTAATTATTTGTAATGCATTAGTGTACTGAAGTAACTTCAACAGAAACTTGACAGATATTTTATCCAATCTAATGTTCCGCAAGCCTTTTGCGGCATTCGCGAGCCCTTGAACCATCTACAGAAAAGTCTTAATACAGGGAAAAGACCACATCATGTTGCGAATTTGTAGCACCATCTTTCAAAAACAATGTGCAAGCCTTGAAACACAACCGTATGCCCTAAGCTAAAGCCTTGATCGTGGGCTCAACACTTTGTAAAGAAAGACTTGTCGCGTACAAGCATAGGTTGAGGCTTTGTAACTTTAGCGTTGAAAATGCGTACAGGAACGTGACTAGACGAACCCCGAGCTCAAGACTTGCATGACGTCTCTAATCGTTGGTTTATACGATCATGGAGTTTTTGTTTTTACCGCAAGTGAGTCTCTTCTTAATTACCATTACCAGAGTAAAGCAGTTTGAACCCTTCAAGGGTCTAGTGCTACGAACGCATGTATCCAAAACTTTTTATTTCTTAGGTCGAATGTCCACATGTCGGAGTTATCATTTTGGAATTAAAGTTATTCAAAACAAATATAGCATTAATATTTTATCCACCATATTAAGGATAGTTATATTTATCATCGCTTACATGTTTATTACACTCCGACAATCGCAAAAGATGGTAACATCATCTAGATGTAAGCTAAGTCCACCACACAAATTCCTCAACCACGAAATTTCATTAACAGTTTATGTCATTATCATATACTATACCTAAGTGGTAGACAAAACAACAACATGCTGACAGCCTCTCTCATTACCATATACTCAGGGTAGTTGTAGTTGTAACGGCCTTGGTGAAAAAAAGATATCAATAGTACCATATGACCCACCTAAATTGATAGAATTTGCCAATTATGAAGAAAATGAAAGGATTTGCATATATCACTACGTAATGGCTCGTGAAACAAATGAATCAACTACATGGTGCACTTTACCGTCTACTTTTGGATTGGTTGGTTGATGGACTTAAAAGAATGGAAGGAAAAAAGAAGTCATTATAAGTAATTTCTAATATTCTCCAATGTATATTTTAGAGATGTCAGATAAAGTAGATGACCAAAGAAGTCACTACAGTCGCTCTCAGACAGACAAAGCGTAGCCGGTGAGGACACAAAATGGATTAAAAATATACTCCAATATTTATGTATGAGTGAAAAGTAAAGTCGTTTTTTTTTTTTTTTTGGGTGAGAGGTCAAAGTAGTTTTGTTAATTAAGGCAATGCCCATTGATGCGTACTTAAGTTGTGTACTATCCAAAGAGGAAAAAGTACATTGTCAAAGCTTTGGATTCTATTCGCTTCTTTCCCCATCTTTTCAAGCCTTTAAAGTGCCATGTGAGCAAATAGTGGTGATTTTGTAATTTTAAATTATGACCATAAAAAAAATGTTATAAATGCAAACAGTATTTAAAAATAGGGAAACTTGAATTAATATGCTCAAAAAATAGTTGTTTAGGAAAAATATGCTTGAAAAGTAGTTATTCGGAAAATATGCTTATCAGGACCGCATTCGCGACGCATGGACAATTCATGACGACGCGTGCGTGCTTGTATCTTGTGGCAAGATATTTCACCAAACAACTACTTTTCAGGCATAGCTTTTACGTGTAGGATGGGGAGTCATGCATAGAGGTTTTGTAGTCGTTACCGGTAGGTATAAGGGAACTAGTGACAACTCACACATTGAATTAAGGTAGAGTATGTTCGGTGTTAAGGCTTATAAATATATATATATATATATATATACCACAATTGTTGATTTTACATTCTTCGTAAGCAAAAGGCACAAATCTCTTTAAAGGTTCTTTTTATTTTTTTATTTTAGGAAAACCTCTTGAAGTTCTTGTGTGGTGATGAAATATACACCCATGTGACTCGTGGGTTGATCGGAGCCACACAGTTTCCATCTAGGATAGAAACTGTGTGATTCTGACTAACCCACGGTCTCCCCATATTACTCGTGGGTTGATCAGAGCCACACAGTTTTCATCTAGGATAAAAACTGTGTGGTTTCGACTAACCCACGGTCTCTTCGATGCATATGGGGATAGCACACAAGAAGTTCCCAAAAACCCCTCTCTCTTTAAAGTTTTATTGTCATTTTTTAAATCTATTCCTCAATTACTCCATCCGTTCATATTTAACTGTCGTATTTGTCAAAATCAAAAATTCTTTTTTATCTGTCGTAGTTACATATCTAATAAATATTTTAATACTCTTTCTGCTTTTCAATATTACTTTTCAACTTTCTAAGCTTATTCAACCAATCAATCTTTCATATTCAATACACTACTACACTTTTCAACTTTTTTTTAGTATTTTATAATGAAAGTCAATGCAACTACTCATTTTCTTAATTTATGTGTTTTTCTCAAATGCATTAGATAATAAGGAACGGAGGGAGTAATATTCATAATCCTATACATTTTTTACAACATGGATTTATTACAATACACGTTTCCTCTATAAAAAAAAAGGTTACTATGAACATAATTTTAGCAAGAACTAATATGTCTAAACCTAGGTTATTTACACTTACATTGACTTCTTTTTTCACCAAATGAAAGGATGCATTAAACAAAACAAATATTCAAACGGCTAGACTTACGTGGGTACAAGTACAACACTGCCGAACCACCACCGGAAACCGCTAGACAACTGTTGGACTTCACAAATCAACTAACAAAACAAAATAAAGACAACAACTGTTGATATAAGAAATATAATGTGGCTTCATTAATAATATATATAGGCTTTTTAGGAGAACTCAGTAGTCATTGATCTTTAACACGTGGTATCGTGTAGGAGGAGGTCTCGAGTTCGAACTGCTATAAACATTATTATTTCCCCATTTATATTGTGCACGTGATCGTGTGTTGGCGCTCTTTGTTATTGGGCTGGTTTGCTCCGGCCGCTTAATCGCTTAATTTAGCTTAGCATTATAGCCCACACTTGAGGGAGTGTTGATATAAAATATATAGTAGACCTTCCTTAATAAATTTATAAACTTTTAGAGAACTCGTAAGTGTTGATATAAAAAATATAGTAGAAGACCTTCCTTAATAAATATAGCTTTGTGTGGTAAACTGATAAACCCCAATTCCTGCAAGTTTTTTCCTCGTTGGAGAGGAATTGAACATGCAAATGAAAGAAACAACTAATATTATCTAATCATACAAAATGTTTGTTTGACCGAATCTAGACATCTCTTTCAAGCCATGACCAATGCCCAATTGGTCCTATACATGTGACCTCGATCGGGAAAAGAATTGCAATAGCTCAATGTGCAATATCAATGAGCCATGCACGCACCCCGCCATCGGGATCTATTACTATTGATGTAAGCACTTGTATACGCGGGATAATTCACACAATCACAATGCAATGTGTATTGCAAATTTTTCTCATCATATTATCTAATCATACAAAATGTTTGTTTGACCGAATCTAGACATCTCTTTCAAGCCATGACCAATGCCCAATTGGTCCTATACATGTGACCTCGATCGGGAAAAGAATTGCAATAGCTCAATGTGCAATATCAATGAGCCATGCACAGACCCCCAGTTACTGGATCTATTACTATTGATGTAAGCACTTGTATACGCGGGATAATTCACACAATCACAATGCAATGTGTATTGCAAATTTTTCTCATCATATCATCATTAAATGTGGTGTAAACATAGATTTAGATTGTAAATTGCTAAAAGGTGAATTTTTAATAAGTTTTCTTAATCTAAATGCATAAAACTAAAATGTGTTTGGACACACTCTACTCCCTTATTCCATTCATTTCAAAATAAAAACAACTTTATTAATATGAATAAAGTAACATTATTTTTTCTACTTATATTCACAGCCAATTACACAAACTCAAAGTAATATAAACTAAAGAGAGTAACATTATTTTTGAAACCTTGTAATTTTATTAGAGAAAGAACAAAAGAGAGTTATAAGGTTCTTGGGCCCTCCTCCCCCAAAAAATTTAGATGTCCACAATGATTTTTCACACCTCCTTAAAAGCGCAGTACAGAAAATCTGATGTGGAAAACCGGGTGTTAGGGAAATAAACTAACACTTCAATCAAATTTCATTCTTCGAATAAAAATTAACCCAATTAAAACCATGTCTAAATATATAGACAAACATGGATCATGCATCCAAAAAGCGTTAATAGTAGAGGAGCCAAAAGCTAAAACATGTTCATAGGTTTGCAATAAAATCTTGCAACAAAAGCATCCAATTTTAAACAAATAAATTAACACTTATTTAATAATACGTACCCATAACTTAACGGGCATATATTATGTCACCTACGGGTAAGTCCTCTCTTTCATGGTCGTTCTAATAGTAATATCCTAAATATGGGGCATTCCTTCCTAAGGAATCAAATGGGTGATGACGGGAAGGGACCGGTAATGGCCTATTTCCATAGCCACGTCCATAGGGAAGATAAGGGTAATTCCCGTAGTTAGGGCCGCCCAATGCATAATTTCCCAGACGGTTGTAGTTATACAACGAATTGTTCATATCGTTGTGACGTGTTCTATTTACTTGAGGATGATTAATTTTGGACCAAACTAACTCAGCATGTTTCCCTGTTCTTGCCAATGCGGTTAGGACCATATCTGGATCCACTTCTCCCGATATCTTAACAAGTCCCCGTGGAGCATCCACCGTTATCGAGTACACCCCTACATATCACAAAACAAACCTTACACCACATACAATGGATTATTCAAGTATAATACAATTTAATGCTTGCAAAATAGGATACGTGCATGCTTTAACAGTGTATTAATTGTGTATCCACTTTGTGAGCTAAAATTATAATAATTTTATTTAAATAAAATTTCGAAGGAAAATAACTGTTAGGTTGCATGGATTGGAGTACATCACGGGTTGTGGGTTGTTTTGAGCATGGCCACACAAAAAGAATTTCTCTTCGAAATTTCTCAACCTGAATCAAGAGATCTTTTTACCTTAAAAAAAAAAAAAAAAAAAGTCAATTGATCTTTAAAGGCACCCACTAATACTGATGAATTTCTTGATACATGAAGAAGATGAACTAAAGTTCAAATAAGAAAAGAGCGGGAAGCGTAAAATGCAGGAGAAAACTTTGATGTTATTGATTAAACTTCAACTAAACTTTCAAAATGATAGTTTAGCTACTTATATACTGATTGTGATCAGTAGATTACACTTAGGAGTGGCCGAGTGGTTACAACTGATTAACAACTTCCTAAATGAATCTGGCAAATGTGTTCGACGTATTGCCTCTGTGAACTATTCTACTGCATCTGTCGATCATGCTGCACTTGCCCTGCTGAACTTGTACCTTTGAGTTCAGTTTGTAATGATGTTGTTAACTTCAACAAAAACTACTTGGGGACAACCCTTAAAGGTAATGCATGGTAGATTAACGGGATGCACTTAAGGCCCACCTAAAAAATTAGACCAGAGTTTTCATGGACTATGTTTAGGGATATGATTACTTACCCATGCTTTTGAATATTAGTTAACTTTTTTTGAAAAAAAAAAATCTCTATGAAGATAAATTATGGAGATATTATCTATGTTATGTGGTAATTTTTCTTTTAGATGTTTGAAAGTATCCAAAGAATTGGAAACAAAAGAAGTAGGCGAATGAAAAATTAAAAGATAATCGAAATCAGAAAGTATATTAAAAAAAAAAATCAAGCAAGGAGAGTCAGAGAAAGGATACATAGATTGGATAGAAGACACGAAAGACAACCAAAACAAGATTGGCGTATAGCCACTCCACGTAGTCTTTCGTGGACGCGGCTCATCTGCTGTGAAATAGGCTGCTGTGACTCAAAACGACGTCATTTCGTTCTGAGGTTTTTATAAAATAAAAAAAAACAACAGCGCGACGCCGTTTTTGCCCGACGACGTCGTTTCGAACTCACAGCACAGCCACAGCAGAGAAGGATACGGCAGAGGATCCCAATTCGTCTTTCGTGTCTTTCATCAAATGAAGGTTTGTGACGTGCGCTTAATGAGACATTTCACCCCTACCCGTTTCCCGTATTGGCTCAAGTCTTCTACGACTCTTGCTTTAAATAATCATTTAACTTTTGATATCGATTAGCTAGCTCCCATTAATTTTTCGCTTGACCCTTAATTTTATTTTCTATTTTATTTGTTGGATCCTCTAAGTCCAGATCATCCAAAGATAAATTAAAAGTTAGAATTACGTACCCCTAATTATATTCAAGAACATGGTTAAGCAAACATATATCCAATCTCTTATAAGTAAACCTCTTTAATATGCCAATAAAGTTAGAATTATACGTACCAATTATAGAGCCCAATACTTCCATCATCTGCATCTTGCAAGCATCACAATGCATATTGACTTTCAAAACACAACTCTGCCAAATACATTTTCAAGATTATCTTAGTAATTACCTTGCAATTATTCATAAAGTAAAAATCAAGATCCATTTAGAATTACAACAGTTAAAAGCAAAAAAGCACAAAACGGAAACCCATCCCTCAACCAAAAAAAAAAAAAAAAACAATAAACTAAAAAAATCTACCCAAATCTTTTTACAACTAAAAAATAAATTTATGTTAGTAAGATACATCTTTTCCAGAAAAAAAGATCAATCATGGATCATGCATAAAGTAGGAGAATGATACGTGTAAAAATATATATAATATACATATACATATAAAATGATTTGAACTAAACATTTTAGTTTAAAAATTAAAAAAATCCAAAACAAGTTGTCCTAATAAAATCCAAAACTAAACACATAATATATCATCTGTTGATCCAAGCTAAACACATAATTTCACTTGTTGATCATCAATTATATATTTTTTCCATACGCCAAACGCCGTATCATTTCTGCATAAAGGAAAAGGATTTAGGAGAAGAAGATAGGGATTTTACCGCATCTGCGAAATCCATTGCGGCTGCCGATTTTTTTTTCTATTTTTTTTCAAGGAGAAAAGCTATCGCCGTTTTTTTTAAAAAAATAGGGTTAAGTGAAAATACATAGCGTATCCTCTATTTATAAGATGTTTGTGATTCAGGAAAATAATTATGCCCATCGCAAAAATCTCGTAAAATATCCTACACAATCGTCTTTGAGAAAAAAAATATATTGAGTGTTCTAAAATATATGGAAAGTAATCAAAAGTTACCTTATAATTAGGTATAAAATGAAAACATTCCAAATTAAACCCTTAATTAAGCAGAGAATCATTACAAAATAAATGAAATTAAAAGCGCAAAACACAACAGTAAGTATGAGTTTTGGCCTTGTGTATGAGCCAAAGCATTTCACGGCCTAATTAATCAAGCGCAGAAAAAAAAGGTACTAAATCTGTTTTTTAACAGTTAATTTTCAGGATTTGTTTTATTTTTATTTATCTGTCATTTTACAATATCAATGTATCATTTATTATTTTTTCCTCTGTCTTTCATTTCAATAATCTAAATTTTGGTACAGTTTTTCATGCACATTGAACGAAGGTTTTTATTTTTATTTTTACACCCTATTTCAAACACATTAATTATTTTTTTAATTTATGTGATTCTTTTTTTCTCCGACAGTTAAAAAAAATGAAAAGAGTAAGAGATAAAAAAATAAAAAAAAAAATTGTGTCATTAATTGCACTAATTTTAGGCACGTATTTGATTCATCACATTTGATCTACCTTTAGGTTCAATCTCGTAGGGTATCATGAAGGGCATGTAGGGTAGTCTTCGTATGTATCGAGCAAAGAGGACATGTGCCGTTTATAAATGACAATGTTGAGTCTCATAACAAAGGATATTGTATGTAGTGCATTACTCGATCTTGCAAACCGTAGAATGAGGCTCCTCTTTGTGGGCCTTTAATTTTCCATATTTGCTTCAACCCATACCCTCATTTTGTATCTTATTTTGTCCTTCTAGCCTGCGATCTCTTTAAAAAAAAAAAATTACATTACTTTTTTATGAAATAGTAAATCATTTTAATAGCTGGAACAATATTTAGTAGAGTTTTAGCGAATTCATCAGTGGTTAGCTTAGAAGATTACAGTGCACTGCGCTCCAGGTGGAAGGAGGCATGGGGTTCGATTCCCGTCCCCTATAGATTTAGTTATTTCGTCTCAGAAAAAAAAAAAAAAAAAAAAGAACAATATTTAGTATAGTAGTATTTGACTAGTCTTTATTGGGTTATTAAAGTTTGCGTGTGTAGACTAATCACCAAATTCCATCGAGAGAATTTCCTAATTACTAGCCTTTTCTTTTCTTTTCTGTTTCTAAGAACTTCCGGAAACTTTTATTACTAACTTCTTTTTTTTTTGAACAAAATTACTAACTTGTTTTTTTTTTTTTTTTTTTTTTGTGAAAGGAAAATTACTGACTTGTTAATTAATCTATGTATTTTAATTTTAATCCTCTTAAAATTTTCCGGCATTGCAATTTTAAATACATTTTGGATTTATGTTAATAAACAATGTCAGACGAACAAAACAGAGAGCAAGTTTTATTTTCTATAATTAACCAATCTGCCAGAAGCCCAACGGAGTTTACATAAAGCAGAGGAAACAAAAATTAATCGTTCATTACAATTTACTACAAATTTACAATTATCCCAATCGTTCATTACGATTTACTACAAATTTACAAGTATCCCATAATTAAGTTGTTGATTCTTTGAGTTCGCATCAATCCAATCCTAGAAAGAAAAAAACTTTCCCACTCGGACCTCGTTAGTGTATTTCTCCAAACTTGTTGAGACCAATTAACCACAATCTCTCAAGGCATGTAAATAACTTTCAACATACTTGGTTTAGCACCAACATATTATTTCCCATCTTTAATCTAACTACTCGCACTATGTACCGTTGCTAGAATGACCGCCCATTTTTTAAACTCATTGCTAGCTGAAAATAAATGAAATAATATATATGTATTGTGACACTTGGCATCAATATATAAATGTCACCTAGAGAGTTTGTTATGATAAGATCTACTCCTAGATCCTTATCCAAGAATGTAGTAGTATATGTATGTGTAGAGCTGCTGATGTAAAGGATAACAAAACAAATATGCTTGATTAATATTATCCTCTTTTCTTTCTTGGTATCAAAGCCGTCTTGCCGGAGAAATAGCGGATGATCCTTCACCAACGTTGTCCTCCACCATGGATGCTGCAACTTTAATTCCACCACCAACAACAGATTTCTTGAGCTCTTTCCAAGTTGTTACAGAGATACCACTCTCCCATTTTCCACCCTTTACAAATCAGAGTTTACCTTTCACTTCAACTTTGTTGTTTCTAAGCTCACTGAGCTCATTACCGTTTCTAAGCTCACTGGCTATCACAAGTCTTCCAGCTAGATCTGGTGCTCTTCCAGCTCGATCCTCAGGATCTATGCTGCCTTTCAACACCTTATCACCATCCCCGTTTCATAGCCATCTAAATCAATCCACTACAGTCAAACTTAATTACCAGAGATAACTATCTATTATGGCGGTATACTATTATACCGATTGTCTCTGGGTACAAGCTGGATGGACATCTTATGGGTACAACTCTGAGACCTATAGAGTTTGGAACATTAAACAGAGCTGATGTGGATGAATAGGATTCGATTGACTCTCTACTGATGGGATGGTTACTTGGCTCCATGACTGAACAAGTAGTCACTGAGGTAATTGGTTATTCTACATCTCATGAAGTTTGGTCTACCTTGAATTGATGTTTAATAATCAATCTGAAGCTCGTATGTTAGAGTATAAGAGTGCATTGACTAAAGGCTCTTAGCCAGGTTTAGTCTCAGTTGATTACACATGAAAGGCTCTTAGCCAGGTTTAATCCCACTGCTCAAATGCATCTATCTCAGCAGAATATCACTGTTAACGTTGCTTCCTACTCTGGTGGCCCAAGGTCAGGAAATAGGCCACCCAATCCTGGTCATAATTCTTTCAGAGAAAAGGGTGGTAGAACTGGCAGAGGCAGAGGAAGGGGTGGTGGAAGATCAGGTAGTCCTACAAATAATAAGAATGCTCCTAGAGTGGTGTGTCAACTATGTGGAAAGGGTGGACATATGGTTGGAATATGTTGGCATAGGTTTGAAACTGATTTTCAACCTGTGGATATGCAACAACAAGCTAGACCTAGACAGAATTCAGCTTTCATTGCCACACCAAGCTCAGTTTCTGATCATGCATGGTATTTAGACAGTGGTGCTACTAATCATGTCGCCTCGGATTTGGCCAATCTCAATATGAGCACACCTTATAATGGTGAAAATTTAGTGATTGCACATATTGGACACAATACCCTGCACACACCCATTGCATCACTTTTTCTCATTGAAATCCTTCATGTCCCTCAGATTACTAGAAATCTTATTAGTCTTTCTAAACTAGTTTCTGATAATGATATTGTTGTTGAGTTTAACTCTACCCTCTGTTTGGTTAAGGACAAGGAAACATGGAAAGTTCTTCTCAAGGGGAAACTCAAGTATGGGCTCTATCAGATAGCCAATCTGGATACTAAGACATGTCAGACCTCCCTTCAATCCAACAACAAAGTTGTGCATCTTAGTCAAGCTCAAACACAGTCTATTAAGTATGTCGGTCTAGATAGTAATCCTAATGTGTGGCATAGGAGACTTGGCCACCCTTCTAGTGTCATTTTGAGTCAAGTTCTGAAAGATTGTAATAACCTCTTGAATATTAATGAAAATCTTGTTTTTTGTGATGTTTGCCAATTTGGCAAATCTCATTTTTGCCTTATTCTGCTTCCACTTCACATGCTACTGCACCATTTGATCTTGTTCACACTGACCTGTGGGGACCTTCCCCCATAAAATCCACAGAGGGACACCTTTACTATATCCATTTTCTAGATGACCATACAAGATTTACTTGGATCTATGCTTTAAAATCTAGGTTTGAAGCCTTGTCTGCTTTTATTTTCTATTATGATTGAGACTCAGTTTTCCTCTAAAATTAAGTGTCTCCCGTCTGACTAGGGAGGTGAATATAGGTCTTTCCAACCCTACCTTGACCAACAGGGCATTCACTTTAGACATTCCTGTCCCCATGATCATGCTCAATAAGGTAGAGTAGAAAGAAAGCACAGACACATAGTGGAACTTGTCCTCACACTTTTAGCACAAGCCTCCATGCCCTTATCCTTTTGGTGGCATAGTTTTCAAGCCTCAGTTTCTCTTATCAATGCTCTTCCAACTCATGACCTTAAGTTGAAGTCACCCTATGAATGCCTATATCATACCAAACCTGACTACACCAGATTCAAAACCTTTTGTTGTACAGTCTATCATTATCTCAAACCATTTCAAACCACTAAATTTCAACACCACACCACCAAATGTGTTAATCTAGGACTCGGTCTTATTCACAAGGGCTATTGATGTGATTCCGGTTGGAACCAGATATGATGTTTTGCGCAGGAAGTAACTAAGGGGAACAATGACGAGCCAATGATCCTAGACCTAGTAATCCAACTAAATCGCAGGCAGAGAACGCCCAACAAATGATCACAATGCTGGTAAATCCTCAAAGGGTTGAACTTTCTACGACAAAGAAAATTCTCACTCGCAAGTGATTTTCAAGCCTTATGACTTGGTTGAGTAAAACTCAATAATTTGGTTTCTCATAAAATAATTGTGTACCAAATAAAAAGCTAGTGTTTGCCATATATAGGCTTACAACCAAAAGAACTAGAAGCTAAAAAGCAATGTGGGAGAAATTCCCACTAGAAAAAAAACCTAGGAAAAATGCGCCCCATAGGTGGGCTTCCCTAGCCTACCCCAATGACCTTTATTAAATAATAATCAAGCCAAAAGCTGAATAATCAAAATAAAATAAGTCTGATACTTAATCAATTTCGAATATAATCTTCTTGGCGTCCGACAGCACGAAGGAGTGTCACTATCGACGCCTCGCTGCGTCTCACGGCCTCTCCGAACTCCGAATAAGTCTCTATCCCGTGTTGTTCATAGCTTCTCTTAACCGCTTCCTTTGGAGCCTTGTTATTGGCCCATCTCGAACTACCAGATGATCCACGGGCTGCATAGGTGCCAATAGGTCGGGAATGTCATCATGGATCACATCATTCCCTCCAGGTTGCGAAGGATCTGTCTTCAGATCGTAAGGGTTGTCAAAAGGCATCAAATCAGAGACGTTGATGGTTCCAGAGACGCCCCACTCATGTGGAATAGCAACCTTATAGGCATTGTCGTTGACGCGCTCTAGCACTTCAAAAGGACCATCACCACGAGGATGTAACTTAGATTTCCGGTGCTTGGGAAACCTATCTTTGCGAAGTGCAACCACACCCAATCCCGGGTGCGAAGATAACTTCCTTGCGGCCCTTGTTTGCCTGCTTCACATATCGAGCCGTTGCATTCTCCATGTCGCCGAAGGCGTCCGCATGCAACTCCTTGACCAAGGCCGCTACGCTCACCATCCAAGCTAGCATGCATACTGCGGGCAAAGGAGCCAAAGAAAAGGTGTTTCGGTTGAACCCATGAAGCGACCTCAAAGGGATAAAACGAGTAGCGAGAATGTTTACAACGATTATAAGCAAACTCAACATATGGCAAACAATTTTCCCAATTTTTCAAATTTTTCTGGACCACTACACGAAGTAATTGACCCAAAACTCGATTTACCACCTCCGTTTGACCATCCGTTTGGGGATGATAAGTAGTAGAAAACAACAATTGAGTACCCAAACGCTGCCAAAGAACTCTCCAAAAATGACTTATAAATTTCACATCACGATCACTCACAATAGTACGTGGTACCCCATGCAAACGAACAATTTCCTTAAAGAACAAATCAAAGAATATTAGATGCATCATTCGCTTTTATTACATGCAATGAAGTGAGCCATCTTAGAAAAACGATCCACCACAACAAATACCGCATCCTTACCACTCATTTGACGAGGCAAACCCAACACGAAGTCCATAGATAAATCGGTCCAGGGGCGTGGGAATAGGGAGTGGTGTGTACAAACCGTGGGGCGGACTTAGACTTAGCCGATTTGCACACAAGACAAGCATCACATATACGTGTAACATCAACTCTCATTTTAGGCCAAAAGAAATGTGACTCGAGCATGTCTAATGTTTTAGTAACACCGAAGTGACCCATAAGGCCGCCACCATGTGCCTCCCTAACCAAAGAATTCACGCAAGGAACATTGGGAATGCAGATAACATTATCACGAAATAAAAATCCTCTCGTTCTATAAAAATGGCCGTCGGCCGCGATGCTCGCTTTTTGCAAATGTCTCACCAAAGTCAGGATCTAAAGCATACAATTCCTTAATAAATTCAAAACCAAGAAATTTAGTTTGCATGGTAGTAATCAAAGTGTATCTACGAGATAATGCATCAGCTACCACGTTATCCTGGCCCTTTTTGTATTTTATCACATAAGGAAAAGATTCAATTAATTCCATCCAACGAACATGTCGCTTACTCAACTTACCTCGACCTTTAAGATACTTAAGGGACTCGTGATCGATGTGAATAACAAACTCCCTAGGTCGAAGATAATGTTGCCAAGTTTGAAGACATCTAACCAAAGCATACAACTCCTTATCATAGGTAGCATAATTCAAATGAGCACCTTTCAATTTCTCACTAAAATATGCAATTGGTCTAGACTCTTGAATCAAACACCACCAATACCCACACCTGATGCATCACATTCAAGTTCAAAAGGTTTATCAAAATCAGGCAAAGCAAGAATGGGGGCAGAAATTAGACGAGCTTTAAGAGATTCGAAAGCTTCCCTTTGCTTCGGGCCCCACTGCCAAGGAACATTCTTCTTCACCAACTCATTTAGGGGTGCAGCCAAGGTGCTGAAATTCTTGACAAATCGCCTATAAAACCCCGCAAGGCCATGAAAACTACGAACCTCTGCACAATTTGTCGGTTCAGGCCATTCTTCCACCGCTTTGATCTTCTCTCTATCGACCTCAACACCCTGTGAACTCACAAAAAGCCAAGAAACACAACTCTATCCAAGCAAAATAAACACTTCTTAAGGTTAGCATACAACTTTACTTCCCTAAGAGTTTCCAAAACAGCCCGTAAGTGGCTCATATGTTGTTCCATATCTTGGCTGTAAATCAGGATGTCATCAAAATAAACGACCACAAACTTACCAATAAACTCTCTAAGCACCTCGTTCATTAACCTCATAAAAGTACTAGGTGCATTAGTTAAACCAAAAGGCATGACAAGCCACTCATATAAACCAAATTTAGTTTTGAATGCAGTTTTCCACTCGTCACCCTCACGAATCCTCACTTGATGATAGCCACTTTTCAAATCGATTTTAGTAAAAATTTTAGCACCACACAATTCATCCAACATATCATCTAAACGAGGAATGGGATAGCGATACCTGACAGTGATTTGATTGATTGCACGACAGTCGGTGCACATCCTCCATTCACCTCCTTTCTTGGGGACTATGATTACCGAACCGCGCAGGACTCATAGATTCTTGGATTTTCCTTTCGCCAACAAATCCGTCACTTGCCTTTGGATTTCTTTAGTTTCCTCCGGATTAGCACGATAGGCTGGTCGGTTAGGCAACACCGCTCCGGGAATAAAGTCTATGTGATGCTCCACGCCACGTAATGGTGGCAATCCGCTTGTTCCTCCTCGAACCAACTAAGGGAACAATGACGAGCCAATGATCCTAGACCTAGTAATCCAACTAAATCGTGAGGCGAGAACGCCCAACAAATGCTCACAATGCTGGTAAATCCTCAAAGGGTTGAACTTTCTACGACAAAGAAAATTCTCACTCGCAAGTGATTTTCAAGCCTTATGACTTGGTTGAGTAAAACTCAATAATTTGGTTTCTCATAAAATAATTGTGTACCAAATAAAAAGCTAGTGTTTGCCTTATATAGGCTTACAACCAAAAGAACTAGAAGCTAAAAAACAATGTGGGAGAAATTCCCACTAGAAAAAAAACCTAGGAAAAATGCGCCCCATAGGTGGGCTTCCCTAGCCTACTTAGGCCCAATGACCTTTATTAAATAATAATCAAGCCAAAAGCTGAATAATCAAAATAAAATAAGTCTGATACTTAATCAATTTCGAATATAATCTTCTTGGCGTCCGACAGCACGAAGGAGTGTCACTATCGGCGCCTCAGTAGTCTCCACGGCCTCTCCGAACTCCGAATAAGTCTCTATCCCCAGGTTGTTCATAGCTTCTCTTAACCGCTTCCTTTGGAGCCTTGTTATTGGCCCATCTCGAACTACCAGATGATCCACGGGCTGCATAGTTGCCAATGGGTCGGGAATGTCATCATGGATCACATCAGCTATAAATGCCTGGATTCCATTGGCAGGATCTATATTTCTAATAGTGTTGTATTTAATGAACTTCAGTTCCCCTTTTTAGAAGGATTTAGTCAAGGCCCTTCTAGGCAAACAATAGTTGATCCCTCACCTCCTAATATTCTACCCTTCAGTCTGTCTCATCCAGAGGGGCAATCATATGATCAGTATGAGCCAGACCCTAATTCAAGAAGAACTGTTGTTGCTGTTGTATTTGTTGTTCCTTCAAATCATGTTATTTCACCTGCTGGGTGTCTACATAATGTACCAAGTACACCATTGTCACATAATGCATCACCCTTACATAATGCATCACCTCTGTCACATAATTTATCAAACACAACTATGTCTTACTCTAGCACTAAGAATACCATCAGCTCACATACATCATCACCATCTGCAAGTAACAACTCGTCTTCATCATCATCATCACAACCACCGTTTCCACAAAATTTATCTCTATCACCATCACCACCACCACTGCCTCCACAACCTTCACAACCACAGCCTCACTATATGCAAACTAGATCTAAAAGTGGTATCTTCAAACCCAAAACCTACTCAGCTGCAGTCACTAACTTGGCACCTTTTCCTACTGAACCAACAAATGTATCAGAGACATTAGGGAGCTCAGAATGGAGAGAGGCAATGGTAGAAGAGTATAAAGCCCTCATGAATAATCAGACAGGGGACCTAGTCAAACCATGTCCTGGACAGGATATAGTTGGGAGTAGATGGGTGTTCAAGCTGAAGGTTAAACCAGATGGGACAATCTTAAAACACAAAGCAAGACTAGTTGCTAAAGGTTATAGTCAACACTATGGGATTGATTTTACAAAGACCTTCAGTCCTGTGGCTAAATCCTCCACTATCAGAATTGTTCTAGCCATAGCAGTGTCAATGAACTTGCCTATACATCAAATTGATATAAATAATGCTTTTCTGAATGGTCATTTATAGGAACCAGTGTTTATGGAGCAGCCAGAGGGATTTAAAGATCCAAGCAAGCCAGGGTATATATGTAGACTTAAAAAGGCAATATATGGCCTAAAGCAGGCCCCTGTGGCATGGTTTGAAGCTCTCAGTAGCCAGATGATCAGTTGGGGTTTTACTCAAACGATTAATCGATACTTCCCTGTTCATGTTTCAATAGAATGATGCAATGTTGTTTGCTTTAGTTTATGTTGATGATTTATAGACCTGTATATCCCTGTGGCTTACATCATTGGATGTTTCATCACCATGAGCAAGACAACAACTTTGTGAAACAAAGAGGTTTGTTTGTATGTCTTGCTATTGACTGCAGGGTTATGTCTCAAGATTATCTGTCAGTCATCCAAGCATGGTATGGTCGACAATGTATGAAAGAAGCGAGCGTAAGGGTTAACACTCAAAACATCTAACAATAACTGTAAGGTTTGGTGATCTAAATCTGGACACACAGATGTCCCGGATTTTATCAATACAAAACAACAAGTAATAAACCGGTTAACCTCAAGTGCAAGGATCGTAGTATGGAGGCTAATGCCGGGCGATCTTACGGGGAACTAGATCTGTTGTGAACCCTAGCTTTTGTTTTTAACTAATTATTGTCACGAAAAACTAACCTAAACAAATATTGCATAAAAGTAACTAGACAGAGGAGATTAATCCAATGCTAGGCAAGATTGAAAGCGATAAAAAACTAAACTAAAGTAAAGTGCAGGAAAAGTAAACTAATCTAGCAATTCAAGTTTTAAGGATTTAAATCGGGTATAACGAGCAGAACAAGCAATTGATCCACCTATCCTATCAACATTCAATTCCAATTCGGATTATTTCGTGATCTCTACTCAAGTTGTGATTCACCTAATCGAAGGCATAAACTCCTACTCTCGTAGAGCGAGTTCGTTTCCTAATCTTCTATCTTTCGATGTTAAAGATTACGCCTTTCTAACCTAGCGTGAAATCTTTCAATTTCTAATCTAGAAAATCAATCTAACAACTCTCGCTTTTAGTTAGACGAAGATCCATTCTTTTATCATGGTGATCTAGGGTTGACATGACTCTCATCATATAAACAATCATCAAAGCAAGCATCTTTCGATTAAACATGCAATAAGACATACAAAACATGATAAAAGAAACGAACTTGAAATAGATACTCACAGATTAATCACGAATCAAAACTGAATTGTTGAAGGAAGGCTTCACAACGCTTGTTCAAAGAGGATTAGCCTCTTAGCATCCTTTGAAAGCTTGAATTGTTGAATAAAAAGTGCATGAAACTAACTAATCTAATCTAAGAATTAAAGTGCATAAAAGTAGATAAAATCGTAGAAAACGCAGCCAAGCTGCCCCTCAGGTTTAGGGTTCAAATTATATATCTAGGGTTTGAGAAAAACGCCGCTTATATAGAGTTTTGAGGCGGTTTGGCTAAGTCGGCAAAACGGACGCCCGCCTCGCTTTAATGGACGCCGTCCGCATTTCTTGACGCTGGGTGAACGCTGCGTTGAACGCCGCTTTGAACTCTCTCGAATGTAAAATACAATTACGACGCCCGCTCGCTTTTATCAAACGCCCGCCCACTCGACGGGGACCGACGACGAAACGCCCATATGTCTTTGTAACTCGATTTCTTGATCTTTATCTCCTCCTTCTTCCATCTTTATCCTTCTTTCCTCGCCTCTTTCTTGATTTAGCTCGAATTATATCAACATTTGATCATCAATTCAGCCTCCAACATGTACCTACATGACATCAAAAACACCGCAAAACGTAACACAATCCAAATACTCGTAAAACCATAATTAAAACACATACACAACCTCATTTTGCAAATAAACTAATCAAAATCTTACTTGCTTAATAAATCATTTAAACACTCGCTTTCTATGCAAATTATACAAATACGGAGGAAATCATTATCAAATATAACGTTAAAAACCGTATAAAAATACCCTTAACAACTCCCCACACTTAAACTTTGCTCGTCCCCGAGCAAAACAAAACAAGATAAAGGCTCGGAAGGAATATAGACATCTCAACACATATACCACATGGTCAATAAATTAGAAGTTCACCGTCAGCGTGTGTGCATAGCCATAGAAAACTTCCACTAAATCCAAACTTGAGGAACTCAAAGTAAAACTAGTTAATACCCCTCATAGAATAGTAATAAATGACACTCATAAGGTGCACCCTACAAACGTGACATATCCCGAAAAGAATGATCGAATATATCTAGGGCCTTTCAAATACTCAGAGGATAATCCTTTCAAAGATATCTATCGGTTTATACTCTGGGATAAGATTAACGAAAACTAAGCCTTATATTCAATTTCGTGCCGATTCTTTAGTTGATTTAACTATTTCACTTTAAACACACATTAGAAGAAGCTATTGCCCTCATAGCGTAATAGGACATTTCGAGATAATACCCTACCTTACTCCAATCATAAGGCAGCTTTTTCTAACCGCCGTGAGCTTTTAGTCATCATAGTGGTATAGGACATACGTGGTATACCCTACCTCACTCAAATCATCGACTAGCTTTACACACACGAATAATTTCATATTAATTCAACTTTTTCAATTGGACAATAGTTACGTGTACTTATCATATTCAAACCTTCAGATATTCACAGTATATCATACTTCGGAACTAAATACAAACTATCATAAATCTCACGATATGCACGTAGCACTAAGCACATGACTTATAAGATAATCAAAAATCACTAATCCAAAACGGGTATAACTTTATAAAAGCTCATCGCTCACTATGGCTCGTGAAAAATAATTCGGGTGAATCAACTAACTTACGGAACATATGGCATATAAAGATCGATGAATATAACAAACCGAACAAAAGCATGCATTGCTCACTCGACAAAACAAAAATTTTGAAAATTTAGCTCATTTTAGCATAGAAATAATATCATATGAGCAAATGTGTAGATACATATCGACAAATCCTCCCACACACTTAAATTACAACATGTCCCCATGTTGTGCGAGAATACAAGAAAAAGAAAACTTAGCCGATTTGTCGGTCGAATGGGGCAATTCGAAATGCTTCAAGTCGATCCGAAATGCTCGAAGAAGGCAAGATCGTGGACCATCCACCGGAAAATCGCTATCATCTAAAACTCACAAAGGCTAATGCAAATACCTCGCACTCATGAAAAACAAAGAAATACCTCGGGAAACAAGGGATTATATCATAGCGTATAAAAGTGATAGAGATAAAGATAAGAGGAAATCGTAAGCAAAACAACACTTCGACCCTTTATAGGATCGGGACGGTGGATCGACAAAAACAAACACAATCCTAATAAAACCGAACTAAAACAACGAAAAACAACTAAAGAAAGAAACTAATATAATAAGGGATATCTAGGATGCCTCCTAGTAGCGCTTAATGGTTATTGTCGTTAGCTCGACACATTTGAAGCTCACCGGATCAAAGCATTTAACCTTTCTCGCGGCCATTACCTCGTGTAAGCTTTTGGTCATAATGTGGCGCGAAAACAAAGACTTAACACACGGGGTTAAATCTTTATAGCTTTCCAAATACGCTTAAACTTCCCATGGTTGACCTCTTCGTCTTCCTGGCTTTTGATGACATCTGCGTTGACGCCCTTCCAATACTCTTCCATATCCCAACTACCAAATTAGAACCTCCTCGATTGATCACAACCGTCATCCTCGTAAAACAAGTCGGGCGAAAACTCGCCGACTTGTCGACTTTAGGGTGCTACACCCGAGGATATCGAGAAATCGAATAGTCAAAGGCTTTACCTTGGGTTCACCAATGTAATGCTTGCATCGTTGACCATTCACTCGAACGGTTGATCGCCATAACCGCGCGCTACTCTAGAAACGCCTCCAGAATGTTTTGGAGAATCTCAAATGGACCGCACCAACGTGTTCTCAACTTCCCAGAAACAAATGTAACCTAGAATTGTATAAGAGAACTTGCTCGCCGACTGGAATTCTCTCTTCTTTATCCTGGCGTCATGGAGTAGTTTCATCTTCTCTTTACTAATCTCGCACTTTCATAAGCCTGGAGTCTAAATTCATCCAAATTTCATGCAATCTACGCAATCGAATCGATTTTCCACAGTGATTGGGAATCGAAGTTCAAAAACTTTGTAGCCCAATAAGCTCTGCGTTTCAGCTCAATCGGCGATGGCACGGCTTACCATCAAACCATTTGATATGGCGATGTACCCATGGGGTCTTATAAGCGATCTATATGCCCAAAGTACATCGTCCAACTTCGCAACTCAAATTTTTCTATGACTATTCACCGCCTTCTCCAGATTTTCTTAAGACTCGGTTGCTTCGCTCAACTCGACCACTAGTCATCGGATGATATGGTGTGCCGATTTTATGGCGAACACCATACTTCTCGAGACTTTTTCCAAAGGTCGGTTGCAAAAGTGTGTCCTTTCATCACCGATCAAGGCACGTGGACATCCAAACCTCACAAAGATGTTCTTCTTCGTAAATTTCATGACCGCTTTATGATCATTGTGAGGAGTGGCAATTGCCTCCACCCATTTCAAACATAGTCAACGCAGACTAAGATGTATTTGTTGCCACACGATGATGGGAAAGGTCCCATAAAATCGATGCCCCATACATCAAAGACTTCGCACTCTAAGATGGGTTTCAAAGGCATGTCAAAACGCTTTGTCAAAGCTCGGTTCTTTGGCAACGATCACAAGCTTTGCGAAAGCTTCAAGGTCCTTAAAGATCGTGGGCCAATAGAAACCGGATCGGAAGATCTTCGCAACCGTTTTCCAAGGACCAAAGTGACCACCGTGGGTCCACTATGGCATTGCTCGATTATATCGCGTTGCTCGGATTCTCGAACACATCTCCTAAGCAAACCATCTTTACAGATCTTGAAAAGATAAGGTTCATCCCAAACGAATATTTCATATCGAGAGAAGAACTTTTCTTCTCTTGATAAGACATTTCGGATCAAGGTATTTGGCATGAAGGTAGTTGACAATGGAGGAGTACCAAGGAACATCCGGAGAGCGCCATCGATCAACATGATGTTTTCTAGAGGAAAGTAAAGATCTATATCATCCGGTTCACCCTTTCCGCACTTATCATCCTAGAGACATGATCCGCCACTACGCTCACCGCCTTCTTATCTTTGATTTGAACGTCAAATTCTTGAGGGTCGGTATCCAACGTAGTAAGCGCGGTTTAGCTTCCTTTTGGTCATGAGATAACGCAAGGCAGCGTGGTCAGTCCCACACAATCACTTGAGCACCCAGCAAGTAACTACGAAACTTATCCATAGCAAAGACTACGGCTAATAGTTCCTTTTCAGTTGTCGTGTAGTTAACTTGAGAAGGACTCAGTGTGTGACTGGCATAATAGATAGGCTGGAACTTTCCATTAAGCTTTTGCCTAAGATCGCACTCAACAAAGATATAGTTGGATGCATCACACATAAGCTCAAAGGGTAGGTTCCGGTCTCATGATATAAGAATTGGAGCGAGAGGTCGATCTACTCTTAAGCTCCTCAAACGCGCGCTTGCAATTCTCATCAAAATCAAAAGTAACGTCTTCTTTGAGTAAAGTAGACAGGGGCTTGGCAATCTTTGAAAAGTCCTGGATGAACCTCCTATAGAAGCCGACATGTCCGAGAAAACCTCGGACCTCCCGAACATTCTTAGGATAACTCATCTTCTCAATAGCTTCAACCTTGGCCCTATCTACTTTATACCTTTGGTGACACTTTGTGGCCAAGAACTATGCCTTCATCTACCATGAAATGGCATTTTTCCCAATTGAGCACTAAGTCCTTTTCCACACATCTAGACAACACCTGATCAAGATTATCGAGGCAATCATCGAAGGATTGACCAAAGACCGAGAAATCATCCATAAAAATCTCCATGCACTTTTCAACTAGCCCGTCAAAGATTGCCATCATACACCTTTGAAAGGTGGTGGGCATTGCATAGACCAAATGGCATCCGCTGTGGCGAATGTACCATAAGGGCAAGTGAAAGTGGTCTTCTCTTGGTCAACAGGATCGATGGGTATCCGGAAGTATCCTCAATATCCGTCCAGAAGCGTAGAGAATCGTGCCTCTGCCAGACGCCAAGCATTTGATCAATGAATGGAAGGGAAATGATCTTTCATTGTGACCTCATTGAGTTTTCTCATAGTCAATACAGACTCATAGCTTTGAACTAGCCTCAATGCTATCTCCTCTCCTTCTCATTTTTCTCAATCGTAATTCCACCTTTTTGGGAACTACCTGAGTTGGGGATACCCACTCACTGCCTGCAATGGCGATATGATACCCATATCTAGAAGCTTAATGATTTCCTTTTTACGACTTCTTGCATATGAGGGTTGAGCCTCCTCTGGGTCGCTCTAACTCGCTTTGCACCCTCCTCGCCTTGATTTTGTGCATACGGATGTCGGGAGATATCCTCGGATATCTCCCACCGCCAAACAAAGGCTTTTTCATTTTTGCGCAAGACGTTTAACAATTTAAGCTCCTCTATACGAGATAGCTTGGCGAGAGATGATCAAAGGAAGCTTGTCACCTTCTCTCGTAAATACATACTTAAGATGTTTAGGCAACGGCTTGAACCAAGTCTACAAGGGGTTCCTCTCAGACTTGATTTAAGATCACCACTCTTCAACTCAACATCACTGAGCTTACTTAGTGGTCCCACTCGCCAAGGCTTCTTCTCTTAACTCATCCTCAAAATCACCGCTAACTCGGGTCTAGATTGACCACACCATGATTATTCAGATTATCAATCAATCGCTTCATATTCTGCTTTCTACAACCAAGACTTGCTTATCCATGAAGTCATTGAAGTCATCGACGTCTCTCAATGGAATGACCGGTTGGAGAACCAGAGGGTACTTGAATAGATTTAGAAACACTATAGCTCACCTCTTGGTCACCAACTCGGATAGTTACTTTCCCACCATCACAATCGATGAGGGCTCTAGGCGTAGATAGGAAAGGTCTTCCAAGAATCGAGAGGGACATTTTCATTTTTCTCCATATCTAAGACATACCAGTCAACGGGAAAGGGAAACCTACCAACTTGAACCAATACGTCCTTTAGGATCCCCGAGGCTTTCTTTGAAGATCTATCAAATAACCTGCAAGTTCATGGTAGTGGGTTCTAGAAGACTTTGTAAACCCAAATTGCTTGCAAATAGATAATGGCATCAAGCTTATGGATGCACCAGTCACATAAAGAATTTGGGAATACTAGGCCTCCCATCCGCAATGTGAGCACAAATTTGCCTGGGTCACCTCTTTTGATTGGTAAGTCTGGATAATTGATCATTGAACAATCCTCACCAATTGCCTGATCCATTTCTGCTAACTTCTCTTTGGAAGATACAACATCCTTGATGAACTTTGTATACTTAGGCATCTCGACCAAGACCTCTGATAATGGCAGATTTACCTGAGTATTTTTCAGAAGGTTTAGCACCTTCTCGTACTTTTTGTCTTCAACCAAAGGAATGTTGCTCTTCCTCGGTGGAAACGGAAGCTTCTTCGATCACTCGGAAAAGACTTCTTTGAGGATGCTGCCGATAGCTTTGTCTTCCAAATCCTTCCACCGAACCGTCTTTTTCGAAGCTTTAAGTAGTCGTGGATCACCACCGACTTTCTTTTCCTTTTCAAATCCTCGAGGATCACCACTTGAGGATTTCCAACCTTTTCACCTATCGTGGATCACCACCGATTACTTGCTTCATGCCAAGGGGATGATGGGTGCTCAACTTCCCTCCGCCTTATCAATGGCGGGAGGGGCTAGTGGTTTCCGAAAGCCGTGGGGACCACTTAGCCGTGTACCGCTTAAAACTCATTGTACCGGGCCTCCTCTTGTCCATAATGCATTGTTGGTACGAGGTCAAGACATTGGTCGCTACTTAAATCGGCTCGAGCAACATGACCGCCTCTTAGGATTTTTCGGTAAAATCGGGCGGATGCCTGTGGGGTCTTGATGCTAATCGCCACCACCGCCTATATCTGCCTTTCAAGGTTCTTATTGGTACTCATCGTGAGTTTGAATGTTCTTGTTTTGCTCTCTTTGAATGAGTTCCACTCACCCTTGAGGTCATTGGAATCCGAGGGCCTTGAGAATTGGAAAAATTTTGATTTTGTGGTGGTCAATGATTCGATAATTGGAATTGGAAATGGAGGGCCAATTACGATTAAACCTTTGTGTTTGATTGGAAAAATTAGAGTTTGGGTTCGATTATAACCAGGGTTTCTATTGAAGTTCAATTAGATTAAATCCTCAAGACCGATTAAACCCTTGGTTTTGGAAATTGTTCGCCGGAAGAATTGGTTGTTGAATCTCCGATTTGTCCGGCCAGAGAAAGCATTGACTTCCGCGATTCGCCCAATCATGGGACGAAGCGGCGGATGCCCCATCTTTGTCACATACTTGGCATGTGATTGGATTATCGCCGTCCATAGTCATGAATGGCATTGACTTGCCGAAAGCGAGGGGAAGAAAATTGACATTGGCGGTCTATATGGCGGTCGACAAAGATGTTTCAATACGAACTTGAGAGTTCTGTGAAGGTGAAGGAGCCTGATAACTCGGATTTGAGAAGTTTTGAGAAGCTGTCATTTGAGAGGTTGCCAATTGCTTCTGCAACATGGCAACGAGATTTTGCATCGTCACCTCTTCGACCTTGGGAGGCGGAGGAGGTGCTTGAATGGCTTGATAAGAGGGGGCATAATTGTACTTGGCAATGTCTTCGAACAATGCCCAACCCTCCTCAGGTGTTTTCTTCAGAAATGCCCCACCAGAGGAACTATTGACCATGCCCTTGGTGAGCTCGGTCAATCCACTGAAGAAAGTATGGACTTGCCTTTGCTTTGGCAAGCCATGATGGGGACACTTTCGCAGGAGAGACTTAAACCTTTTCCACGCCTCAAAGAATGACTCATTTTCCAAATTGACGGAATGTGAAGATTTCGCCTCGCAGACAGGTGGGCTTTTTGAAGGAGGAAAGTATTGACTTAGAAATTCCTTCTCGAGCTCCGCCACGTAGTGATGGATTCAGAGGAGAGAGTGATACCACTCGAGTGCCTCCCCGTAAGGAAAATGGAAATAATTTAAGCTTGATGGCGTCCCTCACTTACACCTTGATACGGGTAGTACCGCATATTTGCAAGAATGTGTGTAAGTGAGTGTGGGGGTTTTCAGATTGGAAACCGTGGAAAATAGATGCATGCTGCATCATCTGAATAAGTCCGGGTTTAAGCTCGAAGTTTGGAGCAGTAATGGTAGGCATGACGATAGCCGGGTTGATGGTGACTGTACCGGGCATGGCATAGTCGGCCAACGTCCGTCTATCTTCCGCTGCCATTATTACTATTCTTTCGATTTCTCCTGAAAGATATTGCTCAAATTCTTGATCTAGAGCGTTTCTTCGTCGAAAACGAAGTCTCCGCTTATTGGGTCGGACTATGGTCCGCTCGGGTCGTGGGAATAGATTAGTGGTCCCTTATGACTACGAGTTTGCATAAACCGAACACCAACTCAAGGTGTTGAGCAAGAAAGGATAGAAAGTGACGAAAGGACGACGATCAGGCAGGGAAGGATAACTAAACCTAGAGGAATCAAAAACTACGAAACTTAACTACGAAAAATTTAAAAACAGAAAAACAGAAACACTAAAACGTGTTGAAATCTTCTCTCGAGCCCAAAATGGAAGGAAAACAGTGGATTTTGACTCAAAACGGTGTCGGACGGCCTCGGCGGTCCGCCACGTTGTCGGCGTCGAACGAGCTTTCCGACCGGGGTCCCGCGCGCCAATCCGACACTCGAGCCGAAAGTTATGGCCAAAATACTATCAAGTGCTAAACGGACCTTTTATCCAAAAATTTGATCGTGAAAGATGTGGAGTCGATGATTCAACCTAAGAAACCTACCTACGACACTTACCTACGAAAAAACAGAAAAACCTAATTGAAATAAAAATAAAATCGATGGCGCACAGGATGCACGGGCGTCCAATTAATCGACGGGCGTCTTCCTGGAGAAAGAAGCTGGACGGGCGTTCGTGATTAATCGGGCGCTGCTCGTTCGAGAGCGCGAATAGATAGCGTAATAGAGCAGACTTGATTGGACGAGCGTTCATGATACTGACGTCCGTCCGGATCAATCTGAGACGAAAGAACGCAAAACAGAGTATCAAAACCGATCTAAAAAAACTAGTTATCTAACTTAATTTCAAAAGGAAAGATTTACTACGAGGATCGATTCCTAACAACTAATCTAACTACTAACTAACTAATTATGAACACAAACAAATAAAATAAAGTCAACAAATTAACTAAAAAAAAAAAAACAAAAACTAGGCAACCGTCCGGTTCCCGCAACGGCGCCAAAAACTTGTCCCGGATTTTATCAATACAAAACAACAAGTAATAAATCGTTAACCTCAAGTGCAAGGATCGTAGTATGGAGGCTAATGCCGGTCGATCTTACGGGAACTAGATCATTGTGAACCCTAGCTTTTGTTTTTAACTAATTATTGTCACGAAAACTAACCTAAACAAATATTGCATAAAAGTAACTAGACAGAGGAGATTAATCCAATGCTAGGCAAGATTGAAAGCGATAAAAAACTAAACTAAAGTAAAGTGCAGGAAAAGTAAACTAATCTAGCAATTCAAGTTTTAAGGATTTAAATCAGGTATAACGAACGAACAAGCAATTGATCCACCTATCCTATCAACATTCAATTCCAATTCGGATTATTTCGTGATCTCTACTCAAGTTGTGATTCACCTAATCGAAGGCATAAACTCCTACTCTCGTAGACGAGTTCGTTTCCTAATCTTCTATCTTTCGATGTTAAAGATTACGTCTTTCTAACCTAGGCGTGAAATCTTTCAATTTCTAATCTAGAAAATCAATCTAACAACTCTCGTTTTTAGTTAGAACGAAGATCCATTCTTTTATCATGGTGATCTAGGGTTGACATGACTCTCATCATATAAACAATCATCAAAGCAAGCATCTTTCGATTAAACATGCAATAAGACATACAAAACATGATAAAAGAAACGAACTTGAAATAGATACTCACAGATTAATCACGAATCAAAACTGAATTGTTGAAGGAAGGCTTCACAACGCTTGTTCAAAGAGGGATTAGCCTCTTAGCATCCTTTGAAAGCTTGAATTGTTGAATAAAAAGTGCATGAAACTAACTAATCTAATCTAAGAATTAAAGTGCATAAAAGTAGATAAAATCGTAAAAACGCAGCCAAGCCGCCCTCAGGGTTTAGGGTTCAAATTATATATCTAGGGTTTGAGAAAACGCCGCTTATATAGAGTTTTGAGGCGGTTTGGCTAAGTCGGCAAAACGGACGCCCGTCTGCTTCAATGGACGCCGCCCGCATTTCTTGACGCTGGTGAACGCTGCTCGTAACGCGTTTGAACTCTCTCGAATGTAAAATACGATTCGGGCGCCCGTCATTTATCAAACGCCCGTCCACTCGGACGGGACCCGGACGAACGCCCATATGTCTTTAACTTTCGATTTCTTGATCTTTATTTCCTCCTTCTTCCATCTTTATCCTTCTTTCCTCGTCTCTTTCTTGATTTAGCTCGAATTATATCAACATTTGATCATCAATTCAGCCTCCAACATGTACCTACATGACATAAAAACACCGCAAAACGTAACACAATCCAAATACTCGTAAAACCATAATTAAAACACATACACAACCTCATTTTGCAAATAAACTAATCAAAATCTTACTTGCTTAATAAATCATTTAAACACTCGTTTTCTATGCAAATTATACAAATACGGAGGAAATCATTATCAAATATAACGTTAAAAACCGTATAAAAATACCCTTAACAACAGACATTCGTGTAGTAAGCTCGTAGTCGGTATCATGGTAGTAGAATTGTAGATTATCAGCAGTACCTTTGTTTGGTTCTAAATCATTAATCCAATGGTAAACTTGGCCTTGAACTCTAAATGTATAGACCCCTTTATTTCTTTTCGCAAGTTTCTTGTCATATTTTACGCCTAAAGAGGTAAAATCCAAGTGGTTGTTGTACGCACGAATCATGACCCTGAAGCTCCTAGGTTCAGATGCACATGAGGTAAGAAGCAAATCAAGGAGACGATTCGGTATAGCATTCTGAACAAGAGTAACATCGCCGTCTGAACAACAAAGATTTGTTGTCTCATATGGAAACTTCTTTGCACCACAGTGGTGGCAGCCAAAGACAGTATCCAAGATGAGAGGAGTCTCAGGTATAAAAGATAGACATTCCCTTCCGACAGGCGCATTTTTCTTTCTTTTAAATGTTTTCGGTTTTTTCTTTTAGGGACCTGAAAGAGTAGAATGTTGTGTCAGACCAAGGATCGAGCCTTCCTTAGTATGAATTAAAAGACCAGGAGACACAGTACATGGTCTTGTACTTAGAAGGCCTTGCTTACGCATGAGTCTTTTAGGTCTGTATCGAAGGATAGCCACAGCTCTGTTCTCAGAGTGACTAAGCATAGTAGGTACACAACTGGAAGAATTTCCAGTTGGCCCTCTGTTGTCCTGGGATACCGAAGGCACACATGAGTGAAGCACGTTACTGTTCAGAGAATTAAGTGTCACTGATTGTAGACAATAATGCCTAGAAATCTTATTAGGTCTGGATGATGATGTTAAGAAGTCAGAAGACCGAACATGCATATGACTAATAGTTTGGTTATCTATAGCAGGAGAGGCAGGCATGCCATTGGTCTGGTCAGAAAATTCAGGTAAAGCAAACAATGGCCTAGGTTTGGCCTTCCCTTTAGTCCTCATTAGGTTGTTTGAAAGGCAAAAATATCATATACTGATTAATTGGACAGACCTGCTGTAGGGACAACAGATTGACCAAGTTAAGAACGGCAGAACATAGGATAAAACAAACACTCCTAAAACCTATGAGGACATGAACACAGATTTAAAATAGCAGAAGATAAAAGAAATGAAGGAAGCCATGGCAACAGAAGGAAGCAGCAGCAAAGAGTGGAAGATATGAGAAGGTAGCCCAAGAATAACTAAGAATAAGAGGTGAAACCGCACCACAAAGCATTCCAAACATGCATACACAGTATAACCAAGGCTATATAAAAGCATGAAAAGAAGACATACAGATAGTAAGACCTAGTGCAGAGACACTGTAACAACTATTAACACAGCACTAACAACAGAACAACAATACAATACAAGTGAGACCAAAACTAAAAACTCGGTTAACTAAGCAACACATATATGCACAAGACTAAGAAGAAGACACAAAGAAAACCGATTGAGCAGTACACAAGGGCATAAACAATGTCTAAACAATGACAGCCAGCAGAAGGCAAACTACAAATTATGAATGGCAGGAGCTGAAAACTTAGAAAGTAAAAGTAAGCAAGTAGAGTAAGTGAAGTCAAAACCAACCAAGGCACCAGAAGAATAAAACACAAAAGAAGGTGAGTGAGAACAACCCCAGATAATGAGAGACCAAACTCTGATAGACAAGGCAGACCTACACATAAAGAATCCATGCACACAGCTGGAAGCCAAAGGAATAAGAACCTAACCAAGCAGGATTACAAAATAGAAGTGAACGTCTATGTACTAAAACAACAGACCAGGTACATCAACAGAATGCAAGAAACAACATTTTTAACGAAGAAGGCCATCATGACAATAGCAAAGAGAAAGATATACAAACCTGTTTTGGAGAAGAAGTTAGGTAGCAGCCAAAATCTGCAAAGATCATAGTGAATAAGTAAAAAATGTTAATGATGTACCACTACGAAAAGCAACAACACAACCAGTACTCTAGCCAAAGACTACAAGCAACACCCGGAAGAAAGAAAACAGAAAATGATAAGAGAACAGAGAGAAATGTACCAACCTCGTATGGAAAACCTTTGAATTAGCAGCCAAGAACTGCAAAAACACAACATATAAGTACATGTGTGAGAAGCTAAGACCACACTGAATATTACAGTAAATGTTGAAACCAGAACAAAGTATGGTATTGTTTAAGAAGATTGAAGAAAAGAAGATCGGTAGAGGAGTCATGCAGAACACAAAAAACATTCTCAGGTATTTGGTTTTTAAATAGTGAATGCATAGTAAATGATAAAAGGGAAAAGTGTTAATGTGCAATAACCGAACGTACAGGAATTGAAATATATATGACCCAGACTATTGGTAAAAACGAATATTTCCCTCAATAGAAGCATGCAGTGCTTTTACAAGTAGAGGCACAAATTTACTCTACAATCCATATTCAAAGAATTCCCGTGAAGCAAGACTGTAATTATATGAATGGGGTAGTGTAATCATAAAGAGCATTAAATGCTGAAATTCAGCAATCATGAAGAACATTAAAGAGCAACAACGAGAGGCTGTTTTGGGGTCTGCATTAATACAAAAGATGCAAATGAAAAGAATAGCATCCCAAGATGAGCAGAAGAGAAATCCAAAAACATATGAATGTGCAATAAATAAGGGAGCCTGATGTAAAGCATATGACTAAAGTACTGCAATAACAGACAATTAATGCATATGAAATGGTAAAAGGGAAACGATTTTAGTATGAATGGAAGTATATACATGCAAGAAGCATATTCAAGATTTTTAACCGAAAGAAGAGAGGAGAACAAACCAGAGGAGAAGTGAATATGCAATAAATCAGTTACAACAAATGGAATATATATCAGCCAGAGAGTAGAAAAATGTTGTCTTTTAACCAGTAGATTTTAACATGCAACAAAAAGTTAGTCTTTTAACCAGTAGATTTCAACAAGCTATAGTTTCAGAAGTAGAAGTATGATTTTCTTCTATATCCATTGGGTAAAAGACTTTTTATTTCCCTGAAGTGTTAAGATTGACAGCTAGAACGTGTAGACTACAAAGGTGTACACTTTCTGACAAAATAACTGAACAAAAATTAAAACTAAACCAAGATAGAAAGCAAAGAAAGTTTATCAATGTCTTATCTGTCATTCGAAAGTCGAAATCCATTCCATCCCGTAGCCTCCATTCTCCACATCAAGCTGTAAAGGCGACATTTTTGTGGTAAAATCGGCCCCAGGACACACTCATCCAGCTCTTGGACGACAGAATACATCATCAAACATCGAGATGGAGGCCGGACGACAGCAAAATGCAAGACAATTTCTGGTGGAGATGGCACAGATCGAAGCCGCCGTTTCTTGTACAGTGAATAAGTTACACTGGTTTCATGTTTATCCAAAAAGAGAGAATAGAAAATAAAAGAGTAAAAAAAATTACAAAGAGGAAAAAGGAATTACTTGGAAGTGGACCTGGATTTGTTGGACGTATGTTTACTGGGCTCTATTCCACAAAAGCCCAAACGGTTATTAAATCCAAAATGGGTTGACGTGGTCATTTTCTTGAAGAAAAGCTCAGGTTTCATATAACTGATACTAGTGGTCTTTGCCGTGCAAGGCACGGCGATGAATGGCCCTATGAGAAGATTGATAATCTTGATTTTGGAATGATGAAAAACATCATGGCAAAGAAATTCAATACATAATTGACGGTTTGAAATAGAAAAATGTTACAGGTATTTGTCTATTTGAGCTAATGAATTGGGAGAGCAAGTATAGCAGTAGGGTCGTCTTCAACAAGTTTAGCCAGATATCTTTGAATATACCTGCAGCAAGAAAAAACTCACATACACATTAAACAAAAAACCATTAAAGATTCATAAAGAATAATCAAAATAAACAAATTCATCATGGTAAACACACGATACTAACCACTTGAGCTTTTTGCGTTCACAGTAACATAGGAGTCGTCCATCATTTGCATAAATCTTACAATTGTGATACACCAAAGATTTGCAAGAAAATTTCTGAACAAAGAACTTGCGGGAAGTCTTTCGAGCAACCTGTCTTCTGGATCTAAATCCATTTTGGGTAGAGTCAAACCGACGACGTTGGAAAGTAACGCATAGTTGTATTTAGACAAAGGACAAGTACCATTCGGACCGAGATGCTTTTGAAGAATTGAAGAGCATGGTATCATTCTGGGATGTATTGTCTTGGAATAGCAACTTAAAATCTTCAAAATGACTGCAAATGACCGGTGATGGTGGATCAAGAAAAAGCGAACTATACGTCACGAATCGAAATTCAAATCATCACCGTTGAAATGGTATCATGTATATCCGTCTCGGTGATGGTAGGTTCACTTGCAAGAACACAAATTGCTTGCTCAGATAACACATGTGTTCCTCTAAAAGAAAGCATTAATTTGTATGGCAAGAGACAAAAGTATAAACTGCAACTGAAAGAGCGAAAATCATTACCGAAATTTAGTTGTTGAGGTCTTCGCCTGATTCGAAGAGCAAGAATGAAAAAGACCTGCATATGAACTAAGCACCGCCACGAAATTTCATCCAAAAATACTTGCGCAAATAAAAAAATACCAACAAACAGATTCAGAACTAAAAGAGTTGATCAAAATTAGTAGAAAATTTAATCAGATTCTGAACAAGTTGTATTTTAATCCTTTTTTGTGCAGATTCCACACACAGTATTCAACTTTTGTCCAATTCTCATTCTAAAATGTGAAGGCAACAGAAGGTGAGCAAAAGTACAATTATTCTTCTATGCTCTCAAGCCTCAATATCAGTAATTAATCTATTTTGAATAAACTAAATAAAGTTTCTCTAAACAATCCAATATGTACACAGAAAATGAGTATATACAGCACAACATGAGTACAACACTGTCCAATATTACTTTCACTTTCAAAACTATGTTCACAGCCAAAAAAAGTGCAGATTTATAACTTAATACATTGTGAAAAGATCGAACTAAAAGTGAATAAATGCATAAGAAAATGTCACCTGAACAGAAAAACGTCGCCTGCATTATTACTGAGCTCCTCCTCCACCATCTGTAAATGAAAACCCTACATACCCATACAATCTAAAACATGAAATAGACACAAAACATCAAAAAAAGATTAGCAAAATAGACAAGAAATAGACACAACACATAACGAAAACCCCAGATTAGCAAAACAACATAAAAAGATGAACAGAGAAGGGCAAAACGGGCTCTTATCATTAACCGAAAACATGAAATCGACAGAAAAGAGGAGTTGGGAAGAGAAGAGCAAAAGGGCTATTATCATTAACCGAAAGGAGAAACAGACTTACATCGGATAAAGGAGAAAACCATTTGATTGAAGAGGGAGCAGACGCCAAAGGAGCAGACGCCATAGGAGCAGCCGCCGTGTTCGATCTGCAAATACAAATGAATATGGAAACCCTACCGAAAATATTACATATATATACCACATAATCTAATTTTTGTGTGAATGGACCTTTTTTGGCTGGGCCCTTTCAACAAACTGGACTCAAAAAAATAGAAGCCCAAACGGAATTTAATGGAAAAAAGCATCGACGTGGGCAAACTTTGAAAAAAAACACAGCTTGCTTATAAGTAATGATATAAGTAATGATGATATACTTTTTGACACAAATTTTATGTTGGTCCCTACAGTGCGATCTGGTTAGTTGGTGCTTGTGGCCAATAAAAATCAACATTCTAAAATGGACCCCTATCTGTAAAATTTTCCACCAATGTATCCCTTTAAAAATACTGACTTGGTGGTCCAAAACTTGCACCTGGACCACCCTAAAATTTCACCTTTTTTTAAGGCAACATTCCAATGTATTAATTATGGACATTGTTAATGTAAGAATACACTAATATATCTTTCGGACACTACACCTGTGTAAAATTCGACTTTTTAGAGGTCAAAATATGTTATTTCAACTCCCGAAAAATCGAAATGTGTTATTCTAAAAAGTCGAATTTTACACAGGTGTGATGCCCGAGTATATTGGATGTGGTACCATTAACATTGCCCATAAATTATATTAAGTGTATTTTAAATTTTTTATTAATAAAATAAATAACCACTTTTTTCTTTTTGAAGAAATGAATTAACACCATAACTCTTCTCAAAGAATGTGTGCCGAACGAGTGAACGACATGGCTGAGAAACCAAGTTAATTATGGCGGCCATTAAATTATTTATTATGAACTCTAGAATCTTCAAACGCCATTTGCTTTGCTACTTAATTACATTAGTTTCATCAATTTAGGTTATAAACAAAATTGGACGGCAGGCTTCTAATCAAAACCAAAAAAGACGCCCTATCAATTTCTTATACTAGTATACTCCTTCCAGTAAGATTCACCCTTTATGTTTTTTGTTTTATTTATTTATTTACAAAAAAAACCAAATAATTTCACTCTTAAATATTACATCACCTTTTGTATTTATTATCGAAAACATCTATTGCACTAGGCATCACGAGTCGTGAGGTTCTATTTTTTAGAGGCGGAATATCTCATGATGGTGTCTCAAAAATAAATTTGATGGATATATATATATAGTCGATCACTAAAGACTCTTTTTATTATTAGTGCCAAGATGTAAACGAGAATTGTGACTTGATACGTCTTAGCCGCTATGCATTGTCTTATATTATCAATTGTTATATGGAATCGTTCATAAAATGATTCTTTTTAATTAGCTGGATGGATTATAAATTAGTAAATACAGTAATTGACGTTTATTTGAGCCAAAACCAACTGAATAACATGTTTCCATGCAAACATATATGAATGGCTCTACATGACCATATTGTGCAATCCGCCTTATATATATTTTAAACCTCCCTTAATTACCCTTTAGTTTAGAATGCATGCTTTTGGGAGGGGGTAGCCGGCTCGATCTCTTATATATCAAATAAGATATTACAATCAAACAACTATTCATTCAATTCCTTCTTCAATTTTTCAATATGGAAAATGGATTCCACATGATGTGGATACTTGTTGCTGTTTCCTCTCTAGTGGCAAACGCCGAACCTCCGGCGGTCTTCGTATTCGGCGACTCGACTGTTGATGTGGGAACTAATAACTTGTTGAATGGAAGTAAAGTCAGGGCAGACTACCCTTACTATGGGATTGATTTTCCAGAATCAAAACCAACTGGCAGGTTCAGCAATGGCTTAAATGTTGCAGATTATATAGGTATATAACTTCTTTTTTTTTTTTTTTTTGCTATGTTAATTTGCATGGAGAGTTACATATGTTTTTCTGAAAAACATATATATTTCTTATATTGATTTGGGTATGGTTATATATTACAGCCTTGCTAATTGGACATGAGAGGAGTCCACCTCCATTCTTGGGTTTTGATGGTAACCTTGCAAACTATCTTTTTCAAAAGAATGAGTTTAAAGGTTTCAACTTTGCCTCCGCCGGCTCTGGTTTGTCGGATGACACTGGTTCAACACTGGTAATTAAACAAAACTAACCCGAGAGAAATCCTAATCTAATTTAATTAAGAAAGCTTTCATTGCACCACAATTGTCTTGTTGATGTGGTGCAATGAAGGTTTGATCTTTTCTAGCTTGGAAATGATACATGTACGTACGTACGTATCTGACTACGTTTTTTGGAAATAGGGAGTTGTAACATTGATGCAACAGATCAGACAATTTGAAGCAATCAAAGATAATCTTACTGCTATCGGGGGCATAGAAACAACCGAGTCCTTTCTGAATAAATCGATTTTCATTATCAGCACCGGAAGCAATGATATTTTTAGTTATTTCGCGACTAACAGCACAGAGTATCCTGAAGAGTTCACAAGTCTTTTAGTAAATGCATATGAATCCACTATCAGGGTAAGGCTTCATTTCTTGTTTTTCACACAAGCATCAAATTAGTGCATATATATATATATATATCATTAACAATTAACAAAACGTATATATACTATACATACAGACATTATATGGTATTGGGGCAAGGAAATTCGGCATTACGAGCATAGCACCAGTGGGTTGCTGCCCGGTTCAAAGGGTTCTCAATCAAACAGGAGGATGTTTTGATCCTGCAAATGAGATAGCTGAAATTTTCCATCCAAAACTTAGCAACCTATTAAACAACTTAAGCTCAGAGCTTCGTGGAATGAAATATTCACTAGGAAATGCATACCAACTGACTATGGACACAATCCAGAATCCACTCCCATTAAGTAAGCAAACTTTCAATCAAACATATGAAATTATTAATTCAAGCTTATGATTTGCTTTCCATTTTCCATTGTTAACAGATCTAACGAACGTGGACGCTGCATGTTGTGGATATGGGAAACTAAATGCAGAGAAACTATGCGATCCGACTGCAAATCTGTGTGGAAACCGTGAAAACTACTTGTTCTGGGATTCATTCCACCCATCACAAGCTGCATCTCTTGCGGCTGCTGAAATTCTGTACAGTGGTCCAACTAAATATGCATCTCCTATCAACTTGGCTCAGCTGGCAAAAGATGATATTTAGCCACCAAACCCCCCTTTAACTAGTCTACGGGTATTAATTAATGCTACTCTCTCAACTATTCATTCACAACAACGAGTAACATAACTTATCTTTCAACCATTGATTATGATGGATCTAAATCATGATCAATGACGGGTCCTACATCATTCACTCGTTGTAGTTGTGGTTGTGGTTGTGACTGTAGCATTACCTAAATGTTTATTTAAGAATACTTAATTCAACACCACAAGTTGGTGCTCATCAATTTGATCATGTATCATTTGGACTTCTTTCTATGTTATTTCCACTAATTCGCATTTTCTTATCAACCCACTAGCTAGAGATCGTTCCTGATTTTCACGATATATCTATATCTACTCGTATTTACAATAATTTATTATTACTCTTGTAGGAGTGTCACTTTGTTTCTGCTACAGACTCTTGTTCCTGTAAGGTATTTCTCTTATATATTTATTGGAGTAAATTCAGTTTCTTTCATTTTTGTGTGTGATGTTACTACCATTATAATGTCTTTCCAATTATATTGTTCCAAGTTTTGAGCATCTTCCGGTCTTATTATTCACCCACGTTTAAAGAGGTGTGTCAAAATATATGAAATGTTAATTATATACTTTCCGGACAATCAGGGGCGTCCCTGTGTAAATGGAGACCTTAAGTCTAAATTTTGTTTTAGGACCCTGAATTGAGTAAAAAGATACAATGTATCGGTTATTTTAGGCTAAACTATGTTTGCAAGTGTATGAAATGGTACATAAGTTGGTTAAACATTTTTTATTAAATATGTATATTGATTTGAGTATTATTAAGTTTTCTTAAAAAATAGAATAAAAATATATTTAATATACACTACAATGATGAAAAAAAAAGGACACTAAAAATGTCATTTTTAAGGAGGGCTTTAGGACATGCCTTTGTTGGCCCGTGTCCAGGGACGCCCATGTGGACAATACAATTGTAAGCCCCTAAACTTTCATTACGTAACATTTTGGCGCCTAAGTAATTTTTGTAACACACCGGTCCCTAATCAATGTTTTAGTAACAAATTAAACCTTGGTCGTTTTATCGATAACGTAATGGCCCTAATCAACTGGGAAAAAAAAATTCGATTGGCCCCTGCATTTTGAAATACAATTTCTTGACCACACCCCTAGCTTTTGTTTCAAGGAGTTCAACGCAACAAACACAATAATAATAGGATTCAAAATCATCAAGCAATTTCATGATCAAAGTTGATCTCCTATAGCGATCAAATTTGATCGTCGGGGATGATTTCTAAGTCTCGGCTAGAATTGATATGCTCGTGGATTTCCCGGATCCATGGCTTCTCCGACATCGCTCTCCAATTGTCTCGAGAATCAAACTTATCGGACAAATATTGCAGTTAGAAATTGAATCCCTTGTCAACAAATCCATCCAATTCCACATCCTCTAGAAAGATGTTGGGAGGATGATTGTCTCGAATAGGGATATGCACGAGAAAGATAACATTACTATGTGGAGGTTTTTGTTTCATGGGATCATGTTGAGAATTTGGTAGGTGGTACATCACACGGTTCTCAACACCTTCAACGATGGTGTTTATTTTTTTTTTGACGAAACGATGGTGTTTCTATCACAAGCGGTTTGCAATGAGAGAATTAAAAGTAGTTTGGAATAACTAGAAGTGTTTTTCCCCGGATTTCCTTTGTTTTGTTTGTTTTGAGTAGTTGTATAGGCGTTTGGTTCTTTTTTTTATAGAGTGTGTTGTGAGTATTTTCTCTTTTTAAGTTTATAATAAAGATCCGGTTTACACGAACCGTTGTTTTAATCTTCTATCTATGTATAAAGTCAAAACAATTAGCCTTGTGTTGATATTGATAACATGTTCAATTCACTTTACAATGAGTACTAGTTTTATGGTAGTCCTGGTACATCATTTTATACATATTCTATCAATGAAATTTGTTAAAAGAAGCAAATGTCCCTTACAAAAAATGTGTAAATATAATGGCTATATATTTATTTATCTATTGATCCTGTATCACAAAATCGTACTTGTAATAGGACCAATTTAAAATTTCCGTACAACGAGTTGTTTTTTTTCTTTTTTTTTCAATTATTTTACAAATAAAAGTACTATTTTGTTTAGCTCTAAATCATATTGGTCAGTTAAGTCATTACTTGTTCCAAAATCATTTTGATATTTGTGCTTGTAATTTAGATAACTCGGTTCAGCTCAAAGAAACCGCCAACAATAATCAATGTATGCAAAAGCGGAGCCATAAATTTATATTAAAAAACTATCTTCAAATAATCAAATGGTCTTATCACAAAGTTGAGTGATAAGTATCGCATTTATTATTTTGAATGACGGTTGATATTAGTTTTGGGATATTACTTTTAATTTGGCATGTGTTTACATTAGTTCAATATAATTTTTTTCAAATCATTCATTTGACTTTACTCATATAATACTGTTGATGTATTGTATATATTATCAGGTGTTATTCTTAGATAAGTTGTGATTCTCCACTAATAATATATTATGTTCATGAAAACAGTAAATAAATAAATAAATCCGAAACAAAATCAAACCAAAGAGACCCAAGCAAATGATTTTAGCCTAAAAACTGTTTCATTTTGTTTTAAAATTCAGGTACAAAATAATTCGATTTTATAAATGAAATAAAAAAACAATTAAATCGGATCATGTTCACCCCAATAACTCCCTACTTCAATCGAATGCTAAAGTTTTGGTAGCTCTTAAAAGAACTTCATGAATTCTAAAGTCATGAAACACCGTTTAATCATAATTACTATCGTTTAAACACCATTACTATTATTTCGTTGTGTGGAAAAAAAATGGATATTTGTTTATAAGGACTAATTTCAACACTTAATGAGCATTTAGGACACCCTTAAATCTTATTTGTTTATAAGGACACATTCCAATTGTTTTTCCACTATTACCCTTAAATCTTATCTCTCGACCAAAACCGTTTCGAGCTTGCTCAATAGAAGATTGAAGGCCTTGGCGAGTTCTTCTCCACTGGTGGCAATGGATCCAAAGAGCTGCCGTCGATGGTTGTTGAACTTCTTTTATGCCCGATTCCCCGTTGACGTAAGACGAATCCGGTCAGTTTGAGCCCCCGAAGTGTGAGCAGCAAATCTCTTGTTGATGCCTCGAACTCCTTTTATATCGATTCCGGCCGCGTAAGACAAATCGGGTCGGTCTGAACCTCCTAGCTTGAACTCTCGCCCGATCCGAGCGGCCGAAATCGCCGGAGAAGAAGATGAATAGTGTAAAATTCAACGAGCCATCAACTGGGGTCTTGTTGAGAAGAAAATGGATACTATAAACTTGAAATACTTGGGTGTTTTATTGCTTTTGCATTTCTATTAGTACCTAATATACTCTATCAGTGTATAACCACTGAATTATAATGTTCTAGAGTTGCAATGGACAGCAAAATGATTTTTTTTTTTTTTTTTGAAACAGCACACAGCAAAATGCTTTGATGCTTAAAAGCTGTGACAGACCTACGGCTGAAGAATTTTTGCAGAATTTGTTGGTAGTCAATGCTGCACTTGCTTAATCAGTTGTGCAAGTTATCGCTTATATTAATAGGAAGCAGAATAGCATTTCTTCGGGATCTTTGAACATGCTCAACATTTGCCTTAGCATTCAATTTAGGGAAGCAGAATAGTTTTCCAAGGACATACGGAGTCAATTTTTGTATTCAAATGAACAATCAATTTTTGATCATTTGCAGTGGCAAGGTGAGCAGGTCGTATACGTGCCTTGAGCTCGAGCTATCAGTTTCGAACCGAGTAGTATGCCTTGTGTCATGAGATCGTCAGTGACGGCAACGGTGCCGAATTTCAACCCGTTCCACTCCTTCATCGGGATTCCGGCAACCGAAACATCGGTGGCGTTTGGGCCAACACCAAAGAAATCGTGCATAAAAAGTTTTTTTTATAAAAAAAAAAAAGTTTAGCTGATGATGATGCAACAAGTAGTTCATCATTCTCTACCCTTGCATCCATAAAATCATGTTTGTTGTTTTGTTTCTGTTTGGTAGTGTGTCTTGTATCTGATACATATTCGACACGGATACACACCGGATCCACGTATTCCGTATCTACGTATCTGTACCCGTACAACCTAGATTCGGCTATTAACTTTATTTCAGCTATCTTGCATTCATCTTCTAACTTCTAAGCTACATATCAAATTATTTTGTGTTGGTACTTGCAGGTGGAAGAACCACAGAATTACAGGTTGTATAGAGGGGAGGCAGTTGATGCCATTACGGCGGCGCTTGAAAGTAGCTTATTTGATGATGGTATGCTCACTTTGTAGTGGTGATCTCAATTCTACTAGTGCCGTGTAATGTGGCATTTTTTACAATGAAATATTATGCTATTACATGTTTTGGCATGTTTCAAAGATATTGGTTCCTACATAAAACATTGATGTCACTGCATAACATTACCGATGTCACTGCATAAAACGTTGATGTCACTGCATATATGATTGTCGATGTCACTGCATAAATGTTGATGTCACTACAATGGTGTTCACGCGCTTTTTTTTTTCGGACGATGATTTTTTCCTGGATGTGATTTTTTTAAACGCTAAAGAGACATCGCGTGTCTCTTCATCACGGTATCTACGCATCGCGGTGTCTCCTCGCGATCGGGGTGTCTCTCTGCATCGGGGTGGTCATCTGCGTCGTCGTGTGTCACTTCATCGCAGATGTCTCTGCATCGCGGTGTCACTTCATCAAGGTGTCTCTGCATCGCGGTGTCTCTGCATTACGGTGTCACTTCATCGTGGTGTCTCTGCATCGTCGTGTCCCTAAAATGCGGTGTCACTTCATCGCGGTGTCTCTGCATCGTCAAATGTTATAACATCGCGATGTCTCTGCAATGCAGCGTCTCTGCATTGCGGTGTAACTTCATCATGGTGTCTCTGCATCGCGGTGTCTCGGCAATGCGGTGTAACTTCATCGCGGAGTCTCTTAATCACGATGTCTCTGCATCGTCAAATGTTATCACATCGTAATATCTCTCGCATCGTGGTGTCACTTCATCGCGGTGTCTCTGCATCGCAGTGTCTCTGCATCGGGGGTGGCCACTGCATCGCGGTGTCTCTGCATCTGGGGTGGTCACTGCATTGGATGTGGTCACTACATCGAGGTGGTCAATGGATCTGGCGTGGCTAATACATCGCGGTGTCACTTCATCGCGGGTGGTCACTGCATCGTCAAATGTTATAACATCGTGATGTCTCTGCATCGCGGTGTCTCTGCATCGCAGTGTCTCTTCATCGGGGGTGGTCACTACATCGCGCTGTCACTTCATCGCGGTGTCTCTGCATCGCAGGTGGTCACTGCATCGGGGTGGCCACTACATCGCGGTGGTCAATAGATTGATGGTGGTCAATGCATCGCGATGGTCACTGGATTTGAGGTGTCTCTGCTTCGAGGCGTCTCTACAGGCGTCTCTGTATCGAGGGTGGTCACTGCATCGTGGTGTCTCTGCATTGAGGGTGGTCACTGCATCAAGGTGTCTCTACATCGGGGTGGCCACTACATCGTGGTGGTCAATAGATTGAGGGTGGTCAATGCATCGCGATTGTCACTGCATTTGAGGTGTCTCTACATCGAGGTGTCTCTGCATCGCGGCGTCTCTGTATCTGGGGTGGTCACTGCATGGTGGTGTCTATGCATCGGGGTGGCCACCGACGCGATGGTGGTCAATGGATGCGGGGTGGTCTTTGCATCGCGGTGTCACTTCATCACGGTGTGTCTCTACATCGAGGTGGTCAATGCATCACGGTAGTCAATGCATCGGGGGTGGTCGTTGCATCGGGGTGGTCGTTGCATCGCGGTGGTCAATGCATCGCGGTGGTTAATGCATCGTGGTGGTTAATGCGGTGTCTCTGCATCGCGGTGTCACTTCATCGCGATGTCTTTGCATCGTCAAATGTCATAATATCACGATGTTTACGAATCGCGGTGTCTCTCAATGCGGTGTCACTTGATCGCGTTGTCAATTTATCGCGGTGTCTCTCTTCATCGAGATGGTGCGTTGCATCGGGTGGTCAATTTATCGCGGTGGTCACCGGGAAAAAAAAAAAAACATGTTTTAGTATCCAGAAAATCCCTCAAAAAAAAAAAAAAAAAAAAAAAAAAACAAACCATGTTTTAGTATCCAGGAAAAAAAAAAAAAAAAAAAAAAAAAAAAAAAAAAAAAACACACATACACACAATTAAGAAGTTAGCATGCTGAATATGATATAAAGCAGCAATACAACACGTTACCTCCTACAGCGCGCCTTTTTTTTATAAATTAATTGAGGTAGATTGGTTACATGTATTAATTTTGTGTTTTATAATCAAATAAGATTCCTTGAGTGTCTATTTAACAAATTAAGTTCAATATGTGTCCTTTGACCATTGCTTCTAAAAAGTAGGCTGGCGAGGAAGACAAAAAGATACTGAAAATGGGAAAAAGACAAAAAAAAATAATGGTTGAGAAGACAAAACTGCACTATCTTTTTTTTTTTTTCTCTTTTCCTCATTTTAGATCAAAACAATCCTTACAACCTTTAACCTAAAAAAAAAAAAAAAAAAAAAATCAAATCCTTAGTCAACTGCAGACAATTTGATGATTTTGCCGCCATACATTGTCTTATATTATCATTGTAATTGATGTTAATTTGAGCCAAAACCAACTGAATAACATGTTTCGATGCAAACATATATATATATACTAGCTATTGACCATATTGTGCAATCCGCCTTAAAAAAAAACTTGCCCTTTTGGTTTGGAATGCTTAAGAAATTATACTATATAAAGGCATTAATACTTTCACAAAAATGAGATATTACAATCAACCATTCTTCTTCTTCAAATTTTCAATATGGAAAATGGATACCATATTTGGGTACTTGTTGTTTCCTCTCTAGTACTGGCAATGGGTCTTTGCCACGTGGCTAACGCTGAACCTCCAGCAGTCTTCATATTCGGCGACTCGACTGTTGATGTGGGAACTAATAACTTGTTGAATGGAAGTAAAGTCAGGGCAGACTTTCCATACTATGGGATCGATTTTCCAGAATCAAAACCAACCGGCAGGTTCAGCAACGGCTTAAATGTCGTTGATTTTATAGGTACGTAATTACTTGTTTTATTGCTATACTAATTAATTTGCATGGAGAGTTACATGTGTTATTTGAATACATGTATATATTTCTTTCATATATTGATTTGGCTATGGTTATGTGTATATATATATATATTACAGCCATGCTCATTGGACATGAGAGCAGTCCACCGCCATTCTTAGGTTTTGATGGTAATCTTGCAAACTATCTTTTTCAAAAGAATGAGTTCAAAGGTTTCAACTTTGCCTCCGCTGCTCTGGTTTGTCTGATGACACTGGTTCAACACTGGTAAGAAACTAATTAACCCCCTAATACATGTACAGGACAAATCCTAATCTCTAGTTTTATAAGTAGGCTTAATTTAAAGAAGAACATCCTAGCTACTTTGGTGCAATGAAGAAGGTTCTTAGTGAAACATCTTGCGCGCTTTGAATTTTCCTAGCTTGCAAATCATACACGTATCTGATAATTACGTACATTCATCGAAACTGCAGGGGGTTGTAACATTGATGCAACAGATCAGACAGTTTGAAGCAATCAAAGACAATCTTACAGCTATCGGGGAATTGAAATAATCGAGTCTTTTCTGAGTAAATCACTTTTCATCATAAGTACCGGAAGCAATGACATCTTTGGTTATTTTGAGACTAATAGCACAGAGCATCCTGAAGATTTCACAAGTCTTTTAGTAAATGCATATGAATCCTATATCAGAGTAAGATTAAGCATATATATCTCTAATATCTCATTAGCAATAAACTAGTGCATGTGTGTGTATATATATCATTAACAAAATGTATCTGCAGACACTATACAGTATTGGTGCGAGGAAATTCGGTATTACAAGCATAGCACCAGTGGGTTGCTGCCCAGTTCAAAGGCTTCTAACTCAAACAGGAGGATGCTTTGATCCTGCTAATGAGTTAGCTCAAATTTTCTATCCAAAACTTAGCAAACTTTTGAACAGCCTAAGCTCAGAGCTTTATGGAATGAAGTATTCATTAGGAAATGCATACCAACTGACTTTGGACACAATCCAGAATCCACTCCCATTAAGTAAGCAAAGTTTCAATCAAACAACTCATCATGCAATATATAATGAAATTATTAATTCAAGCTTATGATTTGCTTTCCATTTTCCATTGTTAACAGATCTGACGAACGTGGACGCTGCATGTTGTGGATATGGGAAACTAAATGCAGAGAAACTATGCGATCCGACTGCAAATCTGTGCGGAAACCGTGAAAACTACTTGTTCTGGGATTCATTCCACCCATCACAAGCTGCATCTCTTGCGGCTGCTGAAATTCTATACAATGGTCCAACTAAATATGCATCTCCTATCAACTTGGCTCAGCTGGCAAAAGATGATATTTAGCCACCAAAAACCCCCCCTTTAACTAGTCTACGGGTATTAATTAATGCTACTCTCTCAACTATTCATTCACAACAACGAGTAACATAACTTATCTTTCAACCATTGATTATCATGTGTCTAAATCATGATCAATGACGGGTCCTACATCATTCACTTGTTATGGTTGAGTGGACGTGAGAGTAACGTTAGCCACCCGACCGTTTATTTTGTAATACTTATTTTAATACCACAAAGTGGAGCCCATCAATTTGATCAAGTATCATTTGGTCTTCTTTTTTAAGTTATTGCATGTAACATGCAATTCTTGTCACCAACCGTAGATGCATTTGTATCTAACGTTTGGGTCTAAGTCTAAAATCTTTCTTGACTTCCAGGATATATATATATATATCCATCTGTATTTTATTTCTACATTTACAAATATATAATACAACTAATTAGTTAAATTCAGAATAATTAAAGAACATGGCCAGCTCTGCATATACAATACAGCAGGTTCATTATGGTTTTAAATGTTTTAGCTCAAAGCACAAAGTGATCATCCATCATCTGCTAATATGGTATCACAAAAGTCAAATCCATTGTTTCTGCAGATCTCAGATTCATTCCCTGCGGTGATGGTTTCCAACAGCTCGTCTCTCTTCATATGCATCGTATTCATCCAACTACCAGGCTCCTCCAGTAAACGTAAAATCTGTAACATGGATAAAAATAAATCGAAATTTTATACAACTCAAGAAAAGAAAAAAACAGAAGCAACAGAGTATTGTCAGAAATAACCATTCTTATGGATGGCCTTTTTGATGAATGTAAGAGACAAAAACGTGCAGCGATCATCATAGTTTTCATCTCATCCTGTTCATACTCATTATTAAGGCCAGGATCAATAAGTCGTTCCCATAGTCCGCTACTTAGAAGTGATCTAGCCTGCAAAACAAGAGCCATTTCAGAATCTTTCTTAGGTAAAAAAAAAAAAAAAAGAAAAATCAAATCTTTAGACGCCTTTAGTGGCACCATATCAGGGTGAGGTTCAATTTGCTAGAGGCAAATCTCACTGTGTTGCCTCAAAAGTAAGTTTTGTTTGGGGCAACTAAAGACGCAATCTTTTCTTTTTTGAAAATAGCAAAATTACCCACAATACTAAGCTTTCTTGTCTAGACATAGCCCTTGTTTGAATAGCCTCTTTCCCAGTGATTAGTTCCAAAAGCACAACCCCATAAGAATAAACATCTACTTTTTCATCAACTTTTCCATACATCATGTACTCAGGGGCCAAGTATCCAAATGTTCCTACAACTCGAATTGGCTTAGAAAACGTTGAGGCTTTTTTAGCTTGGTTGAGTACCAATGCTGATCCAAAATCTGATAGCTGTGCTTCAGATAACAAGTAAAGGGTTAGTAATTAGTTGAAAATAGACAAAATTACGCGTTTAAAGCGTCTACAATGCTAGTTCCACAACAAAACAAAAAGGACAATGTCAACTTACTTGTGGTTGGCCATTCTCAGAGAGGAGGATGTTGGATGACTTCACATCTCTGTGCACAATCGGTGGAGAAGAAGAATGGAGGTAGTCTAAGGCCTTTGCCACACCAATAGCAAGTCGCATCCTTTCACACCATGCAAGCTGTTTGAGTTTATGCTTCAGAGACTCTTTCAACAAATTGTATACAACAGCTTGTATGTTCTTGCAGTAACAGAAGCCAAGAAGCTGAACTATATTTTCATGTTTCAAACCATTCAGTATTTCCACTTCCTGGAACAGATCATCTTCAGAATGCTGTGAGACATTGAGTACTTTCACTGCAGCAGATCGTCCATCAGCGAAATCGGCTCGATAAACCTTGCTATGTCCACCTTCTCCAATCAACATATCAGTGCTAAAATTACATGTTGCACACTTGAGTTCTTCAAAGTAATAGCGTTTGCAACTCCCTTTAATTTCTAAAGTCGCGAATTGGTCAAACAATCTCTTTGTTACTTCTGGAAAGCTTAATCTTTTCGTGTACTTACGAGAATTTCCTGTGTCGTTTTCTCGTGGTGGTAATGATGTTAAGGAGCTCGGCATTGTGGAGGATTTTTGGAGACTGAATTTAGGTTCTTCTTTGTTGTGACTGCTGATTGATGAAACAGTAAATTGAAGGGCTTTAGGCAAAGAACCTTGTTGAGAAGTCCCCTGTTTCTGCAACACGATTTTACCTCTTCTGTCCATTACTAGAAGACTGCAACTTGGAGGCAATGATTTCAAGAGTTTGAAAACAGATGAATCTTCAGGCCTTGAGAAAAAATAAAACAAGAAAAAACTCTCAGAACCATACCATAGGCAAGTGCAACACAGGGCGCCTTTAGTGATACCAATCAACCGATACTGGAAAGTTGATTCCAGTTTCAAGAATTGACTTTCAGAAAAGCCAATAATTGGTGCTAAAATGGTGGATTTGATATGGTTTCATTAAAGACATCATTCTTTAAATTAAAAAAAAGACAGGCAATACCAACAACTGGTGCAGCCAATAACAAGGGTGGAGGCAAAGGTTATTCGCACTTGGCGGCTTAGTTCATTTGGATAGGAGCTTCCCACACTAACCTTGACATGGAAATTAACCTGCAGATAACATTTGATTATGAAACACATTTGGTGCATGGAAGCAGAATTATGTTTACACATGGAGGGGCTAACTAATATATTGATGAAAATATATAAGCCTCAAACCTGTTTAGACTTGCAAAGATCTTCGTGCATGTAAAAAGTGTTGGGATCAAAGGTATCGTCTTGTGGCTCTTGGACATGGACAGCAAGCACAGTATCCATAGGAAGGACAAAGAAATTAAGCAAAGAGAAAAGCATCTCTCTGCTAAAATTATCAGATTTCAAACCTACTATTATTGTACGCTTCTTTGTAGTTGTTGTTGTTGAGGAGGTAGTAGTCTTCATGAAAATTGAAAAGATGCTTGCTTTGTTTCTTCTTGAGCTTCCAATCATCATCATCATGTACGTATGGCTTGGGCCTTGGGGTTGGTTAACTTTCTGTGCAATCAAAATTCATACTCAATTCTTTTCTTAACTTCTGTACCCCATTATTAATTCAGAGGTTGTGGGCAAAGTTGCTTGTAGTAAAGTTTCGCCGTTATGGGTAGGTGCGGATCTGAACCTTAAAATTTTTTGACAATGGGGTATTGAAACAAATTTAAAGAGCGAGTGGGCAACATTAATAATGTTTTTAACTTTTTTTTTAACAAGGGTCGGGGGAGCTGCCCCACCTTCATCTGGAAACACACACCACTGTATACATTATGCTTCATTTTCTTTTCCTTAAAAAATTTCATTTGTAGTGTACTCAACATCTTGCGTGATATCAGCATTTGCAGGAATTTGTTTTGCAACAGGGTAGACTGTCCCCAGATGTTTCATCTCCATACTTCAATACTCAATGGCTATGTGCCAATTGGTCACCGACAGAACAAAGCGGAACCAACTTTCCTTAAATGCCCTCGTCCCTCCCATACTCCCGCTTTTACTTTTTCATTTTTTAAGGTCCCCGGTTCAGTATACTGGTCCCAACTGATCCAAGCTTCGATCTGCGCCGTGTGTCTCCAAAGTTCTTTGGCGATTAAATCCAGAGTTCTTTCAAGATGACGCCGCAGAAAAAAAACCGAACCGATGATCTCTAGGTATTCTCAAATCATTAACACTTGAGCCAAGCGTTATTCCCGCTTTACTTCATATCATTTACCAAACTTGACGGTTTGAGAGTTACTGTCATCATTGAATATTCTGTGACAATATTTTTTTTGGTGGGTTTCTATTGGCACACGCCAAATTACTTCAGCGCACCCATTTATCAATATTTTTTCTCAACCGAACAAAACGTCATCCCAACCCAATTGTTCCTCCGTCCACCGACGTTGGTGTTGAAGGAGGAACACCATTGTGCTTACTTTTTATATCGTGAACGTTATCCTCATCGGCTGGTGTTCATTCTGAACACCAACGCTACGTCCATCGACGCCGTTGGTGTTCGGCCGAGAATATCATGAGATGACGCTCGCTTTTTTGAAAACAGTGTGGTGCCGAAGTAATATTTTATGGTGTCGGAAGTAATTGGGTGCCCGAAGTAATTTGGCGTGTCTTAAATGGACCCACCTTATTTTTTTGATACAAATATAATTTATCCATTTATCACTTTTACTAGGTAGGAATATCTCTAGAAAACATCATAATTTTTTAATTTAATAAAAGCAAACCAGAGTGTAGAATTTTTTCCGTTTGTGTATAACGATAGTCAGTTGCAAACCTACATACAACTAAGAGATCCAAAAAATATACTAATATGTGTAGATGATTTTGTTTGACCTCTTAATTTTTATTTATTTACCTCTTTAAATTTTCGTTCAGTTCTTACTCCGACATTTCAAGTCATGGAATCGACCATTGCAAGCAATGATATATCAAATAAATATGTTCACTACATCTTTTGCTATACGTTTTTTTTTATCATTATTGATTATGGTACTACTAATATCAACCAACATATCACACAATGTGATCAATGATGAAAAATAATGTATTCGAAAATGTATTACTTCTTAATGTGTAGTGTTAGTGCATTAAATCATTTTCTATAATCACTACTAGGGTTGAGTTTGGATCAGGTTGTGTGACTTCGGTTTGAGTTGGTTTGGTTTGTATTTAATACAATAAGTCAGTTTGCTTTGGACAATTTTTCCCCTAAACCAAACCAAAATACTATCTAAACCAATAATTTAATCTGAACCGGTTTTGTTTTGAGTCTAGTTTGGGGCTAGTTTGTTTTTTTTTTTTTTCTTTTTTTGATTTTAATGAACGAAGCCTTTTATTAGAAAGAAAAGAAAAGGTTCATACAAAGCCGTATTCTGCCCTCCTTGTATCAAATTATGTAGACGAAGCATAGCCCTTCCTCCTTGTAACCTATGTGTGTGGCAAACCCGGTGTGGGAAAATCCGGTATAGTAGGAAAGAAAGACAAGACCTTACTATGTTTCCAAAAAATAAAAGACCCCCCAAAAATACAGTCGAAATGCAAAATATAGTAATAGAAACTTTGTTTGTGATCAGCATCCTCCGTCTTGAAAGTAAGGTTGATTGTCGTCTCATCAAGATTATGGATAGTTGAAGTGATGAGTGTCCAGAGTGCCTCCAAACTCACATGATAAGTGGAAGAAAAAGGGTCAGCCTCAAAATGAGTACGAATATCAAAGTGCTTTGAAAGAATAAAAAGATAACATCTAGTTTGCACCCTTCAAAAAATTGAAGGGTGCTTCCCAAGAGATGCTCCAAGCCTCCTCTTAATGTTGGCACTCCAAGATTTGATCCATTCTACGAACGTGAAGTTTTTCTCCTGTAACAAATCGTGGTGATATGGCATATGATGATGCTAAAAAAGTCATCAACAAGATTGAGTGGATGTAAAGGTGGATATCTGTTATTACCCGTGTATAATTAAAATAAACAGCTCGAATAAAATCAACAATTTTATTATTCAAATAAAGAATTACAAAGATACAGAATGAAATGAAAGGATATGCACGATCCGAGCCGAGATGAACTCGTCCCTTAAGACAAATTTGCCCGGTATGTACCCCGCTTTGCGAAGAATTGTCTCCCGGGAATTCTCGATTACCTTTCGAGAATAAGCGTATCAGCAAACTCAACAACACCGGCGAACTCTAACAGTGCTTCAGTATCTCTTCACTTGATGCAAGAACAGAATGCAGAAGAATGATACGTATGCAATTTCTGGTGTTGTATTTATGTGTCTGTGTGTTTTTCCTCCCATTCATGTAGCTCGTTTATATAGAAGAAGACATGGAAAAACTGATGGAAATTAACAGCCTCAGCTCGAATTGATTGTCAATCGAAAGCCAAAAGCCTCAGCTTTATTCACGCATTAATGTTGGACAGAATAGTCTCTTCTCGATGAGATCGAATCAAGAGCCTTCGTCAAGGTGTTCAAGAGAACTAAAATACTCAAAGAACCTTGATTCACGGTTGCAAAACCGAACTCGATCGTGTGAACCTTCAAATCGAAAGTTGCATTAGGTAATACGCAGGACACGCGGGCATGCACAAGCCCAAGGGTAAATCCGATTGATTTGCACCCCTCGCGCCAGCGTGAAGAACGGTGTATAATGTTGGTTTCTTATTCCAACTATACTAAAACAATATCATATAAATATTGCTTCTTTTTCCTTCTTCCAACCAATGTGGGAGAAAAGTTTCTTCCCATTTTTCCTTTTTCATAACACACACTTAAGCCCAATAGGCCCAATATGACATATCATCAATTTTCCAACAAACCGACTTTAAGCGTTAATTTCTCATTCACTCGTTATCCGAATTGAATGATTCCAAATCCTGAATTCATCTACGACTCACGTAGTTATCAGAATTAACAAGACATTACATATATTCTATACAAGAATATATCCGAAATACGCTTACAAAGTCACTGAATAAAAATGATTATAAAATCATTTTTAATTCATTTTTAATTCAATTCCACATTTTCTCCAACAATATCTGGCTATAAAGAGTGTATGAAAGTGGTGGTGCTCAAGAACAAGATGAAGATCTTCAAGAGCAATATTGGGGGGGGGGGGTGTTTGGTATTTTTATGTTTATGAGATGAGCCTGAAGAGGCTGCCTACGTACCCTTTGTAAGGGATCAAGCCATGCGTAGTTCTGGGAATGAAGTCCCTCCATCCTTGTGATGAAGGTGATGTTGGTATTTATAGAGGTCACGAGCAAGATAGGTGGCGAGAGAGGACAGTTGGCAAGTCGGCGGGCTGAGAGCCTAGCGGCCTGTTGAGAGCCTTGGCGGACTCGCTGAAGGCCTTGCGGCCTCGATATGGGCCTTGCGGCTTGAGAACCTTGGCTTGTCTTATCTTTATGTTGGCGGCTCTGAACTCCGGCGGATCTAATATCCTCGGGCTCACGGGCCGGCCCCTTAGTCTGATAGCATCGCATAGGACCAAAGGCTTGGAGCGGGACCGATGCCATGCGAGTTCGCGGATTGTGGTGGCCGGTGGCTTAATCCATTATTCAGGGGATCGGATGGACCCGAATAAGGATCCGTGGGCTGAATTACGATTTAGGCATATCAATGGCCCCTACTCCGCGTCTTAAGCATTTTCTTGAAATGTTAGGCGAGGAGTAAAGTCTATTCGCGGATCCGTTGCCTTGGAACACTATGATGGCTTGCTATTGTAGCGGATCGCCTGTTAGCTTTGCCTAAATGTCATACTCAGAGTGGGTCATTTCGTGGCTTGTGCGTCATTGATCGACTTCGCCTCTTGTGGCTTGTGCCATGAATTGACTTTGCTTTTTGTGGATTTTGTGTCGTGAGTCGACTTAGCCTTTGGTGGTCTTAAGAGCCTTTGGTCTTATAGAAGGCGAGTTCCAAGTATGATGCCGAGCTGAAGTTGGACTTATAGAAGGCTAGCTCGAAGGCAAGTTCCAAATATGATGCCGAGCTGAAGTCGGACTTATAGAAGGCTCGCTCGAAGGTGAATTCCAAACATGATGCCAAACTGAAGTCGGACTTATTGAAGATTCACTCAAAGATGAATTCCAAACATGATGCCGAACTGAAGTCGGTCTTATGGAAGATTCGCTTATAGAAGATTCGCTTGAAGGCGAATTCTAAACATGATGCCGAGCTGGGGTCGGGCTTATAGAAGATTCGCTCGAAGGCGAATTCCAAACTGATGTTGCGCTGAACACCAGATTTGCGGTAACAGTGTTTATCTTGTGGATAAGAGGCTTAGTATGAGTGATTTCTCCGGTGAGGACACGGTGGTGGACAAGAATAACGGTGGCTGATAAGTGTTTGTGATGAACCAGAGAGTTAGTCGACAAATTGGCTGAGTGTATCTGCTTGTATTAGATTATAGCTTAGAGCTTGAGAGAAAGAGATATCCCTTTTCTATTACATTGTGATCCTATATTTATAGGCTAAAAAAGTAAGTCGGTTTACTGTTCATTGACAAGACAGTTAAGAGTACATAGCTAAGTTAGGTATGCATGCAATACAAGTGTCCTAGCCAGCTGTAGGTAGTGGCCAGCTGTTTTGGCCAGCTGGATCGATAAGTATGGCGAGCAGCGAAAAGCGAGCAGCGGACTCATTTGTGCCTTGTCTTGAAATCAGTTTGACTATATAGGTAGAAATCACATGGAGAGGATGGGTCCGACTTACGACTGGCGGACAAGATCCGGCTTACTGTTGGCGGATAGGGCCCGGCTTGTAGCTAGCGGGTAGAAAAGGGTTTGTGGCAGCGGCCAGAGGAGATAGAGGCCCAATATCTATGCTGATGGGCCAAGATAATATGTCCAATTTAGATGAATAGGGCCCCATTCCGATCCGGGTATATCAATAAAATTACTGAGCTTTATCCAAAAGAATATATATATATATATATATATATATATATATATATATATATGTTATTGATTTTGGATTCCGTTTGAATGGATTGTTTTTCTTCTCATCCTTGTATAGTAGTACTACTACTAGTAGAATGACATTTTTGTTCATAGAGAACGCTTCAGTTTTATGGTGGTTCTGAACCACCATGTCATAGTTGTTTCTCTAATATGAATTCTTAAAAGAGGGGTAAACTTGTAAAATAATGGCATTTATATTTTACACAGTCGGATCCCCGTGTGTTATTCTGATTTCCTATTGGTTCTGAATAACCAAGTCATACTTGATCCAAGACCAGGATAAAATTTGCCTACAGCAAGGATCTTTATTAATTAGGTAGTTGTAGTACAAGTTTAACTGTTTAAGCAGTAACTACAGAGAAAATATACATTCAGGTCACTGTAGACACCCATATTTCAAGTCAGGTCTGTTCAGGCCTGACATTTTTTTTTAAGTAGCCCGTGCCTGTTCCACGGGATCGTGCCATTTTTCCACCATATCACGTGGAATTCGAATGGTTCACGTGGAAGTTCAATTGGTGGCAAAAGTTGAAATTCCACGAGGCCTGGGGGAAATTGTAGGTGGACGCCACGTGGAAAGGAAACGCAACGTGGAAAATATCCACGGTCCCGTGGAAATTGTAAAACATATACAGGGCACTTTATCTTCTTCTTCCTCACTATTTTTCTGAAAAAAAATCGCCCCCACACAGCAAAAGAAAAAATACGCACAGCCCCACATCCCTATCCCCACAACCCTATCCCCACATCCCTATCCCCACATCCCTATCCCCACATCTCAGATTAATTTCACGAGGAAGGAATTACCTCTCACGGGCAGAAGGTGTTTGACACGGGTTAGTTTACATTGCGTGGAATTGGAACCGGGAGTGGATTGAAGCTTTATACTCTCCAATGGCCGTTATTAATTTGGAAGAATATCCTCTAGTAAGTTATTTACAGTTTATTAGTTTTAATTTTGATGAATTTGCCCCCAAATTTTATTGAACTGCCACTTTTTATTTCAAATTGTGATATTGTAATGTTATCGAAATTGTGATATAATAATCTTATTGAAATTTTGGTTCATAAATTGTGATATAGTATGTTTATGTATTGACCCAAAATATTGAGAAATTGTGAGATAATTTGTTAAATTTTGTAGTAATGATATTGTAAAATTTTCTCTATTGTAGATTTTTTATATTGTAGAAATTATGATTATAAGATAGGAAATTGTAGTAATGATATTGTACAATTTTGAAATTGTAGAAATTATGGTTATAAGATATTGGACCTTTCGAATTATGTGTATTGGGAAATTTGTAGAAATGTTGATGTTGTAGAAATCTTGGCGTTGTTGAAATTATGATATTGTAATTATTATGCTTATTTGATTGGAAAATTTGTATTGGAAAATTTGTATAAATGTTGATGTTGTACAAATAATGACGTTGTACAAATTTTGATATTGTAATTATTTTGATTATATGATTGGAAAATTTGTATTGGAAAATTTGTAGAAATCTTGATGTTGTAAAAATAATGACCTTGTAGAAATTTTGATATTGTATTTATGTTGATTATTTGATAATTTAGAATTTTTTAAGAATGATATGCATTAATGTAATTATAGTGACAATGTTATTATTAGAAACGATAATGTAGAAATGATAATGTAGAAGTTTTGATATTAGTACATAGTTCGATTATATGATATTGTATGTATGTCTTTGTTATAAGTTGTTTAGAAATTTAGTAGTATAATTTCCTTTCATGGCCTTAGTTCATTTTGAAATGTGTAGTTTGATACCGCTTTAGTTTTCATAATATCCGAATAATGTAATTGTTACGGCAATCACAATGAAAATGCCCTAATTTAATAAATAAAAAAAGAATTTAAAAACTAGAAACAAACGACAAATAAATGTTGTTTGAAAAATTCCAAAACAATAGAATTTTGACGTATTCTATGGTGCGCGCGACTGATGAGGTTCTTAGAAATGCATGCATCCCTAAGGTGTTTTCAATCCTTCCGATCCATTTGTGTCATGCCTAATCTCCAGGCTTTGTATTGGGGCTCTGGTAGGTAGCTCGTAGAATTTTCATTAGGTCTGCTTCAATAGAGCATCTTTTCCGTTCTCGGCAGACTTGGTAAAGCCTCCGCCGAAGCGAGGCATCCGTTAGATCGAAAGTATAAGATCTTACGCTGGCTCTGCATCCATCATCCGATCTCCTCGTCATCATCAAATATTCTATGACGCCGGGTGAAAACAATCTTCTCTTCTATTACCCCGCTCTCATCATCACAACACAACGAAACGAAAAATTTATCTTCTAGTGTGTATATTGGTTATTTCAGTTATATACACATATATTTACATATATTTACTTGTATAATTGAATATTGCTAGACATCAAAAAACACAACAATATTCCTAAAAATCTAACCATATATATATATATATATATATATATATATATATATATATATATATATATATATATATATATATGTATATATATATATATATATAAAGATACAAATGGTTAGTATTTTTGGCGAATATTGATTTTTATTTTATGCTATGTGGCTAAAATAAACACAAATTGGAAAATGATTGTATAATCGATAACAACATCGGTACCAGTAACAAACGAGAAAATATACTATTAATACAAATATATATATATATATATATATGTATATGTATTAAGAGTATATTTTCTCGTTTAATGTGTGTGTATATATATTCAAATACATTTATGTATAAAGTTATATATACACTTATTTTATCACATATTCATGCCATCGCATATATATTTATTATCAAGTGAAAGAAATTATACACACAGATAAATTTAAATTTTCACACAGTTTAAGCACACACACAGACATATACACATACACTAGGAGAAATTATACACGGTATATATATATATATATATATATATATATATATATATATATATATATATATATATATATGTATGTATAACTTATTTTCTTAAGTTTATATATATATATATTTATATGTATATATATATATAAAGATACAAATGGTTAGTATTTATGGCGAATATTGATTTTTTGCGTTGCGGTGGCTAAAATAAACACAGCTGGAAAAATGATTGTGTAACTGATAACAACACGGGTACCCGTAACAAACGAGAAAATATACTATTAATACAAATATATATATATATATATATATATGTATATGTATATGTATATGTATATGTATTAAGAGTATATTTTCTCGTTTGTGTGTGTGTGTATATATTCCAGTACATTTATGTATAAAGTTATATATACACTTATTTTATCACATATTCATGCCATCGCATATATATTTATTATCAAGTGAAAGAAATTATACACATGATAAATTTAAATTTTCACACAGTTTAAGCACACACACAGACATATACATACACTAGAGAAATTATACACGGTATATATATATATATATATATATATATATATATATATATATATATATATGTATAACTTATTTTCTTAAGTTTATATATATATATATATATATATATATATAGTCTTCTCAAAACATTTTTAATCACTTGCGACTTACTAGTTATCCAACACCACGTGGGACATTGATTCATCCGCTTTGAAAATTTTTTTAATGCCGAATTGCGGTTCCATGCGGAAAGTGCTACTCTTACAAGACTACAAGAGTTATTGCACAATGCTACACCAAACAGAGCGTTGTGGAATAGATTGGAGGATCGATGTTTGGTCCGTTTCTTCGATTTATAAGTAACAATTGGGAATTCAAGGCGGCTAATAGCATACACTGTATTTCAATATGGTTTATCCGGACCGAGGGCACGAGCTTCATTTTAAGATTGGCGATAATAGAGTGAAGTTCGGAAGACGCGAGTTTGCATTCATCATGGGTACAGATTTGGAGATTTGGATGTTGAATTGCCTGATCGGTCAAGGTGTTTCGATGTTAGTTGTACTCTCCATAAGTACATCAAGAATGTGACGTTGCAAAAATCGAAGCAAATGATTATGGCATCGAATGACGTTGAAACTATATACCGGATGGCTTTAGTATGCGTTATTTATGGGTTAATAATCGGAAACGACCACGGAGTGGTGATACCGCCCGATTTTTATATTGTCGAGAATGTACAAGCTGGTGGAGACATTTCCATGGGGCGATATTTTTAACAATTTAATGTTGAATTGGCGTAAGATAGTATTTGAGTGTAAGGGTCTTGTACACTAAAGAAATGGGAAACCGTATAAGCCCACGCTTCTCCGGTTGTTTATACGCGTTACAGTTGTGGTGTTTCCATGCAATGCCTAGACTTATACAGTACGGGGGATTTGCAACAGTGGTAGAAGGTCAAGCTAATGCTCGTCCAAGTTTGTTGAGATGGAAATGCACTGCCGGCGGGGTCTATTACAAATCCTTGGTCAATCCTACATCCGGTGTTACTCCATGGGTATGTATTATATTATCATTGTTATCAATCTACATTGTTAGCAATATTTTTAAACATTGTATTTAAAATCGGTTGCCTTTTTTTCCCTTCCTTTTTGCAGGTTGAGATGGTCGGTGATATTTTGACAACCGCCGAAGATAGGCAGTTCGTAATTGGTATGGGGTTGCCGGAGGCGGAGGTTACATCTCCACCTCGTCAATTACCTGTTCCCCCCGTGGTTGTCCCGGATCCTGTCCCTGGTCAAAGACGTGTTCCCCCAAGGTCTAATTTGGATGACGTAGTTCGTGAGCGTCCAGTAGTTGATGCTGAGGACGAGCGACCATCTCAACAAGCCCGTCATGACGAACAGCCGAGTGCCCCGTCTACATCCGCAAACCCTCCGGGTACCACATCGTTTTCTCAACAATTCGATATAAAGCGGTGGTAGTATACCTATTGTGGGGCGTTGTGCCATTAGACTCACTGGTGCCTGAAATCACGCGTATAGTTGACAATGCGTTAAGAGAAGTCAGTCCGAGTTGATGGAAACAAAGGCCGAGTTGATTGAAACGAAGGCTAAGTATGCTTTGAAACGATTTGCTAAGTCGAGTGAAATGCAGTGAAATGGCACGTCTGAGAGGGCCAGAAACAACTACCAGAGTAGTTGAAGAACGACATACGCGTTACCTCGAGTCGTTAAAAGGCGGCGTGCAACGAGTTTGAATTAACTCCTAAATACAAATATAATTGCATTTATCTTGTTAACACAAATTTAAATTCACACCATTTCCTTTATTATACAGGTACACTTAGGTCCCGAATAGGGACATCTCGTATCACAAGCCTCCCGAGGCGGTGACTCACCTCCACATCTCCACAGACCCAAAGCACACCATCCACGAAGTTGGGCCGTCTTCACTACACAAGGCAGCCGTGAGATCGAGATCGAGACACACTGAAGGTTGTGATACAAACACGGACCAGACAAAATTTCGAGGTTGTGATACAAACACGGAGCGCATAACCTCTAAGGAATGTTCATATGGCGTCACCGTCCCCAAGTCACTCCTTCCGGGCTTCAGCCATCGTGATCCCAAGTGGGCCGTCTTCAGTCCACAAGGCACACCATTCGCTCAGGGTCAACACTCTGAGATAGAGCAAAGCATCCATCTTGACCCATTGAATGAATTTTCATTTGAGTGTGCTGGCCTAGGTCCAGAATTCGATATTGATGATGTGCATACGGAGATGACAACCTCGATGCGGGACTATTTGCGAGGCCCTCCAACGAAAATTTGTGTAGGAGACGCTTCATCTTGGTAGGTATACTATCCCATTCAATTCTCTTCTCTCCGATAATAGCTCTATCTTGAAAGATCCAAATCCAATTATGACGCGCTTCTTCTGTTGTAAACCTCAACCTCAGTGTCTGCAAGTCGTATTGGTGACTAATATCATCCCTCCTTTGGTCAATAACAAACACTGGTTGATGAGGATTGAATGGAGGATTCTCATACTCGGGGGAATTCGGTTCATGCCATTCCCGATGAGGAAAGCGGTTCGAACATTGTGATTAAGGCGATGTAAAGTAGAAGGTTATGCAGAGGTAGTTTAATAGGTCATGGTATATATAGAGTTAACCAGTGAATTGAGTGGGTTGGTGTGAATTAAGACTCGTGTGAATTCCAACGATCCCGTGTGAATTTTGAACGATCCCGTGTGAATATAGCACGAGCTAACCATTGATGACCCACGTGAAAAGACGCGTCACTGTATCAATGACAATACTGCCTCTGCACCCTAATGACGCCTTTACGTACGCATTTACATCGATATGACCTCGATGACATGTCAAAACTAGACTAGCATTGATTGAGAAGGTAAGTGTGAGCTAAGACTCGTGTGAATTCCAACGATGCCGTGTGAATTTTGAACGATCCCGTGTGAATTTAGCACGAACTAACCATTGATGACGCACGTGAAAAGACGCGTCACTGTGACTCTGCACCCTAATGACACCTATGACGTACGACATCGATATGACATCAATGACAAGTCAAAAGTAGCATTGATTGAGAAGGTAAAGTGTGAGCTAAGACTCGTGTGAATTTTCAACGATCCCGTGTGAATTTTCAACGATCCCGTGTAAATTTAACACGAACTAACCTTGGATGGCAATTATTGTTGTTGTACAAGTACGAGCCATTTCTCTCACTCTTCAAAATCTTTTAAGTTCATCTGAATACCGGAGATGAATGCAGATTTGAAGTCATTGATCAACCTATAGAAAATCACGTCGTGTTTAATGTGGTGATTACTAAAAATTGAAGATCATTTATTTAGGAGTCATCCTATCGTATTTCATGATCACCCTTAGTTTATTTAAGCAGCATTTTATTGTTATCTCAATGTATCAGTACTCTTTGTTTTTATGTTTGTAAGGCCTGTTATCACTCGTTTGAACTACAATACCCATTTTCTATTAGGTGATAAAGATACAAAACATATATGATAGTCATCCTCATACTAATATCAATGTCCCCAAAAAGATACAAAACATGTATAAAAACTTTCACGACTTTAGATACTACTACAAAACATGAAAAATGAACAAAATGACTATATCAATTAGAACAACAAGCTGTATGAAACGGACATTTAGGCCTTTTGTGTCCGGTGTTTCCACACAACGAGCAGTAACGCCTACCGTGAGCCTGGGGCGTCCTCTCATTAGGCAACTCGCTTTGGTCCTACCGCCGGAGGTTCACCTTGAGAAGCAATCTGAGGATCTGGGCGCCCCCGCCGCAAACCGTTGTTTGTGTTTCCTCTCTTCCCTCGCCTAGGTTCAGGCGGGCGGAATCTGCTGGTTTGTAATTGAAGTGGGAACTATCCAATCATCCTCGATCGAACAGGTATACGCGCGTCTTCATAAATACGCTGGAAACATTGAGCTTTGTAGTAGTGACAACAATAATCATACGGACTCTCACAACGCTCACTTATAGCAGCACAAGCATGTACACAAGGCATTTTGAGCCCCTGAAACTCTCCACAGTAACACTTCCAATCTGCCATATTTACCTTTGCACTAGTATCAGCGTCCCCCACTTGGAACTGGTCCCGGTCGATCGCCTTTAGTGTGAAGGTTCTTCGGGCATGCGATACTTCAGTCAAGAATTTTTCGCCAGGGGCTAACACGGAGCGACATGCCAATGCAAGTTCTCTCCGCCGCAATGCCATTTCGCGCAACGCGTTGCCCTTATGTAGTCTAACAAATTCACGATACTCAACTTACGCGCATCCTCGATCACGTTGTTAAAACTTTCAAAGATAGTTGCTTGTCATTATTGCATAACGTGTCCCTGGAAAATGTGATCGTGCCCAGTAACAAAATCCAATAGCCTCCAAATAACTAGACACTCTATTGTTTGGATCTTTATCCTGCTCTTTTAACTGCTGAAACATTATTGCGAATCGCGTTTTTGAAAAAGTATACGCTGCATCCCAGAAAGTGTATGGACAGTATCCTGTGCTTCCGAATTTTTATTGAGGTTCATGACAAGGTGGTGGTAGCAAAAACCATGGTGAGCGTTTGGAAATACATCTCTAATAAAGACCAATGATGCCACCCCCTCATACGTCTAAACACCATGTCTTCACGTTCCCGATTACCCTTCACTTGAAGCATGAAATACATCCACGCATCCCTGCTCTCTCCGTCGGTCACGGCAAACGCTACCGGAAACAGTTTATCACCTGCGTCTACACCGATAGCTACTAACAATGTCCCCTCGCATTTTGTTTTTAGATGAGTACCGTCCACGACTAAGACAGGTCGACAGTACTTAAACCCGTCAATACTAGCTTTCAAAGCCATGAAATGAGATTTGAACCTCGCCAAGAACATGGTCGATCACTATGTGCGTGATGGTTCAGGATTTTCACTCTTCAACATGTAAAAGTAGGCTGGTAATTTAGAATACGATAGTGGTACGCTTCCTCCGATTAATTCCAACGCTTTCTGCCTACAATGATATGCACGCTGATAATCAAGGTCTATGTTGAATACTCTTTTGACCTCCACAATTAAATGTTTTGTCGTGAACTGACTTCCGAGTTTTATGAGGTTCTCTCTAACGAGATGACCTATAGTTCCAGGTCTGGCTTGCCTATGATCGCTGCTTAATCGCTCCAATCCACAAGTGTGAGTTTCATTGTACTCGGTTATCTCGAAGTTATTGCAATCAAACACCTTTCTACCCACAACTTTCCATTCGCATTTCTCTAAAGTAAAGCATCGTAGTTTTAACTTCCCCTTGTCGGACCGGATAGGTTTCCACATGTAATTATTTTTCAATGCATGGTAACTCATTTTCATCTCTGCATATCATCCTTGTCCTCGAACTTTTACCAATATACAATAATCCGAAATCTTGATCAATCAAACGCCCCAGCCCGTGGACATGGAGGAATTTCCGAATCCGGAATGTCTGAACCGAAATGAACACCTCTATTGCGATTAATACTTGCCATACTAAATCTAGGACCAATATCATGGTTCTGTTCTAATGGTGCTCTCATAAAACTCGTAAACGATCCACCAATATTGGGACCCGGTTGCATCATTGTTGACATACCCTGCTTGAAAGGCCCACTCAAAAACTCGTAAACGCGATCCACCGATATTGGGACCCCTTGCATCCGTGTTGGCATATGAATGTTCTGCTCGAAAGGCGCTCTAAGATAACTCGTAAACGATCCACCGATATTGGGACCGCTTTGCATCGGTGTTGGCATAATAAAAGGCGGACGGTCAAACTGGCGGCTTGTTCTATTCATGTTGACATTATGACTTGTCCCGTCTAACGATGTTGGATGTACGGTGTGTGCGTTATGCGCCTATAATTAGGCGAGGTGTGTGTGAATGGTGACGAATCATATTCGCAATTATTCCCCAATCGTAGTCGAGTTCACTTACGATGTCAATGACTTGTTCAAATTGAAGTTATATTCGGTCGGATGGCGCTTTCATTGGGGATAAGGTGATGTGTTAGGTACAACATGGTTTCGGGAATTTCGATTACAATCCAACTCGGATGTAAAATCCTCAATGCCTCTATCATTTTCTTCATGTAGTTGCTCATTTAAGTCAAATTCGTTTCATCTTCCGTATCGTGATCGTGCATAACCGGTTCGGCGTTAACGCATAGTTTCACAAATTTCTTTTCAAAATATCATCAATGTAGCCTAGCCATGTATCATCGTCCAAAACATCAATCGGTTGGTCATAATCTACGTACATTAGTTTCATGATCAATGTGTTGTTTGAGTCATCAATTCCTACTTTATTACACACTTTGACCTTCAATTCATCCAATGTCGTATCGGTTTTCACACGAACCAAATACAATTTTCCTTTCTTATAAGACCATTTGTCGCAATCTTCATGGTATTTCCACTCTCCGCCAAATAAAAACTTAACGGACACCGTGTTGTTATCTGCAAAAAAACAATCATTTATCCACACGATTAGGTTTTTTTTTTCCAAATATTGTTGGATTGACTAAATATTATTGTAAAATTATTCTTGATTGATATATATATATATATATATATATATATATGTGTGTGTGTGTGTGTGTGTGTGTGTGTGTGTGTGTGTGTGTGTGTCTATATTTATATATTGTCTGTGTGTGTTTATATATAAATATATGTGTATATAAATGAGAAACAATATATATATACACTTATATATGCTAGTAGTATATATGTGTGTGAATATTGGTTTCTCGGTTATATACACATATATTTACTTGTATATAAGTGCATATAGCCGGACATCAAAAACACATCAATAATCTTTAAAATAAATAAATATTTTTAGCATATATACATACATACACACACACACACACAGATTAGGTTAGGTTAGGTTAGGTCAAAAAATTCAAGTTTCGCTTACATTGTGTTATGTTGTGACAAGAGAAGCGGGGGTAATAGAAGAAGATTGTTTTCACCAAATAATCATAGAATATTTGATGATGACGAGGAGATCGAGATGATGGACAGAGCCAACGAATGCATCTTATACTTTCGATCTAACGGATGCCTCGCTTCGGCGGAGGCTTTACCAAGTCTGCCGAGAACGGAAAAGATGCTCTATCGAAGCGGACCTAATGAAAATTCTACGAGCTACCTACCAGGAGCCCCGATACAAAGCCTGGAGATTAGGCATGACACACAAATGGATCGTAAGGATTCAAAAACACCCTGAGGATGCATGCATTTCTAAGAACCTCATCAGTCGAAGCGTACCGTAGAATACGTCAAAAATTCTATTGTTTTGGAATTTTTTCAAACAACATTTATTTGTCGTTTGTTTCTTTCGTTTTTAATTCTGCTTTTTTATTTATTAAATTAGGGCATTTTCATTGTGATTGCCCGTAATAATTACATTATTGGAGTGTTATTTGAAAACTAAAGTTGTACATTCATACAATATCATATAATCGAAATATGTTCAATATCCAAACTTCTACATTATCATTTCTAATATTAACATTGCCACTATAATATCATTAATGCATTTCATTCTAAAAAATTTCTAAACTATCAAATAATCAAAATAATTACAATATCAAAATTTCTACAACTAATGACAATTTTCTTATTGAACAATCTCATTATAATTAATCATTTCATAGCTTAATAATCAAAATTTTATCCTTTCACTACCCTAAAACTATAAGCTTTTACCTTTTCACCATACGATAAATCGTAAATTTATATCTTTATAAGGTTATTTACCTCAAACATATCATCAAATTAAAACAAATACAATATTTAAAAAAAATAAAACAAAAGTGCTATAAGAAATGCTTACCCATTTGTTTAAAGGAGTAAAGGCGGTGTAGATTGATAATTTTTTCTCAAAGTTTTGTGAAGATAAATTCAATCGAAAAGATTGATGATTTTGGGTGAAGAAGATGATGGTATTGACTAAAATGTAGGAAAAAACGATAATTGGGCGTTTATTAATTCAATTTCGATAATCCCACGGGATCGTGTATATTTTCCACGTTGCGTGTCAATTTCCACGTGGCGTCCCACCTAAAAATTCCCCGCGTCTCGTGGAATTGAAACTTTGGCACCATTTGAACTTCCACGCGCTTTATTACAATCCACGTGATGTGGTGGAAAAATGGCACGATCCCGTGGAATGCGCGCGCTACTTAAAAAAAATGCCGCGCCGAAACAGGCTGACACCTGAACAAATATGCTGTCTACAATGACGCGAATGTATATTTTCTCGTAACTACACAGAGTATGAATTATATATAGTAAAAGGGGACTGGGGACAGGACCAAATGTATTAACTATACTAGTATAAGAGTGACCCCAATGGTTATACCCAATTACATTCTTCAAACACATCGTTTTCCGTTTCAGTTATACTTTTTTAACACTCAAAAAATAATTCACTCCAATAAGCAACCTCTATACATCCCTTTAAAAATATTTTATGCTTACAAAGTGATATTTGAATACGTCGCACAACGGTAAAAAAAAATAAAAAGATGTCGTATTCGTACACAAAAAGAGTTCAAAATAAAAAAATAAATATCTGGACAGATTATTTTTTTTTTATGGAAAAAATAGTATATATAATTTTTTTTTCAATGATGTATATCACCACAAGGATACTTAACGTTGTGTCAGATCATTCTCGATACATAACGCATTATTATATAAATGATATTGATGTGTGAAATTAATTTATTGGGTAAAAAAGAGATAAATGGTGCTACTGTTCATGTTCATATTTAGGGCGAGCGTTAGTTTTATTTAGGGATAGGGTGTTGGGTTGAGAAAACCACCGCGCTTAAGGTGGCATCTTTCTATATTAGTTTTAGAGGGATAAATGCCCCCATTGGGGGTCACTCTAAGGGCATGTCCAAATTGCTATGCTTTTAAGTCCTCCTGTGTCCACTGTCCAATTCCATTTCAATTACTACTATGTTTCAGAGATTCTATTTTGCTTCTCTGCTGAAACTGATATGGCCGGGATATTTGGCTCTTTGAGCTTTTAGACCAAGTTTCATAATATCCTAATTGTATTGTAAACTAGAATGGGAAAGAGGAATTTATATTTCTTATTGATAATTCATTGTTGATACATTGCATTGTAGGGAGCGCATTATTAAGAAAGTTTCAACAAACGTGAATGATCATTGGCCTTACATTTGGAGCCCATAGAAATTTCCATATCTTTTCGTAAAGTCTAGAGCTTTGAGCCCTCCACTGCATTATTCTCGTTGTCCTTCAATTCTCTAGCAATATGATACCTAGTTTTTACCAAATAGTCAGAGACCATTACATGAGTAGTAATGCTAAATGAGCTTATTCGTTGGATTTTTCCCTAACAGAGATATAGACAAGATGTTGTTGGCTTCCAAGGGTCGAAAGCAAGTCGAACTGACTTTTGATTCCATGTGCGAGCAGAGTGGTTAATTAGGCAACTTACTCGATCCGCACGGAGGAGATCTACCTTAGGGTGAGCTTTGAATGACGGCTGTAGAGGGACGACATTTTCTCCATTACCTATCCTCCATTTAAATCATTTAAACTGAAGGTCTTGTCTCTTAAAAAGACTACTCCAAATTGTTGAGGGTCTAAAGATGGCAGTTGCATATTGATTTTTTTTTTTTTATAGCTAAGTACTTCGCTTTGAGCACTATAGCTGATAATGAAGCGGGATCAGAAAGGATTCTCCATACTTGTTTTGCCAAAAGAGATAGGTTCAAACATGTTAGATCTCGGAATCCCATCCCCCCACACACACACAAATCTCGGTTTACAACAATATTTCCACGCTTTCCAATGAATTTTTCGTTTACCATCCTCTTCACCCCGAAAGAAATTTCTCGTCAATTTCTCTAAACCATCAATCGGACCCTTAAGTAGCTCAAGCATTGCATCCCAAATGGACTCGGACCGGTGATTTGATTAAAACTTATTTCCGCCTCGGAGGTAAATACCGCTTTCTAGCCATTTAATTTCTCACCCACTTTATCTTTAATGTATTCAAAGATCTATGTATTTGAACGCCCAATAATGAATGGCAGGCCCAAGTATTTTCCTTTAACGTTTCCAAAAGGTATTTAAGAATATCCGATAGCTTTCTCTTTGTTTATGAGTTAATGCTTTTGCTTAAGAAAATATCTAATTTATGGAGAGGGTGGTTTTTTGTCCTCACTCATAAAGTGAGATCGTATAAAAATACGTCCGATAAATCACAATTTTCACTTACTTATCTCACGTTTTTTTAGTGAGTAATGATCTTCATCACAAAACATTAAAACACAACAAACAATATTACATTTTTTTATAATGCAACAATTATTTAAAGAAAAGTCACACCGTCACTTCATAAATAGCATTGTCCTTGACAGACTGACACATTATAATATAACATTAGTTTTATCTGAATGACTGTGACGGTGACATTTTCTTAAACATGACATTATACATTGAAGTTAAAATTAGTGAACATTCATTAGGTAAATATTCTAATGCCGGCCCTTGAATACATGAATAAAATAAACATTATCCACAAATAGATAGGAGGTTACATTTTGTCTTTTGTGAATGGCAGTATACAAAGCTAGTGCCCATGCCGCCTTCCACGGTGAAAGGAGACTCTCACAGTTGACACTTTTAGGCTGCTCTCTGCATTAACGGGACCCACCAGCGTTGTCTTTATTTGAAATAAAACTGTACTACAGTAGTAGTACTATTTGATTTATTTTGACACAATCTTTTTCCTTGTTTTGTTCTTAATAATTTTCTGTAGGGAAAGGAAAAAAAAAAAAAGGAGAAACTTGTGGGCCCCTTTGCTCTAGCAAATCGACAGTCCTCCTTGAGTTGCGAGCTTGAATGAAGTTAGACGAGCTATGTTCAACGGAAAATTGTGTATTCCACATCGTGAAAAGCTGTATGGCCCGAGATCTTTGTCGCGTAGATAGCTTCACTACTTGAAAGTCGATAGAACGACTTATGTTCAAGTTTAAACGTTTTAAACAAGATTATAAAACTCTTTTTTTTTTTTTTTTTTTTTGGAGTACAACAGGATTATAAAACTAATAATATCAAAATGTAACGTCAGATTAATTTTAAAAAAAAAAAAAAAAAAAAAAACAGGTAGTCAATAGATATGAAATGCCTGATTATTGTATTATAAATTTAACATTTTTTTTAATTTGTGAAAACTTGCTAACAACAATTGAAAGGCAATATTCTCATGATATTAATCAGAACATGCAATTGATTATAAGTCCTTTTAAAAAACATTTGAATTTAAGCTATTAAGTCATGTAGATATATTAATCAATTGATGACTCTGAATGTATTTTAAATATTTTTTGTGGTCTTATATTTATTACACAAGGAATGTTTATAGTATAATTATCACTGGATAATGCCATGTTGGCAACGTTTTTTATTGGAAATGATGAGAAGATACATGAGCATTTAAATAAAAATATCAATCCTCAAAAAAAAAAAAAAACAAATCAATTGATGCATAAGGTAAACATTACTTTTTTTTTGTTTTTTGTTTTTGGATACGGAGATGTTTATTTAAGTATTGAGAAAAGCCTCCAAAGTTGCAATACATCAGATTACCTATCTAAAACAATGAAATAACACGGTCTCACACAATAAATAAAGCACAAAAACGCCTAGTTTTCAACATTTTAAGCAAGCCGGTGATTCCTAGCCCTTCTGAAACCAAAGGAGATAGTAACCAACTTTCTTTTTGGGTAGTGTTACTCTCCATAATTACTAGTAAGATCTAACGAGTAAAAATTTTATTTTTTATATATCAATGGTTTAAATGTTGTGTATTAGTGTCCTTTCGTTCTTTTGTTTTTAAATAGACGCCATGTTTTCAAAGTACATTAATACTCCGTCTCTTCAAAAATATTAGTTACTCTATATCTTTTTGTTTATCCTAAAATATAACTCGTTTTATGTTATCAATGAAGAATTTATTAGTATTTTCTCTATTTTACCCATAATTTATTAACATTTTTTTTTTTTTGAGAAAACAACTCATTTTATTAAATCACATCCGCCAAACAAGCGGAAATAACATCAGTCGGGAGTTGATCACCCCAAGATATCCTATCATGAGCCAATAAAGCATGTCTTGCTAAAAGATACGCAGGGACATTTCCCACACACCGAATAAACAAGAAAGAAACCGAATGGAAAAAACTACGTCTATAGAGACAATTATGCACGAGACAACCAATAGCTGTAAAATCCGCAACAGGACGACTGAGCCGATGGACGCAAGCCAAGCAGTCACTTTCCACTTCCAAAAATGGGGTTCCCAACTGCTCTGTCTCCATCAGTGCTAAGTCTATCGCTTTCAGGTCCATAAACTCAACTGCCGCACCCGGGTCAAAGTGATATGAGAAAGCCGCCTGAATCTCGCCCCGGTGATTACGAAACAACACACCAACCTCAGCCCTGTATTCCGTAACCGACGCATCTACATTACATTTGATCATGCCTTCAACCCGCCTTACCCACTTATCTACATAAAGCTGACGGGGTTGAAGCACTCAAAAGGCCGCCACAGCATCCACGAACTCCCTAGCCGCAGCTAATGACTGCTCACAAATAGACGCCACCCGCACCGCCCGTCCATCGAAATAAAAGATAAAGAACGAGCTTTCCAAATACTCATCGCCCAAACAAACTAAGCCACTGAGCCACCCCAACCTCTTCCACCAACCGAAGAAAGAGCTCGCCAAATGAAGACGAGTCTAGGCGCCCCAACACCTGACTGAAAGGGGACGCCTTCCAGACCTGATCCGCCAACTCGCATTGAAACAGAGTATGTTTGAGATTCTCAACTTCACCCCCGCATGCCAGACAAATACCGTCCCTCATCTTCTTACGCAGCAATCCGTGACCAATAGCTAAACAATCTTGCAAACACCGCCACATGGAAGTGCTGAATACGCGGCTGAACACGCAGACTCCAACACAACCACCACATCCTATCCCTCCCCGCAGAAGTGGAAGGCCTCGTTGCAGAGAGAGAAGGCCGGTACAAGGAAAGGGCTAAAAAATACCCAGACTTCACCGTATAGACACCCCTCCGATCATAATGCCAAATCTCTCTATCCGAATGAGTGCCTGGGGCAACCGTAGTAGCAAGAATCGCATCATTTTCCCAAGATCGGAATAAACCCCGAATATGAGTAACATCCCAGCACCGTGTATTGGGTAGAAAGAGGTCTGAAACCTTAGCGCTGGTAGCCAACTCATGCCCAACATACGGTATTCGAAACGACGTAGGCCTCTCTATCCAAGCATCATGGAAAATATACACCGTGTCCCCATACCCTACCTGCCAACGCAATCCGCTAATCAACAAATCCCCCCACCATGATGCTAAGCCATAAAAAAGAGGGCCGGGCACCCAAACGGCCCCCTAAAAACGGCGACAAGGGATCCCCTTGCCGAATCCGACGGGTTGGAATGATTCTCCTGCTCGGCAGCCCATTGATCAGAACCTGGTAAGACGCCGTGGTGACACATTTACAAACCAGACTCAAAAACGATGGGGGAAAACCCATACACTCCATCACACACAAGAGATACCGCCATTCTACCATGTCAAGAGCTTTTGCCATAGCTAGATTTAGCGCCGCATGGTTATGGCATCCAAGTGCACCCAGCTTCAACGAGTGGAAAGCCTCAAAAGTAAAAATCGCACTGTTAGTAATCAGGCGACCTAAAACAAAAGCACTATGATTTCCAGAGATAACATTTCATTAATGATAATCAAATGATATTTTAATTTTTCTTTTTTAAATTTATGACATTCAATCATTTTTTAAATTTTGAAAATGACTTTTATTTAAAGACGAAAGAAGTAACAACAGTACATATCATAATCATAATCAATATGAAAAAAGTAGGGTACTTTTATATCACATTAATTTTTTATGGTTTTGCTAAATCATCTCGAAGTTTGATCACACACTCTCTTGTGAGTTGTGTCGACTCCTCTCCTGCCAAAGCTCCAACTACAACAGTCGTCATCTGTTGTGTGGGAGTAGAAACTAGAAACCAGTGTCTCTCACTTCAATTTTTACCCCATACAATAATTCTCTGTCGTTCAAACTCCATTTTCTAACTTCCACTCCATTCTTTTCTTTTCTTTTCTTTTTTTCTTCCACGACAAAGCACTAAACCACAGATTATCTTCTTCCTATTCTTCTCTCCTTTCCTTTTTTATTTTCCCCCACAAATTCTGTAAATTTGTCTCTGTTTTTCTCTCCATCATTTTGGGGTCATCACGTCACCCCAAATTAGCTGAAGTTGGAAATGGTGGGGAGTGATTCCTCAGATGACCAGTCTGATCAGCAGAGTGAAAGGTGTGGGAGTTATAGTTTGAGTGCAGATGTCAGCGAGTCGGAAAGTTCTAGTAGCTTTACCGGCCGCCGGTACGATGATGGTGCCTCTACTTCGTTTGCTTCGTCGCCGCTTCTTCTGAGCAGGAATCTGCGTGGAAATTCTGCTTTTTTGCCTCCGACGATGTTTCCGCTCTTGGCCGGCAAGGATGTGAATTTCTGGGGTCAGAAGTCTCATAAACGCGATTCCGATTTGTCTGGTTCGTACTTGTGATTTAGCAAAGCCATTTGTTGTTATTTTCTTTAATCTTTTGTTTTGAAAGCCTTTTTCTCTTAAGCATTTGGTGGTGTTGGATTGTTAGTTCCCTCCCATCTTACTTTTTTTTTTTTTGTACATTCTTGAATTTATTGCATTTGTAGCCTTTTCAGGTTTTCTTAGTACCTACTAGCGTGATTATTCTCTTGATATCCGTCTCGATTTTGTGTTTTTGTAGAAATTGAGATGATGAAAGAGAGATTTGCTAAACTATTGCTTGGTGAGGACATGTCTGGTGGGGAAATGGAGTTTGCACTGCTTTAGCAATCTCAAATGCCATTACCAATCTTTCTGGTAATCCCATGGTCTTCTCTACAAAAATTAACTTTAACATGAAACTTAAGTCTAATGCTCTAGCATATTTCTTTAATCTCAGCAACTGTTTTTGGGGAACTGTGGAGATTAGAACCATTGGCAGAACAAAAGAAGGCCATGTGGTGCAGAGAGATGGAGTGGCTTTTATGTGTGAGTGATTCCATTGTAGAGTTCAAGCCCGTCAATACAGCGCCTTCCTAATGGAGGCACTTATGAAGTGATGGAGACTAGGCCCCGGTCGGATTTATACGTGAACCTCCCTGCTCTCAAGAAGATTGACGCTATGTTGCTAAGCATTCTTGACGGGTTTCAAGAAGATACAGAGTTTTGGTATGTGGACAGGGAATCATTGTGGGTGGCGCAGACAATTGTGATGGTGTTTCCTCGGATGTAACAAGTGGGAGGCCTTCAGTTAGAGAGGAAGACAAATGGTGGCTTCCATATCCTAATGTTCCTCCAAATGGTTTATCGGTGGAAGCAAGGAAGAGTCTGCAACAATGCAGAGATTGCACAAATCAGTTACTCAAAGCTGCTATGGCAATCAATAGCAATGTGCTATCTGAAATGGAGATCCCTAATGCTTATGTCGATTCACTACCCAAGGTTCTTTTTTTATCATTTAATATTCCTTTTCCGTGTTATGTTCGTTAATTGAATGCAAACGAGAGAGGACCTGTGTTGTTTGATTGGTACCCCTTATGCTATGCGTCTCTCTTGTAACTGTCTTGATGATCTAGTGAGAGACAGCTGACCTGATTGGACATATTACTATCTGTTAATTTAGAATTCTCTTTAAGCTTTTACAACTTGCCATGGACTTTTCTTTCCTTTTCTCCGATGTTTCTATCCGCTTTTTTTTCTTTTGCCTAGTATATATCGGTAGAGTATGAACCATGCTGATAAGCCACAATTACATTAAGTTTGAATGCCTTTTGACTTTGCAAAAATATTATGCTTCAGTATCTCGAGGAATCCGTAATGCACAATTCTGAGTATTGGATATAGCTAACTGATCTGGTCTTTGTTGGATGCTAGAATATGGTAAATTTAAGCATAGATGGATATGAGAACATTAGCAAACTTTAGAATAAATTCTTGATGTTGTGAGGTTACTTGAATCTTTTTAATTTTTTAATGAAACATTAACTCATGTGCTGCCTATATGTATGATATCCTAGTGATTCTTTTGTACCATTAAATTGCCTCTGAATACTGAAAGGGCCTAAGGTTTAAATAGCCATTGTTCATTGCATATCCTCTGTCAGATGCGTTTTTGTTTTCAGGGGCAAATATACGTGATTTTGAACGTCATAAGATTGCCCTTTGTTGGAAAGATGCTCTTCCGTAGTTTTCCTCATTCCTGGCCTGTGTAATTTCATTTCGGATCTATACCTGCATCTTATTTTTTATTCAATTGGCATCGCAGACCCAAAAAGCATGCTTGGGAGACATCCTCTACCGTTATATAACTGCTGAGCAATTCTCGCCTGAATACCTTCTTGATTGTTTAGACTTGTCAACTGAATACCGCACATTGGAAGTGGCAAATCGAATCGAATCTGCTGTGTATTTCTCGATGCTGAAAGGCGGAAAAATGACTCCAAACCATCAGAAAGTTCCGCGTAAATCGTGGGGTGGAAAAGTCAAGGGTCATGGTGATAAAAACCAAGTTTTAGCTCAAAGAGCAGAAACCCTCTTGCATTGTTTGAGGCTTCGTTTTCCTAGCCTTCCTCAAACTGCTCTAGACATGTGCAAAATTCAATACAACAGGGTAAGTTATTAGCTCATTCAAGATCTAAAAGCTATTAATTGGTTTTTAATGTGTGTAAAGTAGATACATCTGAAAAGATCTCATTTTTATTGCAGGATGTTGGGCAGGCAATTCTTGAAAGCTACTCAAGAGTAATGGAAAGCTTAGCATTCAACGTTATGGCTAGAATTGACGACGTATTGTTTGTAGACGATGCAACAAAGCGTTCCAACGCAGAATCAAAGTTATTATTCAACAGGGGTGGATTCAATGGTTGTCCAATCCAGAAACGGATGTCACCAAGTCCATTTTCGATTCAACACACCCCTTACGCGTCACCTTTTGCAACTCCAGCATTCTGTTTATCACCTCCTACAGCCAACAGTCCCAGAAGGGATCTTTCCCCTGTGAACGAAAATGGCCTTGAAGGATCACATCACCGTACGTTAGAGGACATGAAACCTGCTGATTTTGAAAAGCTGTTGTCTTATGCTGCAAATCTCGGTTCCAGAAGAGTAAGTGAGGATGCCTCAGAGCGAGACTGAATTCGAAGAACCAACAATTATCATCATGCATTGCCATTTTTTGTGCAGACACCTACGTTTTTTTGTTTGGACAGTTATAGACTGTGATATCTATGTTGGAGGGATGGCTAGATTTAAGGGATAAAATACACCATTGGTCTCTTTTGTTTCGTGATTTTATCAATTTTATCTTTTAGATGTTCAAACTATAACCTATTTGGTCATATTCTTTGTAAATCGGTACTTTTTTTAATCTGTTGTTGTGTCACGGGTCAGATGATTCTTGATTCTTGATTCTTGACTTGTTAACAGTCAAATGCTAGACCGTAAGTGACAAAATGGACTAAAAGTGTGTAAAGAAGAGGGATCAAATCTGTCAGAGTTTAAACATCATCAATCAAGGATAAAATCGTGAAACATAGGAGACGGATGTTGTGTGTTATCTCTATGTATTTGATTGCTAATGTTAGTTGAGGAAATAGCTAGATCAATATTCTTTGAAATTTATGTATGAAGAAGATGGAGCAATGTGCGAATCCAGAGTATACTTATTTCTTGAAGAGGTGTAGTAATTCTTAATTGCTGTGTCATCTTTCCCACTACATTGGTGCAGTTGCATTTGGATGGGTGTGTTCTATTCTCTTACTTTTATGGTTACATTATAATTCAAATAACATCTTAAGTGAAATTTCATACTAAACCAAAATATATGCAAATAATTACATGTCCAAACTCACCATAATGTGTTTATGTTATTACTTATTACTTATTAGAAGGACAATAATTGATTGATTATACAAGGAATATATAACTATACCGTACCACATAGATGAATTATGCAAAGTTAACTTGTGCTAATCACTGTTAAATATTCCCTCAAAAAAAATATTAATTAAATATCCTAATCATAAATACAATAGTTGGTATGTTATGAAAATTGATTGTATTAATAATAAATTATGTGTAAGATTGAGAAATTGATGGGACGGTAGGTGACCTCCTAATACGCGACTATTGCGCCGGTATTAGGTAACGCGACTAAATGCCACAGTCATCGGTTTTTCTTTGTAGGTAATAGTGTCACACGGTAAGATAAACTCCCGGTGAGAAAGATGATGAGAAAAAGGGTGGGTTTTTTTGTTTTTTTTTTTTATTTTTTTTTTATAAAACTTTTGAAGAGGTAATGACAGACTTAAAGATGTGCGGCGATTGAGTGATACTCCCTACGTTCCGAAATAACTGAGGCAGTTGTTAAAAACACACATACTAACGATGTGAGTTAATGTTTTAATTTGAATGCCAAAATGACTAATAATTAATACAATGTTGTATTTATTCTCTCACTCCTTAATAGATAAGGATAGATATAGAAAAATATAGTAAATGTAGCATTGGAAATATAACTGTCTCAATCATTTTAGAACGAATCTTTTTGGCAAGTGCCTCAATTATTTCGGAACAAATGGAGTATTTGACTAGGGTTTGAAGAGGTAACGGAAGACTTAAACATGCGCGGCGTTAGAGTGATAATTGAGTAGGGTTTGAGTGAGTCACGGATATCGAAAAGCATATTGTAAAAAATGAGTCACGTAGGATATGTGTGGGGTTGGGATCCTTTGCCGTGAAACAGCGTCTGCTGTGTCTGTCGTGACGTTAAACGGCGTCGTTTTGTCTCCAAACGACGCCACACGCCGCCGCCCAAGTTTATCCGGCCTTGCCCTAATTTTAAGCTAGGACCAAAACGACGCCGTTTTGGCATCACAGCAGCATCTGCCGTGAATGCCCTACGGCAGAGGATCCGGCCCCATATGTGTGGGCTTTGAGTGGATTTTGTTTTATTATAGTATTGTGTACAAGTTTACTTGTTTAAATAGTCTTTCTACAAGTTTTTTTTTGTCCAAATTGATTTTTCATCCTAAAAAACACTTTTATAAGTATAATACCCCTAATCACCCCCAAATTGAAGAGTCACTTTCGAGCCATACTTCCTACAAATTAACACGTGTCCGTTCCGGTGGGAGCCGCAGCCGCAAACGAACGTGAGTCGCTATATCGAATCCCCTGCTGGCCATCGGGGACCGTGTGGGAAGACCATGATCTGCCGGGAGAAAAAGAACCCATTCTTCCATTGGAAGATGCCTCCACATTATTATATAATATATATATGTAATAGAATTGTCATTCTAAGATGATAGATTCTCTTTCTTTCTGTGTGACATAGGTGATATCGATGTCAGAGTTGTCAGGGTTCCTCTTATAAGATAAATCAAAACCCTAGTTGCAATTGAAGAACCCCATAGCCCCAAATTGAATAACACAAACCATAATTGCAATTGAAGAACCCCTAACCCTAAATTGAAGAATCCTAATTGCAATTAAGAAACCTAAACCCAAATTGAGAAACCGCAGTTGAACCCCACCCAAACCGCTGCCGGAGACCCCAAAATCGCTGAAACCACCGCCGGAAACCTTCAAAATCGCTGCCAAACCCCATTAACAATTTTGTTGTAATTACTCGCTGAACAATCGTTGCAAAACCCTAAATCCTTATTATTATGTAGAACATCGTTCAAAGTGTGGGTTAGAAAAGGATGGAGGCGGTGAATTGTAGACCTTGACAGGAGAGGGAGATGGGGATGGTCGTCGTTTTTTTTTTTTTTTTTTTTTGAGCGAAGGGAAGGTCGTCGTTTTTTTTTTTTTAGTGACAGGAAATAGATCACCACAAATTTTACAATGGTTCTGGACCAAATCCTATTTGGTGTGCCAAACCAATACGATTTTAATGTTTTGTAGTGGTCCCCAATGTTTAAAAATTAACACCCAATCATGTTTCTCCAAATTGATGACATGGTAGTTCAATTATTTGGTCCAGGACCACCATAAAACTACTAATAGATCACTTCTGTTTTTGGTTGGTTTGTTTTAGCATAGTGTTGGAGTAAAATAAAACCAGGGTATTTTTTCCCTTACAAATAATCTTTGTTTTTATTATTTTTCTTTTTAACTCCATAACGAGGAGTACTACGTAAACAAAAAAACAGAAATTGTAAAAAAGACTAACAAGACAATCATCCCTTATTAATTTTCTTTTACTCAACATGAGTTTTTTTTAACAGACTACCGAAAATCCATAAAATTACATAATATGTTACGTAAATTTTATCGGAATTCTACGAAACATAGTTTTTGAACCATAATTTAGGGAGGTAAATTTTATGCTTTTTAAAACATATTTTCTCAATAAAAATCGTTTTCCGCATTCCCAATTAAAAAAAGTAGTAATAGTATTTAGTGTTATTTGTTTATAAGGACGTGTTTTGGAACTTATTTAGACACTTAGGACACGTTTAAAAAATCATTAATTATAAGGACATAAAAACACATCTTGGACAAAATTAACCCTATTATCTATCTGTTCTTCAGCCGTCTCCCAAATTCTTTTCGCTTAATCTTTCTCCAGCGGCACCATTTCGGCATTCTGTCCGATGATGATCCTGAGGATGATTCTGCCTTAATTCATGACCGGATTAACGGTTCTACTAGCTGCAATGATTCCGTCTCCGGAGCTTGGAGCTCACCGCTGCTCTGAACTTCCGTTCAGGCCGGTAGCCATACTTCCCACCTTTTACAAATTCTTCCCCCTGTATGTGATCAGATTTGCATAGAACAGCCATAGGGTGCTGATTCCTGTACTTAAGATATGAATTCTTGCAGCATATTGAATTGATGCCCAAATGTTCTGCAAATGCTTCAATATAAATGTCGATTGTTGTCAAGTGTTCGTATAAATGTCGATTCTTCCCCCTGGATGTGGTCAGGCTATTTAATTGACATAAAATTGTGCGAATTTGGTAGAAATTTGCATAGAACAGCTTTATGATGCTGATTCTTGTCCTTAAGATTTTGAGTTCTTGCAATTTTTTTTCTTTAGCTTTTCGTGGTTAATAGGATCTCGAGATGCCCCTGGAGGGGATATAGAGGTCGTGTATCCAACGACTACATTTCCTGAAAAAAGGATTTCCATTAAAAGTGAATTAACCGGCAGTGTTGAAGGAGTGTAGGAGGCTGTTTTATTGGGGGGGAATTCACAAGACTTAAAAGTGTACTTCTTTTTAAACCAGCCTATTGGTAAAATTTAGTAGTGTTAGTGTTGCAATGAAACTGGACTTGCACTAGGACAAACAGAGGTGGAAGATGCATACAGTTTAAGTTTGGGTATTATCTTAAGTATTTCATCAATATCTACTTTTCTCTTTTATAAGCTTTTTCGGTTACTGAAAATTGATTTTACATGTATCATCCTCTGTTTGTTTAGTGTTTATTAACCTGTTTATATTGTTTGTAGAATAATAGAGTTTAATAACCTTGATGTTCCTGAAGAAAATATAATCGAAGTATTAAAATCCAAGTTAGTCTGTTTCCGTAGAGAATACCACATTGACGCTCCCCAAAAACTGTTGAATAAGTCCTTTCTTGTGCATTTGTTTTTGTTTTCTTTTCTGAACTGTACATTGGTGGAATGAATAGTTTGAATTGGATTACTAAAAAAGTTTTAAAAAAAACATGGGTTAACTGGGGCACAGCTTTGGCTTTTATTTTTTATTTTTGTTTTTTGAGGAGAGGGGACATGTTAAATATGTGGCTTAGACATGTTTCAATGAAATCCATTCAAAAAGAGGAGACACAAATCATTATGATGCAACAGTGTCGCGTAATAACGATCGGCACCGCTTGATCATGCGATGTAATAATGATCAATTAGTTTAACATGCATCACCTTGAAACAAAGAAAGAAAAGCTATACGTTGATGGTGGGTTTGTGTATGATTTGGCGATGTCATCGCGTAAAATGCCGATGTCATCGCATAAATTGCCGATGTCATCGCATAAAATGTTGATGTCATCAGCATATCGATTGCGAAATCATCGCATAAATTATTGATGTCACGCATATATGATTGCCGATGTCACTGCATAAAATGTTGATATCACTGCATATATGATTGCCGGTGTAAATGCATAAAAATATGAATTAAGGTGAAATATTTATGTTGATCGTAGTTTTATAGCAAAGTTAATACAAACCTTTGCTTTTGGGGATAGGGGGAGGAGGATACTCAGTATTTTTCTGAAGCTTTTGTGTAGTCTTTTTTTTTTTCTTTTCTTTTCTTGATTTCCCCTGAAAAATATCACTGCATATATTTGATTGCCGATGTCACTAAATAAATTGTTGATGTCATTCATATATGATTGTTGATGTCACTGCATAAAATGTCGATGTCACTGCATAAAATGTTGATATCATTACATATATGATTGCCGATGTCACTGCATAAAAATATGAATTAATGTGAAAGATTTATGTTGATCGTAGTTTTATATATAAAGATATAGCCATTTGAAGTCGATTTTATGAAGAAAAGAAATCAATTTTATGAAATTAAATCGGAAAAATATCAAATGTAATCACGAGTGTTGCTTCATCAAATGTCATCGCATATCATTTCGCCGATGTCATTTGCGTAAATTGTCGATGTCATCGCATAAATTGCCGATGTCATCGCATAAATTGCCCGTATCATCTGCGTAAAATGTTGATATCATCGCGATATACGATATGATTGCGATGTCATTGCATAAAAATATGAATTAAGGTGAAAGATTTATGTTGATCGTAGTTTTATATCAAAAGATATAAGCATTTGAAGTCGATTTTATGAAGAAAAGAAATTGATTTTATGAAATTAAGTTGGAAAAATATCAAATGTCATTCATATATGATTGCCGATGTCGTCAATGCATCACGGTGGTTAGTGGATCGCGGTGTCTCTGCATCGGGGTGGTCAATGCATCGCAGTGTCTCTCCATTGGGGGTGGTCACTGCATCGGGTTGCCCCTGCATTGCGGTGGTCAATGCATCGTGGTGGTGACTGAATCGCGGTGGTCAATGCATCGGGATGGTCGTTGCATTGAGATGATCAATATATCGCGGTGGTCGACGGAAAAAAAAAAAAAAAAAAAAAGCTGTTAGCATAATAAAAAAATAAAAAATAAAAAAGTCCAGGAAAATAAAAAGAAAAACAAAACAAAAACTCAAATACGTGAACAAAACAAATGTAACAGCGCTACATTTCTTTTTAATAACAGCGCTACATCGGCGGATGTTTTTTTTTTTTTTTTTTTTTTCATTAAAGGTATTTGGATGGGGGAATGACTAAATACGGCTGTTTTGGAAAAAGACTTTGGAAAAAAGGTTTGACCACAATTTCCCATATTTTTTTATTTAAAAAAAAAAGAAAAATGTTTAAAAATCCTAAATCAAACCTTTCCCCTTAATTCTCCGGGATAAGGGATAATGAGTAAAGAAGGGTGTTTTGGAAAAAAAGTTTGGAAAAAAGGGTGTTTTGGATTTTAGTGAAGTTTGACCATGATTTTCTCCCATTTCTTTCACAACGCTACACGATCTTCTTAAGAGCCTCCAAATCCTAAGCGCCCTTCTTCCAAATAGGGTTTTAGTTTGGTTCAAAAACAACTAAAACGGAAGAAAAAAATTCAAATTTTGGGACAAAACCGTTTTACACAACTTTCTGGGTCAAACACCCGTTTTAAGCAAATACCCCCCGGGATAATTAGTGACTGAACCGTTCCCCTCTCTTCATTACCAAACTTCTTCTTCTGCATTAACTGTTGGCCGTTCTCTTCTTCTTCTTCATTAACCGTTCTCCCCTTCTCCCCTTCTCCCCTTCTCCCCTTCATTTTCCCATTCTGGTTCTTCGGCCCCCTTTCCAATCACAACCGTTATCCCCTTCTCCGTTGATAAGAAGAAATTACCGTAATTCCTTCTCAGTTTTGCGAAATTGGTTGGGTAATTGGCTCTTCTCCGAAATTGGGTAATTGGCTCTTGCCGAAATTGGGTAAGCGAAATTGGGTAATCTTTAGTTATTCTTCGTACTTTGGTTGTTGATGATGCATAAGCTTTCCTTGAAACAACAACAGGTATGTTTTTTCATCTTTAATTGGTTTATTTTCGAGTTTTTAGCTTCTTTTTTTTATTTATATATTGTTTTTGTGTTTTTTAATTGTCACTTATGTTGGAGGCTTGGAAGAAGTGGGAAAAAGTTGAAGTTTTTATAATTTTGCCATAATTTTTTTTGCTGATAAACTGCTTGCTACTATCTTTGCTTTGTTCATGATTTTCATTTATCATCGCTTTACGTGTTTGGTTTGTGATTCTTGTTTGTTGTATTCGTTAAAATCACCCTTTTTGCGCCTTGTTTACATAGGCATTTTCGTTTTATGAGGTTGTGGGTATTCAATTAGTTGAAGGACGATGATTTACGGTTATGTGGTATCCGGGTTAGATATGTTTGAAGTGATTCGATCTTTATATCAATTGATTCTTTGATTTATTTTATTCTCCATTTCGTAAATGGAGTTAGAGAAGCATGTTTGATTTAGATCTTGTTTTAGATGTGGAATCCTTACTTGAGAAATGATGGAATGTTGTTTTTTTCTTGTGAATGCAAACATGTAATCGATTGCTAAGTCTAATGTCTTTCTGTATGAAATTAGCTATGTGCTTCAGATGAAATTAGCTATGTCGCTATTAGCTATACCTTTCTTTACTCATTATCCCACTCTAATTACTAACTCTGCTTTTGATACTTTTGGTAGAATGACTGTGGAATGTTTGTCCTAAAATACGTGGAGTTCTTGACAGACAAATTGGATGCACGTTCCATGCAAGTTAACAAGATGAAATATTGGAGAAAGAAGTTGGTCGGTGAACTCCTTGCTTGGGATTTCGATCCATGATCATTTTTAAACTTGAATTTATTGTACTTAAATTTGATGGGTGTTAAAAACTTGAATTTGATGGGTGTTAAACTTGAATTTGAATGATGTTAAAGCTAATTAACATGGTACCATACGTATCAACAGAGTGTTACAATCCTACAAATTGTTTTGTTTGTAAAACAAGTAGTAGTGTGTTTTAGGTGTGAAACGAATTTCAACTTGTTTTTGTTACAGAAAGTTCTAAATTTGAGCTAGATTAGCTTAAAAAACAAAAAGTAACCATATCCAAGGTTTACGTACAAACACAAACAAATCAACCATTACAAGTTTACAACAAAACCCATGGATAATATGTTTACGGAATATGGACCATAACTCAAATTAATGTCTACATTACACATTAGCAAATAATTACACCTTCGGAGTCCGAAGAGTCGACTTCATTTCCACACGAATCATAGTAATACCTATATTGTGCGGGCCTTTGCCTTTCATCTTCTTCTTCTTCCTCTTCCATTTCAATGGCGATTTTTCTCATCAGCTCTCAAAATCCTCCATTTCCTTAATCCTCTTTTAAGTATTCTTTACGTAGAATATCTTCAAGTTCCTTAATGTCTTTCATCATCTCTTCATATTCTGGCGTTGAAGATCTTCAATCTCCTCAATACTCAATACACCATTCTCATCATTCTTAGCCACCAATCCTTCATCCAAACCAATTATACTATTACTATAATTATCGAAAAATAAAAAATATGACACTTAAGAAATTAATTACCGTTCATGGTTCAAGTAGAATGGATTAGGAGATGAAGCTTGAAAATTGGATCCGACGAGAGGAAGAAATTCAATGGGAATCAACTAAATTCGAAATCCACGGTAGTTAAAAAAATAAAACAGAGGAGGAAGAGGTCATGGCTCAAAGCAAGCCTCATTTCATCTCCTCTATCTTCAAGATATCTCATTCATCTTATTAAAAACAAAATTACCATAAAAAGGGTTTTGATTCCAAAGAGAGATGGCCCAACAACATATTTCCCCACAAGAACAAACACCTGGACATACCGTTAAAAACAATGAAGAGAAAAAAAAAAAAGCGCAGAAGAGTAAAACGCAGTAAAAATCGCACCAAGAAAGAGAACAAACACCCGACATACCCGAATATCAATTATAAGTTGTCGCACCCTGAAAAATCGTTTCAATCAAGAATAAATAAAACAATGAAGAGATAAAAACGCAGCAAGAGCATAATCACCGTTAAAAACGCATTAATTTCAGACATACCGTTAAGAGCTGCAGAATCACTTAGGGGGCGCTGGTGTTGGGAGGGGAGGAGAGGCTGATTTAGGCGCCTGCGAGAGAGGCGATTTTGGCGCTACCGAAGGAGAACGACAAAATTAGGGTTTTGGTTTTTTGGGTGTGTGATGCTTTATATAGGGTGCCAAGAACGAGCTCAATTATCAGACGAATCGAGTTCAGTCTTGTCATAACGTCTCGAAATGAATGAATCATATCACGCTCGATCGACTCGGATTACCGTGAATCGCTTATCGCTTCTAATCACGATGTCGCCTTTATTAACCTCGATCTAACGTCTATTATGATTAATCAATCAGGATCACATTACACATAATAAGATGTTAGATCGAGGTTCGATCAAGGCGATTAGTGTGATCCGAGTTGATCAATCATAATAAGTTGTTAGATCGAGGTTCGATCAAGGCGATTATTGTGATTAGGGTTGATTACACATAATAAGATGTTAGATCGAGGTGCGATCAAGGCGATTACTGTGATCAAGGTTGATTACACATAATAAGATGTTAGATCGAGGTCCGATCAAGGCGATTACTGTGATTAAGGTTGATTACACATAATAAGATGTTAGATCTTGGTGCGATCAAGACGATTACTGTGATCAAGGTTGATTACACATAATAAGATGTTAGATCGATGTCCGATCAAGGCGATTACTGTGATCAAGGTTGATTACACATAATAAGATGTTAGATCGAGGTCCGATCAAGGCGATTACTGTGATCAAAGTACATTACACATAATAAGATGTTAGATCGAGGTTCGATCAAGGCGATTACTGTGATTAGGGTTGATTACACATAATAAGATGTTAGATCGAGGTGCGATCAAGGCGATTACTGTGATCAAGGTTGATTACACATAATAAGATGTTAGATCGAGGTCCGATCAAGGCGATTCATCGTGATTAAGGTTGATTACACATAATAAGATGTTAGATCTTGGTGCGATCAAGACGATTACTGTGATCAAGGTTGATTACACATAATAAGATGTTAGATCGAGGTCCGATCAAGGCGATTACTGTGATCAAGGTTGATTACACATAATAAGATGTTAGATCGAGGTCCGATCAAGGCGATTACTGTGATCAAAGTACATTACACATAATAAGATGTTAGATCGAGGTTCGATCAAGGCGATTACTGTGATTAGGGTTGATTACACATAATAAGATGTTAGATCGAGGTTCGATCAAGGCGATTACTGTGATTAGGGTTGATTACACATAATAAGATGTTAGATCGAGGTCCGATCAAGGCGATTACTGTGATCAAGGTTGATTACACATAATAAGATGTTAGATCGAGGTTCGATCAAGCGATTCTTGTGATCGTGGTTGATTACACATAATAAGATGTTAGATCGAGGTTCGATCAAGGCGATTATTGTGATCAAGATACATTACACATAATAAGATGTTAGATCGAGGTTCGATCAAGGCGATTACTGTGATTAGGGTTGATTACACATAATAAGATGTTAGATCGAGGTCCGATCAAGGCGATTACTGTGATCAATGTTGATTACACACAATAAGATGTTAGATCGAGGTTCGATCAAGGCGATTACTGTGATCAGGGTTGATTACACATAATAAGATGTTAGATCGAGGTCCGATCAAGGCGATTACTGTGATAAAGGTTTATTACACATAATAATATGTAAGATCGAGGTTCGATCAAGGCGATTACTGTGATTAGGGTTGATTAAACATAATAAGATGTCAGATCGAGGTTCGATCTAGGTTGATTACACATAATAAGATGTTAGATCGAGGTCCGATCAAGGCGATTACTGTGATCAAGGTTGATTACACATAATAAGATGTTAGATCGAGGTCTGATCAAGGCGATTACTGTGATCAAGGTACATTACACATAATAAGATGTTAGATCGAGGTTCGATCAAGGCGATTACTGTGATTAGGGTTGATTACACATAATAAGATGTTAGATCTTGGTGCGATCAAGGCGATTACTGTGATCAAGGTTGATTACACATAATAAGATGTTAGATCGAGGTCCGATCAAGCGATTCATCGTGATCAAGGTTGATTACACACAATAAGATGTTAGATCGAGGTTCGATCAAGGCGATTCTTGTGATTAGGGTACATTACACATAATAAGATGTTAGATCGAGGTTCGATCAAAGCGATTAGTGTGATCCGAGTTGATCAATCATAATAAGTTGTTAGATCGAGGTCCGATCAAGCGATTCATCGTGATCAAGGTTGATTACACATAATAAGATGATGTTAGATCGAGGTTCGATCAAGGCGATTAATGTGATTAGGATTGATTACACATAATAAGATGTTAGATCGAGGTTCGATCAAGGCGATTCTTCGTGATCAAGGTTGATTACACATAATAAGATGTTAGATCGAGGTCCGATCAAGGCGATTCTTGTGATCAAGGTACATTACACATAATAAAAGTTAGATCGAGATTCGATCTTGGCGACATCTTGTGATTAGGGTTGATTACACATAATAAGATGTTAGATCTTGTGCGATCAAAGCGATCCACGGGTTCATAAACCAACAAGAAATGTCTCAACCGCTTATCACATGAAATTACCATCGGCAAAGCTTTACTATGGGGCCATTCATTTCATCTCGAATCATAAATACTTGTGTCAATTCCCAATTCAACTCTCAATTTTTCACACAACTCACCATATGAAATATTTTTTTCACAAATATGGTCGCCGACAATTTTTCTACTTCATGATTCACGAATGACCAATGATTTGGCGGGTAACCCGTTTTCCGGCGATGATCGGCGGTTATCCGTTTTCCGACAACAAAAACTAATTTCCCGACATTGATTGGGGACACCATAATCGTGAACACTTTGCGAGATATCAAATTAAAACCTTAAAAGAAAAAGGCAAAGTTAGAAAGAAAATCGGTGAGAGAGATGAATCAAATGGCTTCTTGTTTGTGGGTTTTTCTTTGTTCAACAACTCTTTTACTGCAACTCGTTACGGAGCTGTATACACAGTCGGAGACTCTGCTGGTTGGACCACCATTGGACCACCATTTTGTTTATGATCATAAACCCAAAATTGAGCAAAAATAAAAGTTCTTCATCTAATCTTAAACCTTTATGAACTGAATTTGCTTTCAAACACAATTTATTCAAGCATATCAAACAACTTGTGGCATTTTCTTCAATACCAAAGAATTTAATTTAATCAATCAATCAAGATACACTCCATTAAACCCTATACAAATTAAACAATGTCATTTAATCAAGAAACAAATGGGATCAAACCACACAAATGGAACTTAATAGGAAGTTAACTCACCAAAATATATGAACTCAAATAGGCGAGAATGACCAAAAATCGAGCTATACTTGAGATATATGAAAGTGGAAATGATTTGGTGGGGAGCCCGGATGATGAAAGTGGAAGAGAACAGAGGATAGACGTTGAAGTAGAGGAAACTAATTTCCGGCAATGATTTGGTGGGGAGCCCGTTTTTCCGGCGATGATCGGCGGTTTTCCGACAACAGAAACCCAGAAACTAATTTCCGATATTGATTGGGGATTTGAGAGAGAGATAATGAGAGACATTAATCACTTTGGATAGTAAATAGGGGTAGAATAGGTATTATCACAAAAAAATTTTTTAACTCATTTTTCACAAAAACCTTTACATGACTTTTTGGGTCAAACAAATTGTGTATTAACTCAACCCCCCTATTTGGATCTATCTATCTAATTTTTATCCTTATAACTAAGTGTTTATTTTGAATGTCCTTTTTACCTAATTAAGTTCAATATGTGTCCTTTTCAATAATTGTCCCGTATTTATTATCCCTTAATTTTTCAATTTAACTATTTCCTTTTCTCCTTAAAAAAAAAAAAAAAAACTGCTTTTCTCCTTTCTTCGTCTGTTCACATAAAAGCACAGAGGGGTGTGTGTTCAAAGTCGTATTACTTCTAGTTAGTTGAACGAACCAAGTGAAAATGAAGACGAAAACCGAAGCAAAGAAATCAAAGGAGCAGACTTTTGGCTCGCCTTCTCTGCCAAGCAGCCTAACCGATGCTTCCCGTCTGGTCGGTGGCATTGTCGAGAAGGGGTTTTCAGGACAGCCTCTTAATGCTCCTTCACCACCGCCCCCGCGACCCACCGTCCTCCCTTCCTGTGGCCCGTCACCGTTCTGATGGTCCCGTAAGTATTTCCTCCCTAATCCCCTTTTGTGTTTGACAATATTACTCACTACCAAATATTAATATTAGATTAATTGTCCTGAAGCTAAAGCTTACTGTTTTTTTTTTTTTTTTTTTTTTCCTTTTCATTATTCAAGTTATTTTTGTGTGTGTCACTGTGTCAGGGTTGCTTATGCCTGGAAACTAATTTGAAACTAGTGCTTGTTTATTTCTGCCAGCTTGAGGAGTCGAGTTCAGTTTCTGCATTAAACAATCTCGACACTTTTAGTTGCTTCTTTGCTTGTTTTCCTCCTTTAGTACCTTGTCTTTATTGTGATTGATTTATTTTCTTGAACTAAATTGATTGTGTAGCTTTGGGCTCCGGTTGTTAAGAGTGGTGATCGCGGTAAAGATGGTGGTGTGGAGGATGAAGACGATGAAGACTACGATTCTGAACAACTTATGGCTTTTGCCAACCCCGTCAAGAGAAAAGAGAAGAAAGGTTTGGATTTAGCTCGGTGGCAGGAGGCAACGGCTAGTGGTTGTAGTGTTGTGCCTAAAAACCAAATTGATAATAAGGAGGTTATCAATGTTAAGAATCAGAGCAAAGCTAGTGCGCAAGTTGCAATTTCAGATGGCATGGACAAGGCAACTGTTTCTGCTAATGATGGTGCAGAGTTTTCTAGGATACCGACTTCAGATAAGAAGGAAGAAAAAAAGGTAGACATGGACATTGAACGAGAAAGCTTGAGAACAAGTCCTAGTCAACACTACAAGGATCTGGAATGTGCTTCTCCTGCAGAGACTTCTGGTCGGAGTGAAGGAAGAATTAATGGGGTGACTACAGAATCAAAGGACAGAAATTTGACAGAGACAGGCAAGGGATCATCTGAGATGGATAATGCAATGCGTCATATTTTGAGAAATGATATGGTATCTGGTTCTGATTCCCTATGTATGGTAGATGAACATGGGTCCAGTAGTCTTGAGAGTCAAATTGATGCTGAGAACCGTATGCGATTAGAGAATATGACTGCTGCTGAAATTGCAGAGGCACAATCAGAGATAATGGCCAAGTTAAGTCCTGGTCTGTTAAATGTATTGAAGAGGCGTGGACAGGGAAAATCGAAAGGTAAAATGAATATAGACTGTACTACGTTTAAAGATGGTAAAGTGTGCCAATCAAACCCTGACAGCAATTTGGTGAATACATTAGTTGATGATGGAACCTCCAAGAAGAAGATGAAAATAGACTCCACATCAACCCAAAGCCAAGTCTATCATGGTGTTTCACACCTTTGGTCCTCATGGAGCACAAGGGTTGAGGCTGTCAGACAACTAAGATTTTCCTTAGATGGCAATATCGTGGAATCTGATTTTAATCAGTCGCCAGTTAGTGGTAAGTTTAATATATCTTTTCTGAGACTCCGAATTTCCTTGTTCTGGAATTTGCTTAGTTTTCTTGCTTCTGGTCATCATGTCAAATCGCCATTTTGGTATCCTAAGGTGCAATGTTGAATGCATAAATTGCTCTCAGCTGCTTAAGTTGCTCTTCTTATTTCTCATTTCCCCGTGTCGCCTTATGGGTTCGGTGTGCCTTAACCATGCAACTGTAGTGACTTTGTAGTTCTTTATGATGTGAAATGATGTTGCTGAGTCAGACCCTTCGTCCAGAAAACAACAAGTATAGGATCTGTTTGGATATGATATATTCAGATTTATTGTCATTCATTTAATCAATTTCGGATGAAATGTTGTTTGAATGGCATTGATTATCATGTCGAATAAAGTGGATGTGATGTATTGTGAGGAGAATGAGAGATCACTTATTCAATGAAAAAAGTTGTTTTATTCAGATGAATGAATTGGAGTAAGGGAGTAAAATAATATTATTGTCCAGACGTGAATCTTGTTTATCGTCTTCTGTAGGCAGTGTTTCTGCTCATATTGGGTATGGAGTGGAGAATGCCTCTGAAAGAGACTTTCTTAGAACCGAAGGTGATCCAAGTGGTATTGGTTACACCATCAAAGAAGCAGTGTCTCTGACACGAAGTGTGGTAACTTGCAATCTTTCACTCTAATTTGATGTTTTCCGTCAATATCTTCCTAAGGTTTGCATAAATTTTGAGGTCTTGTCTATTTAATTGTTTATTTTTTCCTTACAAATGTGCAAATTCAGGTTCCTGGGCAACGTTCTATTGCATTACATCTTATTGGTGCCATACTTGATAAGGCGATTCATGGCATTCTTCGTAATAAAGTCGGATGTACTTTGCAGTTGGCTGAGGCTGGTGTACCTGATTGGGAGGCCATTTGGGCTTTTGCCCTTGGCCCAGAACCTGAACTTGCCTTGACTCTAAGGTAGGTATTTATGTTCACCTTTGTGCTTTGTTTTTCTTTCACAATAACATTTTGCTCTTCAACCTGACAACCTCATATTAGGCAACACCGATGATTATTCACAATTAAATGGTTTTTTTTGGTACATCTAACCATGTTATTTTCAGTGCATTCTCTATGTGTTTTACGTGCGATTGTTGCTCTTAGAAGTTCACATTGTGATCAAATGAAAAAGAACCTCTCCTTTTTCTTTTGTTTCGACGCTTTGGCCTATGGTAATAGACATGTTGTATATCTACGTAGAGGCTATTTTTTTTTTTGGGTGGGTGGGGTGGGGGTCGGGTGTGCCGAGATTGTGGATGAACCTAGCTTCCAGGTCAATCAGGATAAGCCTATTAAAGTTCCTATGTTCAATCACACGTTGGCACTGTAGGTTGGGAGAATGATGCTTGCCTTTTGAATGGTACCTATCTTTTTTACAAGAACCCCCCTCCCCACCCTTCTGCTACTTTTGGGCCTCATGATTAACGCATTGCGTACATTTTCTCAAGGTTTATTGGAATAGTTCAATGCTCATGATTATGTTTAATTTACGACATTCTGTTTCAGACGGACACTGTACAGTTCCAAAACGATTCTCCCTTTCAAATTTTGCATTTCTGATTATTAGTGCACTGATGATTAATCACATATGCTCTTTAAGCAATATCTTACTGGGAGAATAAGCCTAAATTTTTTAGTTTGGTACTGAACATTGAACTAATATTTCATACTTACCATTATGTTGTTGACTCCTTCCACCCGTGCTAACACGTTAGTCTGTTAGCCACCTTCCCCTTCTCCCTCCTCAACACGCATCTTGAAGACAAGGAGAAAAAAGGACTAGAAAAACAAGGAAAATATAAACGCGGAAGCAGGAAAAGAGAATATTCTTATTTTCTTATAATCATCGAAGCTAACATGTTTAGCATTTTAACTTGCAGTATGTTTGTAATCATAAGAGGCTTTCGCATACATTTATTTGTAGGATATCTCTGGATGACACCCACGATTCTGTAGTTTCAGCATGTGCCAAGGTTATTCAGTCCGTAATGAACTGTGGAGTAAATGAGATATTCTTCAACACGTCCCAGGTGCAGCTGTAGTTTTGTTGAATTGTCTCCTTTGTATTGGCTGTAAGTTGGCGCTTGCATGGTCCTGAACTCATTTGATGTACTTTTGTTACCAGAAAATACCATCTATTCAGGATGCTCTCCCTACTGCTGCTGTATTTCGATCTAAACCACAAATTGACACCGGTTTTCTTGGCGGTGGCTTCTGGAAGTACAGTGCTAAGCCATCTAATTTACTTCCACTTGCTAGCAAGCCTGAAGGTGAAAATACCATTCAGGACGATGTTGTCGTTGCCAGTCAGGATATAGTTGCAGGCTTGGTTCGGATGGGAATACTGACAAGGATTCAGTATCTCTTGGTGGAGGTAAGGATGTAATTTAAATCCAAAAACAGCGGTGTGCAGTACTGAAAACTGTGTGAATCTACATGTTATAACGATTGCTATAAGTATCACCTAGGTTACACAGGTACGGATATGGGTGCACATGCATAAATATTGGAAATACAGGGATCAAACTGTAAATAATAAAATTATAAGGACCAAATAATAAATATAAAACACAATCTAAAACAATTTGTAGCGACTTTCTTCAGTTTTGTTGTTTTTCATGATTTTGGATAAGTTTTCATTCATTATCTAACGGCTTTTACTTAATTTTCAACATGGTTCTTCATTTCATATATCCGTATTATGCATATGCATATCCGAATCCCGTATCCAACTTTTGAAAGTTACAAAGTCGCCTCAGGTGTGTATCCGACCAGGATACACATCGGATATTGATACGCTACGGACAGAAGTATCTGTGCATCATAGATTATCACTGTCCTGGTCTATAGGCCCCTGTACTTGCTTACCATTTCCTTAACACCTTGTCTTCTGAATCTGGTGGCAGACAGAACCTTCAGCATCTCTTGAGGAGAGTTTGCTTTCTATACTGATCGCGATCGCAAGGCACTCGAAAAAAAATGTGCAGCTGCAGTCATGATGTGTGATAGTCTTGTTCAGATAGTTGTCAATAGATTCACATTGAATGAACCAACTAAAAATCAGACTTGCAAAAATCAAGTCAGTCACTCTATTGAAGGTAATATCATCTGGTAAAACTCCTTTTTATCATTGTATATTGCACTTTTGACTCCAGTGAGTAAATTGTATCCGATCTTATTTGCCTCAAGTGGAAGTGTTCTAAATTTCTCTTTTCACTGTACGTAAGGTATTAGCCCAAATGGAGAGGAAAAATTGTGCAGAGTTTGTCAGAAGCGGGACACTCCATAGGTGACGTGGCATTTAGGTCGAGATATCTCTCTTACTAAATGGATGAAGTCTGGAAAAGAGGTCTGTGGACTTTCAGCCCTTCTTTTGGTGGAGCTATTGCAGTTATCGAGGGTCTGCATCATGTACGGGTGCTCCGTATCTTATTTTGCAGATTTATTTCCTGCCCTGAGAGTCTGGTTGGATGTTCCTGCCTTTGAAAAGCTAGTTGATGACTCTCTTCTGAGCGAGTTTTCCATGATTTCTAAAGAAGCATATTTTTTTATAGCCGCTCTCGCAAAAAGGCTCCCAAATTTTTACTCGCCAAGTCAGCACATTGCTGACGCAGAAATGGAGACATGGTCTTGGACTTACGTTGGGGGGCTTATAGATTTAGCTCTCCAGTGGACTGCAGTGAAGAAGATTCCTTATTTATCCAGATACCTCGACACACAAAACATAGAAGAACAGTGCATTATGCTGCAGGATGCAACCATGAGCTCACTATTATTGGTTGTATCTTCTGCTATGCACATGCTTTCTGCAGTACTGGAAGCTGTGGTTCCTGTGGGAACTGTGGATCTGAATAGCGGATGTCTGCCATGGCTTCCTGAATTTGTCCCTAGAATCGGGCTTGATCTTATTAAAAATGGTTTTTCTTGCTATACAGCTGTAAATGGTTCTGGTAATGATGGTAATTTTGTCGAGTTCTTGTGTCATTTGAGATGTAATGGCGGACAAGAAGCTTCTATAGCTGCTACATCCTGCCTTCAAGGTCTAATTCAAGTCGCGGGGTTTATCGATAAGTTGATTCAGTTAGCTAAACCTGAGCATAAGGACCTGTCATCTCATCACAGCCAAGAAGCCAACGTCCTTACTAATGGGATAATTCAGTCTTCTATTAGTGAATTAGAACATATACCGACAACTCGTATGAAATATGCTTTAGATTGTCATTCGGCCCAATCAATCGAGATTTTCGGTAGGGGTGGCCCTGCACCAGGGGTTGGTGTAGGCTGGGGTGCATCTGGTGGAGGGTTTTGGTCCACAAATCTTTTGCTGGCTCAATTGGACGCACGGTTAATCACTTCCTTGCTCGGAATTTCGCCACTTATGATGTGCAAAGATCCTTTTGCTGTTGAACAAACCCTAAGCTGCATCCGGAAATTGAATTCTGCATTAGAGATATGTCAAATTGCAGGACCAAGAGAAAGGTTATTATTGGACAAACTGTTTGATTTCATTTTCGAAGCTACTGTGCTAAAGTGCCTTGACATTAGTATACACCAATTTCTTCAACTTAACAGCAGATTAAAACCTTTCGGGTGGAAGTATGAAGAAGACGAGTACATTCTGTTTTCCTCTGTTTTAGCTTCTCATTTCAAACGGCGATGGCTATCCACTAAGAAATCGTCCAAACATAAGCCCGAAAGCCTCCCTATAACCAAGAACAAGTCTAAAGCCAATGGTTCTCTGGACACAATTTACGAGGAAACAGAACCATCTACCATCGGCGTGGAGGACAATACTTCTTCAGTAGTACAAGAATGGGCTCATCAAAGGCTGCCACTTCCTAATCATTGGTTTTTGAGTCCTATTTCAGTTACGTATTCGGTTGCTTCTAGTAAAGAAAATGATGAACCAGACAAAGAAAATTTCGTTGAAGTTGGACAAGCTGGGCTTTTTTTCCTTTTAGGCCTTGAAGCTATGCATGTTGTTCTTACTCCTGACTTATGCAACATAGTAAAGAACGTGCCGGTTGTTTTGAAGCTACATGCTTTGTCAGTGATGTTGGTTGATGGATTGGGTATTTTTGAAAGCGAGAAGAGTAGAAATATTTACGGAGTTTTGCAGACCATTTATGGACAGCTAATCGATAAATCAAAGTTGTCAGATGCTGAAGTTCTATACTTTAAATCAAAAGTGCATGATAGTTATTGTACCTTTGTTGAGATTCTTGTGGAGCAATTTGCTGCTGTTTCTTATGGGGATGCGCTGTTTGGTCGCCAAGTTGCTGTTTATTTACACCGTTATGTTGAAGCTTCGGTTAGGCTCGCCACATGGAATGCTTTGTCTAATTCTCGTACTCTTGAACTCCTCCCGTGTTTGAAGGATTGCATAGCTGAATCTGACGGATATCTTGAACCCGTTGAGGTATGTGTTTGAAACTGCTATTTTTATTTATTTATTTATACAGAAACGATATTACCTTGTACATTGGACAGTTTCTAGTTTGTTAATGCCATAAACGATGATCCCTTTACCAACTATGTAAGGAAAAAAGAAACTATAAAGTTTGTGGTGCAGTGTGAACCCATGATGCACAGATTCTTCTGCTTGGCCACCTGTATCTGATACGGACATGGATACACGTCTGGGCCATTTATGCAATATTTGAAAGCTAGACCGCAATCCTTGTATGCACATCCATAATCCTGATACGTAAAATGAAGAATTTTGTTGGAAATTGAAGACAAACCACCAATAAACGAATGATAAGCTACCCAAAATGAAGAAGAAAAATCAAAATTGAAGAGAAACTACTAAAGTTTGTTTTATGTTATGGAATTTAATATATAATTTGATCATTATAGTTCTATTATTTAATGTTTTGTCTCTATATTTTCAATATATATGCATACCCCTTCCATACCCGTATCCTATATTTTTAAAAAATCTTGCACCCGCGTATCCAAAACCCTTTTGTCTGTACCCATTCAACATAGGTGTGAACCTAGGCATAGCATGTATCGAATCAGTACAATGCAGTCCTTGGATTAAAGATTATACAAGTGCCAAACTCTACGAATTTTCAATTTCTATATTATTTACATTTGATTGGTTTTAGAAAAAAAGGATGTTGTGTGTGAATATTTGAATTATAATTAGCATATGGATTTCAGGATGACGAGAAGATGCTGGAAGCATACATGAAGTCCTGGGTTTCGGGTGCTCTGGACAAAGCAGCGATTCGAGAATCGATGTCTTACACATTGGCTTTACATCATCTGTCCTGTTTCATATTTGGGGATTGTGTTAATGACAAGGTTTCTCTTAGAAATCTGGTTGTAAAATCCCTGCTACGGGACTGTGCTAATAAGAGTCATCGTAAGGTATGTTACCGTTGAATAATGCTCTGTCTTCTTCATCTGTGTGGTTATGATCTCTTCAGGCACGTGTTAAAGGCATCACAGTCGATATGCCGTGGCACCACACTTCAGGATTAGGTTCGACTTCATAGCGGTTGAATGTGGACATTCGATCTCTACAAAGTCGGATGTTGACCGTACATTTGACTTTCCAAGGGTCAAATATCACTGTGGTGCCCCAAAAGTAGAGATCCGTTTTCGTTGTGATGTCTTTAACCAGTGCCTCTCTTAATACATTTGACTTTCCAAGGGTCAAATATCACACGGTGGTGGCCCAAAAGTAGAGATCCGTTTCCGTTGTGATGCCTTTTAACCAGTGCCTCTCTTAACTCATTGGGATAGAAATGTAAAAATCGTGAAACAAAAGGGACGAAACATGTCTTTCCGTTCAATATATATTTTCTTTTCTTTTTAATAGAAAAATGGGGTAATATATGTTATGTTATGGGACCCTTTAATTGCATTACCCATACTACTACTACTGCTACTACTGCATCACACACATATTAGGCCTTTTAAAAATCAATTAAGGTTCGATCTATTGATAGTCGAGTAGCAAAACTTTAGGCATCCATGTAAGGCGATGGACCGTGACGCGTGACAGCACACTTTAGGCTTAGGTTCGATTTTGTAGAGGTGAAATAAGACATGTTTCGAATGAGCATGTGTTGGTGGTGACAGGGCATGATGATGAAATTGGTAAAGTACAAGAAGAAAGCATCAACAACAAGGGAAGAGGAAGAGGGGTTTGGAATGGACAACAAGGACGTTTTTGAGCAGCAGCAGCAGCAGCAGCAGTTAGAAGACAGAATTCGAGTAATTAAAGAGATTTGTGAGGGCAATGTTTCCCTGCTGAATCATGTGGAAAATCTCCATTCTGATTTTGCACCACCAAATAATGGCCCCCCATATCTTTGATTTATATTATTAAAAACAATCCAAAGCTGTGAACATTGACAGGAAATGCATGAATGATGTTGTTGTGCTTTGGTTGTTGGCCTTTCTGGGCCCACTTTTGCTGCAATCATTGCCAGATGCACATCCATCCAGGGTATTTTTCTTTTTTTATTTTTTTTATTTTTTTTTTATATAGATTTTTAGGGATTGTTTTATATATTAAAACAATATAGTTTTGCTGTTAAAAAGTACCTTCAATGTTTTTGATGTTTTTTCAATTTTGTTTTGTGTCCCTCCCTAATGAGTCCATTTGTTGATCAACTGCTTTATATACTTTTGCAAACATATGTCGGTTAGGTTAGGGTAGTGATACATGCACAACATCATTCAACACAACATTTGCACTAATACATGATCTCATCATATTATTGATGGAGGGGTCATATGAAATTGTGGACATTTTATTTTCAAATAGCGGTCCACTAAATTTATTTCTTTATTTCTATCGGTTTGACATACCAAGTATGATTTTATCTGGACCAAAACGGTATGGCAACCGAGTATGATTTTATGTGGGCCAAAATAAATTTTACGTAAAAGCACTGTATGGGCATTTTATTTTATTTTATTTTTTATTTTATGAAGAGATGTATGGACATTTTTAATGCCAACTTGTGATAATAAATCGTTACAATGAATGACGTATGGTTTCTTTCTCAACCAAAAATAAAAATAAAAATTGACGTATGGTTTCTTGTGGGTTTTAGGCTGCCTCACCTTCCTCATTTTTTTTAATACATTTCGTTTCAATCAATAATGTTGGAGTATTTATTATCAAGTACCAGTAGTTAAAGCTTCAGCCTACCCCTAAAAGATAATTATTGAAAAAGAAAATTTGACCATAAAAGACAACATTTGAGACATTTAAGTAATTATTAAAATTCCTCAAAATAAAAAGGTAATTGTTGAAAAAAGTAACATTTTAGACATGTACCTTTTTCTTTTCTTTTCTTTTCTGAGAAAGAGACGTATACCAACACATTTGTCACGGATTCTCTGTGGAAGTTTTTTTTTTAAGCATATGCATCAAATATTATCTTTTACATTTGAAGGCATTTTTTCAAGTATCACAAATAAAATTCATATTAAAAAAAAGGCAAAACCAATAACGGTAATATTTCCGTAATAGTTTTCAGTGTCGGGGTGATGTCGCCATTTGTGAGGAGTTGACATTTAAACAAATCTACACCATACAATTTGAATCAAATTTAAAGAAAAGCAGTCAGATCACGTCATGTGACTTCACCCAACATACGTATGCGGGTGATCCAAAACTTCTTTCAAGGGTGATATGATGTGTAATTCAAAAAGACCAATAATGGTAAGATTTTTAAATAAGGTACGACAATGACAGTGGGACTTTGGATCCTCCGGTGTGAATCCAGATTGTGAAGGGTGCTATGATTCTACGGGAAGTTGGGTAGTATCTCTATTCTTTGAGAGTTGATACCTAAATAAATCTGACCACACAATTTCATTTCAGTTTAGACACATTATTAGGTTTTTATTTTAATATACAAAATAAATCAACAAGCTAGTTTATTTTTACATTTTGATTGTGTGGTTGGATCATCATCAACCACAACACTCTCTGCGCGCCACAGAAGCACGCCGGAGGCTCTCCAAAATCAATGAATTTAAAGCAAGACTACAAAATTTCGATCTAATATTATATGTATAATCGTATTTATATATGAATGAGGAATGTATTCCTTAATTGCTAACACTCTAAGATACTGGCATACGTGAGCTCGATTTTGAATTTTCTTATTACAATTTTTTTTGTTTTTTTAAACTAGGACTATGAGTCAAATAATTAGATTTTTTTCATTCCAAACCTATAACTATCTCACGCAACTTTTTTGTTTTATTTTTTTAATATATTTTTTAGTTCTTTTTTTTTTTTTATTTAAGGCTAAAACTTTTTTTTCTTTTTGTTCTTAAATTTGTATACTGGATGCTCTGAACACCCCTCATCATTTTTAAAGAAAAGCAAGATCATCGTTCATCATGTGGATGATCTATTTTAATTTTTATGTGGAAAAAAGTAAGCACCGACCCGGGCCTCGATACTTTTCGATATTTTTTTTTAGGGGGTACTTCTTGAAATTTTAAATAACAAAAATGATACTCACACACGTTTCCCTCAATTTTTATTTATTAACGGTCATTTTTCATAATTTGTTTTATTTTTAATTATTATTATTTTACAATACTAGTATAGTGTTTATTATTTCTTCCATATTAACCCTTCATATTAATAACTTAAATTTTGATACAATTTTCATGCACAAAAAATGAAGGATAATTTTGTTATTTTACCATCTATTTCTGATACATTAGTTACTTTCTTAATTAGGACAATTATTCAAAAGAACACATATTGGACTTAATTAGGCAAAAATGCACTCAAAACAAACACTTAGTTATAAGGACACAAATTAGATAGATAGACCAAAATACTCATAATGAAGAAAAAAATTAAAAAAGGGGGGAACAGGCTGTTTGTTTGTTTTTTTATTTTTTTTTCACTCCTCCTGGACGTTAAAAGTGTGTGTGCTTTTTTTTGGTCCTCGCGACTCGATGCATTGACCACCGCGATGCAGTCACCACCCCCGATTAATTAACCATTGCGATGCAGTGACCACCGCGATGCAGTGACAAGAACATTTGCAACGATTTATGCAGTGACATTTGATGTTTTCACATACCACATTATTTCTGAAGTGAACGATTTATGCAGTGACAACGATTTTCGTCGACACGATGCAGAGACACTGTGATGCATTGACCACCGCGATGCAGTGACCACCCCGATGCATTAACCACCCCGATTCATTGACCAAAGACGATGTAGTGACCACCCCGATCATTGACCACCGTGATGTATTGACCACCATGATGCAAGGACCACCCTGATTCATTGACCACCGCGATGCAGTGACCACAACCGATGCAGTGACCACCCCCAATGCATTGACCATTGTCATGCATTCACCATCCCGATGCAATGACCATCGCGATGCAGTGACAAGAAAATTTGCAATGATTTATGCAGTGACATTTGATTTTTGCTTATACAACATTATTTTTGAAAATCGAAATTTACTTTATAAATCAACGCGATTCAGTGATGCTACGATGCAGTGACATGTGAAGATGAAGTGACATGTGATGTGATGATGCAGTGATATTTGACGATGAAGTGACATGTGAATTAGGGTTGTAAGTGAGCCGAGTTACTCATGATTTACTCGTACTCGACTCGCAAGAGAGTGACTCGATTCGGTTTTTTTCGAGTTCGAGCTAGAGTCGAGCTACTAGAATAATTAACCGAGCCGATCTTGAGTTTTAAAATATAGTAATCGAGTACCTCACGAGCTAATCGAGCTTCATTAAATGATTATATTTAATAAATTTATTATAAAATATTGTTATTTATAACTCAAAAAGTATTATTCATTGACCACTGATGGCCAAAATAATGACGGTCCAACATTAATCGGCAGGGTACCGAGTCAGATGCACTATAGTAGCGAGCAAGGTCGATCCCATGAGGAATTTATCGAATACCAAAGTCGCATTCATATTTAGTTTAGGTTAACCAAAATAGTTCAAGTTCAATTATGCTAAAATGATATGTAGATTTAGGATAATAAGAGATATAAAGAGAAACATAGCCAAACCATGATCCAATTGATTACTTTCGCCCCTCTAATCGATTATTTGGGAATGGGACTAACCAACCTACCAACCTAACACTTATACCGACTCATTCATGGGTGCAAACTTCTAAGCTAGTGTAAGACGCCATGCAACAATCAAACACCCTTTGCCCGGTTCAACAGTCCGCCTTTAAGGATTTAACTGACCGAAACAAGATTAACGTGCTAGAGTTGCTCGATTTCACAACCGATTGAACCTCACTCCCTAATCAATCTAAACAACTCAGTTGATTATAAGAAATTAACTTAAAAACCCTTTTCCCACACCTTTTCGCAACATACATTTATAAAAGTGGTGTGTGAGTTCACAAACTAGGTGTACTGATCCTAATTCAAGCATTAAGAACAAGTTTTAAGACATGAATTCGTCGATACAACATCAATTAAGCACTACTCATTCCCAATTTCATCAATTAAATGGTGATTTCTTCAATCTTCACATGATTTGACTATGATATGTTTAGCTACTCATAATAAAACTAAAAACAACAATCAAAGATAGAATTAAAGCCATAAGTAAAATGGAAATCAAATTGATTACCAAAATCGTAGCAAAATGGATCGCATCAAGCTTCAACACCATCCAATGTCAATTGATGATGAAGAAGACCCAAAATGACACAATCCATGAGCAGCGAAGAAACTTGAGCTAGATTAAGCTAATTCTATGTAATAACTAGTGTAAAAATGAATCTAAGAGTGAAAAGAGGGAATTTCAACCTAAGGGGGTAAAAGGGTATGAGGAAGAAGATCTGTAAAGTGTAATGTCGAAGTCCCCAAAATCAGGCAAAACTTCTATTTATATGTGCCCAAAATTGTACTTGAAACTGTCCAATGCGTACACATTCACATCTGATGCGCACGCATTGTCCTGAGGTTCCCGGAGAAAACTTGATCCTGCTAAGTTGAATGCACACGCATTGCCATGCATGCATATCGCATTAAACGTCTTTGTCCCCAAATCCTTGACTTGTTGTTTGCTTACGGATGCGTGCGCATTGTTCCTGCATCGTCACGCATTGTTCCCGCCCTTTCAACGCCGAACATCCTGAACCAAAGATGCGTTATGCATTACACAAATACATTTCTTGAAATCTTTGCATCCTCAGATCTTGGATGCGTCGCGATCGATCGACTCTAATGCGTACATACATTGACTCACGCGACCTTCCAATCTTCATTTTTCTTGACTTTTCCATCCCCGAACCTCGGTCTTGCCTTCATGAGCTCAATGCCTTACCTTCCAGGCTTACGAGCACTTATATCCTGCGTCATGACATCTAAACACATACCGAGCATAACTCTGCAAGATAAATAGGACTCAAAAAAGCTGAAAACACCGTAAAATGACAAGGTTTACCATCTATACGATGGTTTACCTCAAAGTGAACGTACTATGTGTTTTCTCCCTTAACAGGGCCTAGAATTACCCGGAATGAGCCAAAGGTGCCGTTAACAAGGGTTAACACATGCACCGGAGCATAGCAAAGTTGATTCTCATCAACCACCCTGATGCATTGACCACCCTGATACAGTAAACACCTCGATGCATTGACGACCGCGATGCATTGACCACTCCTGATGCATTGACCACCCCCAATTCATTGACCACCGCGATTTAGTGACCACCGCGATGCATTGACACTCAATGACACCAATATTTTATAATGTGACACCCAATGACAACAACATTTTATGAAGTGACATCCTATGCTACGACACCAACATTTTAGTCCAAAGCATACTCAAACCCACCATCAAATTCATGTCACTGCACCAATTTTCTTTCAAATCAAACTCAAACCCACATCCGACTCCATCTCAAATCATCTATTTTCTTGAATGTAAATTGAAGAGTCCAATTTTACGATGTTGTGACATTTATTACGTGACTCCGTTAACAAATGAGAATTTTATGCAATGACAACAATATTTGCAACGGTTTATGCAATGACACCCAATTATTTTATTCGAGTATATATTCGAGTCGAGTATTAAACGAGTATATATTTGAGTCGAGTATTATACGAGTCAAGCTCAATTTTATGTTATATTTTATTGAAAATTAAATGAATGCTAAGAAAATAATCGAGCTTACGAGCCGAGTCAAGCTATATCGAGTACTTAGCTAGTCGAGTTTGATCTTGCATTTTTATGGCTCGATCAAGCCCAAACTTTTTAGTCGAGTCAAGCTCGAGCCTTAGGGAGTATCGACTCGACTCGGCTCGGTTACACCCCTAATGTGAATGACACTACACTTATTTTACAAAGTTACCAAATTTGTGTATCGAATTGTATATGCTGATGTATATCCATGCCATCGCTGATCCAACGCAGGCATTGATGTCATGCCATGCATCAATTTTATTCCAAATCATACTCAACCCACCATTAAATTCATGTCGCTTCACCAATTTGGATGTCCGTTTCTCCCAATCACACCATCACTTTAAGATAAGAAACAAGTTAATAGACCATCAAGCAAATCGTGAAGAAAAACATCCAACTTGAAACTATCTCTATACATAAAAACCCAAGATCGTGATGATATTATATAAAGAAAATGAATCACATGATTGATAACACATAAACCTTAACATCAAGACACCCATATGCCAAATAGACAAAAGAGTGACATTCATAACACACAAAACCTCAATATCAAGACAATCCATATTGCAAATCTAAGCATATGAAAAATATTAATGAAACAGTCAATTTACATCATGTTTAAAAGGCAGAGACACTTTTCCAATAGTTCTGTTCTTGTTGTGCATCACATCTCATCTCATCTACTCACCATTTAAACATCAAATTAATCAAATCAGCTTTATAAAAAGATGAAATTAATTAGCTCCCAGAACCAAACGATCAATAAAATCATTATATACAGGTATAGTAAGTTCAAAAATTGAAAAGCTTCAATCTTCGATGAGCTTGAGGTTAAACGGAGAGTCACCATAAAAAACACCGAGAGACCAAGAGCCATCGCCGTCTTTTCTGCAACCAAAAGTCGAGAGACTTGTGTCCACGTTTGGAGTCAACATCAATTTCGAGTATAAACTCGCAACCCATCGATCCCAGCAGCACAAATGATATCAAAAAAATACCAAAAATCTGGAACAAGACAGAGGAAGAAGAAGAGGGAGGGGGAAACAGATCGCAGATGAGGGAGGAAGAAATAAACGGGAAAAAATTTCTGGAACAAAATGGGGAGGAAGAAGAAGAGAGGAAGAAGGGGGGGAGGGTGAGGAATTTTTAATTTTTTTTTTTTTTTTTGCAATCTGCGTTGGTTTAGCAAGGGGTATTGTAGGAAGTTTATTTAAATTTTGTCCTTATAAACAATGATCTTTTAGATGTCTGGGACGTTTGGATTGTTTTGAATGAAATGGAATGAAATGTTTTTTTTTTCATTCCATTCCATCATTTTTGTGTGTTTGGTTGCGAGAGAATGAAATGGAATTTCATTCAATTGGAATGATTTTTTACCATTTTCATTCCATAAAAAAATGGATGGAATTGACGGAATGGTTTGATGGAATGAAATGTAAGCATAACCTAGTGATAAAAAATCAACCACCACCGCCCACCGCCCGCAGCCTCCCGTGGCACCTGCCCACCCCACCGCAATCCACCACCACCACCCTCCACCGCACCACCACCCTCAGCACAACTCGTCACCATCCCCCATCATAACCCAACCCACAACCATCTCAACCCACCACCACCACCGCCATAACAACCAATGGTATCACACACCACAACCACCACCTCAACCACCACTATCGCACACCACAATCACTACTATCGCACACCTCACAACATCCTCCGTCACCCACCACTGCTTGCTACACTCGTTATCATGCACGCTCATCACCCACCGTGTTACTTGTCACATTTAATATAATCTTGCATAGTTCATTCTATTGCATGTCAAACATAGGAATGGAATCGGTTTCATTCCATTCCATCAGATTACATTCCATTAGTTTCAATTCATTCCATTCATTCAAAGAATCCAAACGATCCACAAGTGTACAATTAAGTCTCAAAATCGGTCCTTATAAACAAATAACACTTCTTTATTTTCTTAACGATCAAAGTGTATTGTTGAAAAGAAATTATGTATATTTGTTTTTGAAGGCATGTATAGATATATTAGAATCAATGTGTATTTTTGTACGGATATATTATGTGCATCTTCCTTTAAATAAATGTTCATATAATATTTTTTTTCCCTCAGATAGAGGAGAAAAATACAAGACTTATATGAGATGAATACCAATAAATTAAATACAGTTGAATTACACCGTAATACTAACAATGATGGATCTTATGAGATGATGGATCCGTGGAGATCAGAATTAATGAACCGTAACACTAATAAGTATATAGTGACTCCATGATACGGGACGGGATCACCTGTTCAATTTGAGTGTCTAATTTCGGTGTTTAAGTAAAAACCACGTAGTTTTATGTGTATCTTATTTTTGGAAGAATATTTATGAAAAACAAAAAAAAAAAGATCAAAAAAAAAAAAAGATACACATGAAACTACGTAGTTTTTACTTAGACACCGAAATTAGACACTCAAATTAAACAGGTGATCTCAAACCCCATGATACATACAAAGAAAAACCATCTGTCTTTAAAACCCCAAAAAATATTTCTGTCACAATAAATTGGCATATCACATTTTATACTATTGATTTTTATAACAAATTTCTCCTCCGTCTTCAATTGTTTGGGACATATTCTTTTTATGGATGTCCCAAAATAAGTCCCATAACTATAAATAAGCTAAAAGTTTCTTCTTAAATGTCTCAAAAGCCCATAGAATAACATTTATTAAAAAATGTAAAAACAATATAAAAGGGATATACTTGGAAATTAACCATGTTTTTAATGACCAGACAATGTAATAAATGATGTTTCCTTAAATTTCAAGAGTTTTAATATGTCCCAAACAAATTGGAACGGACAGAGTATATGATATATGTCGCATATCACAACGAACGACTCAAAAATATTTATAACTTTATTATGCATATTTTTTTGTGCCACTAAAACCCTTCGACAATGTAGTCAGTAAACTTGAAAAGATCAATCGATGTTGGCCAATTCAATGCATGAATTGGGATGGGATCTCCTGTATAAAAACAATTATTGTTAGAATTAATGAGTTACCTATAAGTAATGGAAAATATTTGTTTCACAAAAAATTGATATAATTACAGGACTTTACAACATATTTTCATATCCTTGATATTTATAAAACCAATAAGAATCAATAGCTAGATTACATAACATGATATATGATGTAAAAGTGTTTTATGTATTTTGTCGTGAAACTATCATCATGTTTTGAAAGCCGTCCCTGAGGCGCGCCCAATGGAGTCGCGCCTGCAAGCCCACGCCGAAAAGCTAAAATTTTAGGCCCCTCGTTTTCATGTAGTAGAAGCGTAATTTAGGTTAATTTTTTTACACAAGTTACAAAACAGTAAGACATAAATTTAGCCGAATTCAATGAAAGAAAGTCTAATTTATATTTTTATAACGCTAATCAACATAGTATAAATTTCAAAATAGTTGTGATATATATTTTTTTTCACAGGGTTGAAGGCCTTAAATTTTTTTAGCCTAGGGTCTCCGATTATATCGGGACGGTTCGGATTGCTCGTAAATAAATAGAATTTGAGATATATAGATCATACAAGCAAAATGAAGGGCAAGGCCCATGCCCCAGTGGTCTCCGCTGGGGGTTTACCCTGGCCTCCAGTGAAATGACCCGGGTTCGATTCCCCTCCCCGTCGTTTAATTAAAAATCTTTCATATCCCGCAAAAAAAAAATACAAGCACAATGAATTAACCGAATGTACTTATAGGCGTGGATCAATGAGCTGGAAATAGACTACTCGGGGCATAAAACACGATAATCCTTTAGATATTACGATGTTAGTTGTGTTTGATTAGTTGAAAACGATGGCATGGAAGAGGGCGTGAAAGAAGGGTGAATTTTAGTTGGTATCTTCATATGGAAAATACTTGTGTGGAGAGAGGATTTTGAGGTGAGTGACGGGTGAAACGATCAGAAACACACAGTTTAAATACATAATGAAACTGTGTGGTTCATATTGAACCACACGGTGTCTCTATATGTATGGAGACACCACACAAGTATTTCCCTCTTCACATAGGTAAAATGAACCGTGGAATCCATCTACGGAAAAAAAAAAAGAACCGTAACACCATATATATATATATATATATATATCCATATAAGGTGAAATAACATGTAATATTATCAAAAACGCATATTTTATATCAATGATATGAATTGTGTGCTTATGATAATTTCACGGGTCAATTCACCCTAGTTACGTGGTGCATATACCACATAAAAGTTTTCCAGATAAGAGAGTGGGAGGACTAATGATACGGTACATCCGTTCACATAACAATTATGTACACTGTTAACACATTGAGTCTAAATTGATATAATATAAATTCAACATAATCAACGGTGTTTATGGGATGATAGCACAATACTTTTTTGATTTAAAAATGTTAAATTGTGCTACACATTTCTAGGAAAAGAAAAGAAATATCTAGATTGTATGAAAATTCTAGAAATGCATTCCTAGTGTAGAAGGCTTACAGTTGTATGTAAGAGTCTGTATAAATATTGCTACACTAGAATGGAAGCTACTAGATACATGTAGGTTGTAGTAGTTATTATTAAAAATTAAGAAATATCTAGAAAACTCCATAAGGGTCTTGAGCCATCATATGAAGACTATATATATAACACTACCCAATGTACTTGAACCAAGCAACCAAACAATCAATACAATAAAATTCCTTTCTCCAATTTCTCCAACTTATCAATTCTTTTCCATCTCACACTCATCATCCTAGCCTTCTCCATTCAACCTTCTACAAAAATTCTAACAAGTGGTATCAGAGCTCGGTTTCGACACAACTACAACTGGGCGAAATCAACATCATGGCAGATTACACACTCCGCTCATCCATTCCGGTTCCAATTTTCCGGGGTGAAAATTTCGGCTATTGGTTCATTAAAATGAGAACCTATTTTTGTGCTCAAGATTTATGGGATATCGTAAGTATGGGATTTAGCATCCCCGACGACATCTCAAATTTATCTACCGCACAAAAGAAAGAACTCAAGGAGAATCAACAGAAAGATGCTCAAGCATTATTAGCCCTTCGATTAAGCTTGATCAAGAATTGTTTCCGAGAATCATGAGTGCCAAGACGGCTAAAAGCGATGGATAAGTTGCAGGGAGGAGTTTCAAGGCAATGAAAAGGTACGAGTCTCAAAACTCCATTCATTAAGGAGAAATTTGAGAATTTAAAAATGAAAGAGTCGAGAGAATGCTAAAGACTACTACACAAGAGTAGATTCATTAGCAAATCAATTGCGGGCGAATGGAGAAGACGTCCCAGAGAAGAAAATTGTGGAAAAATATTAATTACATGTACGTAAAAATATGATACAATCATTACTGATATATTGAGCAATCAAAAGATTTGGAAAAATTATCTCGCTTTGAATTGATGGGGTCTTTAGAAGCTCATGAACATAGATTGGAAAGGCGTCACGAAGGCACAACTGAAAATGCTTTTCAATCTAAGTTCAAAACGCCGTCACAAAAATCAAAATAAAATGATCGGAGATCAAATGAAAGTTCTAAAAATACAGAGCTTCCAAACAAAACATTTTCTCCTTGCGGTATATGCAAGAGGAAAAGCCATTTGGAGAAAGACTGTTGGTTTAAAGGAAAACCACAATGCAAAAATTGCAAGAAATTTGGTCACGTCGAGAAGGTATGTCGATAAAATGAATCATCAAGCTAACTTTTTCAAGAAAAGACGTCGAAGACAATCTCTTCTATGCCTCACAAGTAGCAACAGAGGAAAAGAAAGATACATGGTATCTTGACAATGGTTGCAAAGAATCACATCACAAAAGATGAATCTATATTTTGCCATCTTGAAAAATTCAAGACAAATATTAAGATAGGAAACGGCGACTTTATGGAGGCTACTGGAAAAGGCACTATTGTCATTAACACAAAGAAGGGCAAGCGATACATAAATGAGGTGCTCTTGGTTCCGAATATAGATCAAAATCTATTGAGTGTCGGACAAATGATGGAGAAAGGATACTCATTGCATTTTGAAGGAGATTCTTGTACAATATATGATAAAAAAGATAAATCTCTTCAAATTGCAAAAATAAAAATGAAGGAAAAACGATGTTTTCCGATCCAATGGAGTTATGCAAGAGATGTCGCAATGAAGGCACAAGTTGACGACTCGTGGTTATGGCACGTAAAGGCTTGGTCACTTCAATTTCAATGGATTAAGAATACTACATCGAAGAACATGATGAAAAACCTACCCACTATAAAGGCACCCGATCGTGTATGCGAAGGATGCATGCTCGAAAAACAACACCGACAACTATTTCTGTTGGAAAAGCTTGGAGAGCGAAGGAACCATTAGAATTGGTGCACACGGACGCTTGTGGCCCAATGCGCACTCCTTCACATGAACAAAATAGGTACTTCATTCTCTTTATTGATGATTTTACCAGGATGACATGGGTTTATTTTATGCGTGAAAGATCGCAAGTATATGAAATATTTAAGAAATATAAGGCCTATGTCGAGAAACAAAGTGGTCACTACACGAAGACCATAAGAAGTGACTCAGGCAAAGAATACACATCTAAAGAATTCAACAAGTTCTGTGAAGATGAAGGCGTGGAGCATCAATTGTGATTGGATACGCCCAAACAAAATGGTGTGTCGAACGTAAAAATAGAAACGATTATGGAGACAAAGCAAGAGCTATGCTAATGGAGAAAGGTCTTCCGAAAACATTTTGGGCAAGGTGCATACTGCATCTACTTGCTAAACAGATGTCCAACCAAAGCCGTTCAGACAAAACACCATTCAAGCCTGGAGTGGGCGAAAGCCATCGGCAAAGCATCTTAGAGTCTTCGGCTCCATCTCATTATGTTGACATTCCAAAAGAGAAAAGGAGCAAAGCTGGATGAAAAGACAGAGAAGGTATTTTTTCTTAGGCTATAGTACACAATCAAAAGGTTACCGTGTCTATAGCATAAGAACAAGAAAGCTTATTGTCAGTCGAGACGTTGAATTTGACGAGGAAGCAAGCTTCAATTAGGAAACAGAGGAAGTTGAAAGGAAAACTATTAATATGGCACCACTTCTACGAACCAACGAAGAAGAGAACCGTCAACTGTAATCACCCATTTCGCTATCATTGAAGAAACATCACAAGATGAAGGTTCTTCTCGAGACACCACCAAGGAAGACAAAATCTTTGAGTGAGATATATGAGAGATGCAATCTCACCTTGATAGAACCAGGAAGTTATGAAGAAGCTTCCAAAGAAGAAGTTTGGAGAAAAGCAATGGAAGAAGAAATTAAGATGATAAACAAGAATGAAACGTGGGAGCTAGTAAGTCCATCTCCAGACAAAGAGGTCATCGGTGTTAAGTGGGTCTAAAAACAAAGCTTAATCCTGATGGCTCAATCCAAAAACACAAAGCAAGGCTTGTAGCCAAAGGCTACTCTCAACAGTTTGGAGTGGATTACAACGAGACATTTGCTCCTGTTACACGATTGGATACGATACGTGCATTAATTGCCCTCTCTGCACAAAAAGGATGAAAAATCCATCAACTGGATGTTAAATCAGCATTTCTCAATGGATATCGTGAGAAAGAAATTTACGTGGAGCAGCCTCAAGGATTTATCGTGAAAGGAGAAGAAGACAAAGTACTAAAGTTAAAGAAAGCTTTATACGGGCTCAAGCAAGCCCCACAGGCTTGGTATAGCAGAATTGATAACTACTTCATCACGCGAGGTTTCAGGAGGAGCAAAAGCGAGCCTACACTTTACATTAAGACACGAGATACAAATGATGGACTTATTGTTTTCTTATACGTTGATGATCTCATCTTTACAGAAACAATGAGGACATGATCAAGAGATTTAGACAAGACATGATGAAGACGCTCAAAATGACAGACTTGGGATTAATGCACTACTTCCTTGAATCGAGGTAAACCAAAAGAAAATGGGATTTTCATTTCCCAAAAGAAATATACAGATAGTCTTCTTGAAAAGTTCAAGATGAAAGGGTGCAAGAGTGTTGCAACTCCACTTGAAAGCAAAGCACTCAAGAGTGAAGATGGCACGCCAAGGGCGGATTGTGCGGTCTACCAAGCGCCTCATTGGAAGTTTACTCTATCTAACAACTACAAGACTCGACATTATGTTTGCAACAAGTTATCTCTCAAGGTTCATGCAATGCCCAAGTCAAGTTCACTTCGGAGCAGCTAAAAGAGTGCTAAGATATCTGCAAGGCACAAAGGATTATGGCATTTGGTATGGATCGAGTCCTGACTCAAAATTGATTGGGTACACTGATAGCGATTGGGCAGGATCATCAGATGATAAAAGCACATCTGGCTATGCATTCACCTTGGGCTCAGGAATATTCTCTTGGGCAACAAAAAAGCAAGACACAATCGCACTATCAACAGTAGAAGCAGAATATGTAGCAGCAGCATTGACAACATGCCAAGCTATATGGCTCAAACGGATACTTGAGGACATGGGGAGCCTCAAGATGAAGCAACATTGATCTACTCAGTGATAAGAATTCGCAATTTCAATGGCGAAAAACCCAGTATTTCACAACAAGACTAAACACATAAGAATCAAGTACCACTTTATCAGGGAAGCTGTGGCCAATAAAGAAATAGAGGTCATGCATTGCAAGAATGAAGAACAGTTAGCCGACATATTCACAAAAGCACTACCAATAGACAAGTTCGAGCTATTACGAAAATATTGGTGTCACCGAAATGTGTACCAAGGAGGAGTGTTAAATTACGCTACACATTTCTAGGAAAAGAAAAGAAATATCTAGATTGTATGAAAATTCTAGAAATGCATTCCTAGTGTAGTAGGTTTCTAGTTGTATGTAAGAGTCTGTATAAATATTGCTACACTGTTAGAATGGAAAGCTACTAGATACATGTAGGTTGTAGTAGTTATTATTAAAAATTAAGAAATATCTAGAAACTCCATAAGGTCTTGAGCCATCATATGGAGACTATATATATAACATTACCCCATGTATCTTGAACCAAGCAACAAGAATCAATACAATAAAAATTCATTTCTCCAATTTCTCCAACTTATCAATTCTTTTCCATCTCACACTCATCATCCTAAATTTTCACCATTCAACCTTCTACAAAAATTCTAACAAAAACCTTATGCCCCCAAGTGTGTATATACTATCTCCTATTCAAAATATAAATTCATCCTACACTTTTCTACTTGTCCATAATATGTTTCATTCTACATTACCAACTGAACATTTATTCTTTCTTTCTCTATCTTACCCTTAATTTATTATGAATTCAACAACTTTTCATTACTTAACAACTATCGCATTAATGATAGTCGAGGGTATTTTAGACATTAACCTTCAAATTAATGACATTCAACCAATTCCTTAATCACGTGTGAAAACTCCTGGATGACTTATATTTTAAACCGGAGGTAGTATATGACTAACAGGAACATTGGGCATCAATGCTCATAATTCAATTGAATTAAAGTCGTCTTCTCTTTCTCTTTTCATCAGCATCAAGACAACATTATTGATATGGGAGACGACAGTAAAAGCGGTTCTCATCAGGTGGCAGCATTTCGAAATCCTAGAGTGGCCGGCGATGATGACGATGAGAGCAAAGCTCGAGTGGATATCTGGAAATATGTGTTCGGATTCACAGAAATGGCGGTAATCAAGTGCGCCATTGAGCTTGGAATAGCAGATCTCTTAGAAACTCATCTTCCAAGTCGCACCATGTCTCTAGATGAACTCTCCGCCGCTCTAGGTTGCTCTCCGCCTTACCTCCACCGTATCATGCGGTTTTTGACAAACCGTAATATATTCAAGGAATCAACCCCTTCCAATTACACTCAAACGCCGCTTTCCCGCCTTTTTGCGAGAAACGTTGAAAACAACGTGACTGATCTGTTTCTGTTAGAGAGCAGCCACGTGATGCTGGAGCCGTGGCATGGTTTGCGTGACCGCGTATTAGCGAACGGACCACCGGCGTTCGTGGCGGCGCACGGTGAGGACGTGTGGCGTTTTGCGGAGGCGAATCCTGGTCATAGCAAGCTCATCAATGATGCGATGGCATGTGATGCGAGGGTGGCTGTTCCGGTAATAATGGAAGGATGTCCGGAGTTGTTTGTAGGGATACGAACGGTGGTTGATGTTGGTGGAGGGATGGCACCGCAATAAAGATATTGGTGAAAGGTTTTCCATGGATCCATGGCATCAACTTTGACGTGCCTCATGTTGTCTCGGATAATATTGCTACGACGGAATTTTGTGAGGGTGTTGAGCATGTCGCCGGCGACATGCTTGTCAGCGTCCCCAAAGCCGATGCTGTGTTTATCAAGGTTAGCACCGGTTTTATTGTTATTTTTATTATGGTAATTATATCATAACTATTAACATTACAAGTTATCACGAGAAAAGTCATTGTACCAAACGTATTAAAATAAAAATCAATATATATATATATATATATACATATATACTCCTTCCGTTCATTTTTAACTAGTCTTTTCACACCTAAAAAAATCTTAACACACCTACATTTACGGACCGTTGTTGGGTAAGGAAGTGCTTTCTGACCGCGGTTAGGTCTAGAAAGAATTATTTATCCTGATCCAAATTCGGTCAGGATAACCATTAGGTATGAAAAGGCTCCCCCGTGTCAAAAAAATAATAGGTCATGTTCATCTAAATAAATGATTAACTTTAAACTAAAAAGTGATCAGGTTTATTCAAAAAATGACAATTGTTTTTTTTCAAATACAATAGATAATAAGAAACGGCAAGAATATATGTTTAGATACGATATTTAAATAAGGACGGAGAAAGTATATAATAGCATTATCCTTTTGTACACTCTCTCATGTAAGCTACTCAGCTGACACTACTAGCTATCATAATTCAAGAATTAGTTAGGCAGATAAGTTTAGGCTCTCCACATTGGACCTCGATCCTCTGCTGTAAATCGACCACAGCAGCAGTTGCTGTGACATAAAACGACATTGTTTTGTGTCGAATCGACGGTGTTTTTTCCGACCTAAAAAAAAAAAAAAACTACAAAACACACTCGAAACGGCGTCGCTGTGGCTCGAAACGACGCCGTTTCGAGCTCACAGCACGGCACGGCACGGCACGACAGAGAACATCACGGCAGAGGATCCCAACTCCTCCACAATGGGTGTATTTTTCATCCCCTAAATATTGTATAGGGTGGATAGAGAAGCTTGACCCCTGCAATGACACTTTATTTACTTCCCTTTCCTCAAATAAAATTAAGGCCCTCCTTAATTATAGGGGCTCTGTTAAAATGAATAGTAGCCACACTTTTCTTCTTTTTCCTTTCTCGCAGCACATTTTCACCAAAAAAAAATGGAAACAACATATCATTTCATCTTTTTATTAAAATGACAATAAAAATATATTTCATTAAAAAACCAGCCAACTATAAAATATTAAAACACAATAAAACACAGTATTTCATTATACACAATAAAATATTAGAACATATTTTTACATTATTAATATTATACTCATATGAATGAATAGATTTCATCCCACTATTAATAATATAGAAGTGTGTTGTGTTTACCTAATATACGACTTTTTTTTTGACAAGGATACGTCTTTAAAATCTCATTTTGCAAGTAATAAATATTTCATTCTGATTTTTGTATAAATAAAAGAGGAAAAAAGTGTTGGTAGCTAAATTAGTTAGTTGAGATGTGAAAAAAATAGTAATTTTGAGGAATTGTAATAGGGAATGTTATTGAAGTTGATTGTTTTATAGGGTGTTGAAAAAGTGAATTTAAAACGGAAAATAAGATAAATGAGGAGTGTAATAGGAAACCACCATTAAGAGTACCCACACAAAGTACCCAACTGTCAATTTTTTTACACACAAAATCCACCTTTACGTGGGTGGATAATTTAGGTGTATTAATGATTTGTGAACATAAATGATGGTGTTTGCAGTGGGTACTGCATGACTGGGGAGATGAAGAATGCATCCAAATATTGAAGAAATGTAGAGAAGCTATTCCACAAGATAAGGGAAAAGTGATCATCGTCGAGGCTGTGATAGGCGGCGGTGATGGTGGCAGAGAAGGTAATAAAGAACACAATGACAAGCTCGAAGATGTGGGATTAATGTTAGACATGGTGATGATGGCTCACACAAATAAAGGAAAGGAAAGGACATGGGAAGAATGGGTTTATGTTCTCAATGAAGCTGGATTCCGAACATACTCCCTTAAACCCATCCATGCCGTTCAATCCGTCATTGTAGCATACCCGTAAGGTGGAGAAATTCTTTTATTGTCATCCATCTGGCGAGTGAGCCAAGCGTAAGCGTTATGTCACGTCGAGTAATATTTCAAATAGAGGCGACCAATGGAAGAATCACCCTAAGTTGGCTTTGAATATCTTTGTGATGACCCAAATAAGTTAATTTGCTTGTATTTTTATATAATCAATGTATTTTTGTGTTGAATGTATGTCTCTTATTGTGTTGCAAAGGATTTGTTATGTAGCTGTTACGTTGTTGATTTCATGTAACCTTTTTAAGCGGGAGGGTGTAGGGTTTGGTGTGTAAGTGTTATGTTGTTGATTTTATATGTAGAGGGTGCATGTAGGGTATATGTTGGTGATTTCATGTACCGGTATTGCTATGAATGATTCACGGTTTAGATGTGACATGCTAATGAAGAAAACCAGAATACAAAATATGCAAACTAATGGTTTTATTGAATTGATTCAAAATGTTTACAATGGATCTCTTATATAAAAGAAAAATAATAGTAGGAGATAAACCCAAATAATTATCCAAATATTATTTGAATAATTAAAAAAAAAACAAAAAAACAAAATTTTATTCAAACACCTAATTTATCTTAACATTATATCATCTATATATCTTTTTCCGAACTTCTAATTTTATCTTCTATTGCTAATATGTTTTATCCATAAAATTATACTTAGATCAAGTGTAATATAACCTTCACAATATATTTCTCATTTGGTTTTGTTTTATTCATTTGTTTATTACTAAAAACGATAATTACAATTTCATTCTTGAGGAGGAAGGAATTTTGTCGTAAAATGCGTGGAACTATGTGCATTGAAGGGTGAAAGCGAGAAGAGGCATATTTACTTTCTTTCCACGGTTAACCTTCACGATGTCGTTGAAATATGATGTTCACGTTGAAGGTTCTCCAATGCCAAGTACCATAAACAATCTCCCGAAAAAGGTATTGCCACACTCGCTCTTATCCAACAACGGGGCTCTCCTCGATCCTTGAAGGTTCAACCGGAGCCAAGACTGCAAATTATCATCGTCAAAGAAAGTCGAATAAGTATCTGTCAAAATGGCCATTTTCCACACTTGCTTTGGCCAAGCGCAATCGCGAAGTGCGTGCATGACATACTCTTCATTGGTTCCACAAAGTTTGTGTTAGGTGTGATGTCCGAAAGACAATTTTGTAATTGTTTTATTTAATAAATGAATTGACATTATTATTCATATTTATTATTCTCATATTCACCGATGCGATAATAAGATTTACACTACGTAAAAACCCTAAAGTATATCGTTTATGTAATCACTTAACTCAGCCATATGGTATATACACAGGAGGATTGAGTTAGTGAAGATGTACTTAAAATACAATTAGCCCGTAGTGAAGTTAATCGAGAGTATCGGTCTCTCCTTTAACGCGCTATTAATGTGCCCATAACACAATAGGTGTGATTGTCTTATCCGACTTTCGGTTAAGAGAACCTAATGGGGCATTTATATATGATAGATATATCATATAGAAATTTGGACCGATTTGATTAGAGTTCACGATATAATTCCGTAATCGAAGTCTTATCGAATCAATGGATGATCATATTTATGGATATATCTTAATCTCGAGGTGATCACAATCAACCGCTTGAATCGCATGAAGTTTGACTTGACGGTTAAGGATTACACCGAGTCAATGGTCCGAATTACCCCATCTTGGCATTGTATGCGGATTGAGTGAGTAGTACGTGTTATCACAGATACGAATCCATTCCTTCCATTTCCGGAAGTAGATAGACGCTTCCTTGTTTGTTAATCCTAGAAACCACGATCGATCCATGGAGTTCATATTACACCGATTAGCTACCAAAGAGTTGTATGGATTAATTGATCACTAGGGGTTAATGGTAAATAAGGATAAGAGGTTCTAAAAAGGGTTAACGGTAACTTCCCGATTTAGAATGAATAATCTATGGAGGATTAATCCATATGTAATGATTATATCAATGACGCTTATTATTATTCTCGTGAGAGATAAATATAATCTCATAATCGGAGGAGTGCGATCACGGATTATGGTGGCATATTCCTCGTGATTGATTTATCGAATATAATTATTCGTTCGTAAGATAATTATTTATTTGATTTATCGGGTTAAGCCGATTATTAGTCATTGGTCCCCGACGTGCGCTCCCTAATATAAAGATAAATTATTCTCTGGCGTCGAATCCTAATAATATTAATTTAGTTCTTGTTGGACTTTATTAAAACGATATGTGAATTAATTGTTTAGTGACTATTAAATTAGTTGGACTAAATAATTAAATACACTAAAAAGAGACATTTTTCGTGACTTACTTGAATTGGTGTGTTGACCAATTTTGACCCAAATTGGTCAAATATGCGTGGACTTTGAATTTGAAGGAAAAGGTGCGCATGTTATATTATTTAATTATTAAGGAATTTGTTTTCTGATAATTATTTAATGCAATGATTTATCTTTTATTTGTTAAATGATAAATCATGGAATATTGATAATATATTTATTTATCCTAATTTGTTTGGGATAAATATTATATTTATCTTTTATTTGGAAAAGGATTAATGTAATAATTATCTCTTAATTATTTAATCCTTGAGGTTAAGTTTTACTCTCCTATATAAAGAGAGAGTAGCCTCCTGCCTTTTAACACATAAATTTCGACTTCTCTTAGAGAGAAGGAGCAAATTTTCGGCCAAGGGGAATTTGGGGAAAATCTTGGAGATTTTTCCGGTAGCATATCGGAAAGATTCGAGACGAGGATTTCCTTCCACCGGAGTTGCTTGGATCACAGTGTCACGGAAGATCGTGGTGCTCTTCACATCTTCTTTTCTATTGCGGTTCTCCAACTTGGATTTTGAGATCCAAGAGGTATGTTCTACAACCCCCTTGTAGATATAGATCTAGTTATTTTATTACGTGTATTTTATAGATCTAGATCCATAAATCGCTTCCGTTGCGGATGGTATTACTAACAGTTTGCACTACTATCCGTAGTGATATGATGTCTCAAAAGCCACTGCCCAATCATATATAAGGGATTTTGTGTCCTAATTGCTAAAGTAAAAAATCGTAAATTTGAGGCTCCAGCTTCCAAAAAAGCCGCCAGAATGTGTTATTTTGTTGCGTTGTGGGATTTTCGGAATATAGAAAATCATAAGCCGAACTAACGATATATTTGTTGGTGATTTAAGTGTATCACGAGCCGTTGAGGTAATCGGGGTTTAGTACAAGGATGGATATACTCGTAACACTTATTTATAAGCTTGGAGGTGCGGAGTGCACGCTATGTTAAGTGTATATATGAGTATACGGATAGAAAATAAGCTAGCGTAGTTCGAGAAAGTCACTTAAAGGACCGTAAATCCAGCTTAAAGGACTAAAAACTAAGTTTTGGAGCATCAGGCACAGCGCCCGCCTATGGGTCTAGCGCCCACTGTGGTTTTCGTGAGTTATGCCTAAAATTGATTCTCAATGCTTGGACGATTTTCTGTTTTCAGGTGACCACAGCGCCTCACTGCGGGCCCAAAACTGATTTTTAGGTACCTCTTGGTCTTTTTTAAGTGGTTATAACCAAGTGATACATCTTCACTTAGGTTGTAACCTTAGTAAACGAACTAGCAACTGATTTTCTTCAATCCAAGTGCCTTTAAAAAGGTGTTTTTGTTTAGTTGAACAAATATACAACACAAGTAAGCATCCTTGAAAAGTTACATACATACAAACACTTCTAAGTTATCTTTTTGATCTATTTGTCCTAGACAAAAGGCAAGAACTCTCTGTTTATATCTCACTTAGATTATTCGTGATACTCCGACAAATAAGGGGACGAATAAATTTAAGAAGAACAAACAACTTGTTGCGAAACCGAGAGGATCTGCTTTTCGATTTTGCAGAATATTAAAGGCATTGGAAGCATTGGTGATCAAGTCTCAAGCCCCTAAAACAACAACAATCTTCTTAAATTTATTGTTCTGATCACAATGGTGAATGCAAAGAAATGACTGCGAATTTCGGGAAACTGGAAGAGTTCGAGGGAGTGAACTTTAGAAGATGGCAGACTTGATCAAAGGTTGTGTCCTAGTATTTTGGGCATAACTCTTGATTCAGGAATCGGTTTGAAAATCCGGAGATACCGTTAGAATCGTGGCGAGACGAGGATCGCAGTGATATCAAGTTTGCGGTCTGGTTCGATGTTGACAGTTGTCAGAAATTCTGAGAAGTTACTGCGGTTTTTTTATTGATGCAAAGTCGATTATAATCTTTTGGTAAATAAAAGTTCATTGGAATGACTTTGTAAAAATTTCTGTGATGTTGCTATGACTATGGATGAATGGTATGTATGTTTATTTACATTATTTCATGAAAGTTTGTGGTGTCCAAGAACAGTAACTACAATCAATATAAAATTTGATTGTAGTGTCTAGTTTTGTTCTTGGATGTTATTTGATTATACATATATGTTGTTTGGCTTGATATTTCTAGACATGATTGAATCAATGATGAAACTTGCTGCGTGTTTAATGTTTAATGTTCATTGATCTTGGTGATAAAATCATGTTAATGTTTAGAAATTTTAAGTGTTTGTGTATAACTAATGTTGGGATGAATCAAGTGTTATCTCTTGGAAAACTTGATGTCTATTGTAGTTATATGTTTTCTAATGGTACAAATAGATGGAAATCATGTTGAAGAGATAATGATTTTAAATGTCTATCTTTGATAGAACACTTGTAATGAAGAGTTTGCAAATCTAAAGAAATTTGGATTTCTGGAAAACTTGTTTTACTAGGTTGAATGCCTAGTATGTAAGATCAAACAAAGGATAGAATAATGACGGTAAACTAAGTTTTGGTGAAACAACTAATAAAATGTTGTTTTGAGTTTTGACTCCGGTTTGGAAAATTGTGAGTGTAAGGATCAACTTGGTTTGAAGTATTGAACCGGTGGATTGTTGATCCGTGACATTCATGAAAATGAGTCAAGGTTGTCATTGTTAAGAGATTTAAGTATATCCTTTGGTTCTTGAAAGTATATAGTTTAAACATTAGTTGTACATGGTTTGTATGATTTGAAATAATTATACATGTATGTTTATTGGTATGCTTAAGTGATACTTATATGTATATAAGATATGTTGCTATGCAATAGGACTTATATATGAGTGCTTGATGACGTGGTCAATCAGGTTATAAAATACTTGACCACCATAAACCAATACTAGCAAGAGGACTAGGCCCATTGCAGTATAGCTATAGTGAATCAAGGTCGATCCCACAGGGAACCAATTGTGGATCATCTTATATACAAACAATTAATTAAACATGTCAAGGAAATAGAGGCGGTCTACGACCAACATAAGACAAGAAAGGTAAAGACACGACTCGACACAACGTAATTAACCTCCCCAATTATAGTCTTTATCGTTTGGACCTAGATAATTTATATAATAAATCGAACTTATTAACTGGCAATCCATTTGTATCTATCTTAGATTGGCTACGGAGTCATCCTCTTTAACTTGACTTAGCACCGGTAAGTCACTAAATCACTGTGGGTATTGTTACGTGACTTCGCTTTTTGGTGCCTCCATCTCATATAACTCACACGCTATTTACTCTAAGGATGCCGATATTAACCGTACACCTCGCTCTAGGCAACATTCCTATGGTTAGGCGTGATTTATACTTCCTAAACGATCACTCAAGCTCTCGTCCCAACTAGCAATTACCAAGTTATAGTCTCATGCTAATCTACGACGTGCGATATAGCAGTGCATGCAATCCCCAAATATAAACCTACCTAGATATTGCTGAACGTCCGTGAAGATCAATTCATAAGCCTACCTAAGAGTTTTATATTGGTATTTCCTTTTTACACGTTTTAATTAAACTAAGCGAGTAACGTAGCCATAGCCATACCTACTGAGATAATAAATTCTATTAAGTTAACCTAACCATAAAGACGTGGCTATTTAACGGATAAAACAGGGCTCGGTCGACCGAATAGCTGGGCTCGGTCGACCGAATGGTCTTTTCCCCGATTACATCCTCGAACGTATCTCTCAAATAAGCTTCATCATACACAACGGATTAAACAAAGAATTGTAAAGCATTCATATAAACTAACATAGATACACATTAATTAAACAATGCATTCATGGATAGAAACTAAGTATATGACGTAGGTTATGGGATCCTCATAGACAAGGCTTCGCCACATCCATAACGACATAACCTAGATCTACATCATCTAGCTATGAATTAACTAACTCAAACAATAAAGCATAATTGGGGGGATTAATTACTTAAAAGAAAGAAATGCATAATAAGTGCTTACATATTTGCAGCCCTTAATTTGCTGGAAACCCTCAAATTATTCTACATTGTATCAAAGAGTGATTTTATTGAATGATATTCTAAGGTATTCAAGGTGTGTATTACAATTCTCGTAGTCGCTTGTTTATATAGAGGTTTTTGCCGACTTAGGGTGGTTCTAGAAGATAAGCACGATTAAAGCCTAAAACCGACCCAAACCGAGGCTCGGTCAACCGAGAGGTGACACTCGGTCGATCAAGCATCGAGGCTCGGTCGACCGAACCTAACTTTTCACGCGTCAATCGCTTTTCTCGCCTATCTTGTTCCCACCGCGCACTTTCGTGTTGATCTGATTAATCTCTCATTTATCTCTTGATTAATGCTCCGATTTTCTTCCTTCTTTATCTTGATATAATTGATTGAATGACATTAATCCTCTCGATTTGTTGTGATCTGCAAAATCAGCATTTATCGCACAATAAATCGGCTTTTAATAATGAAAACGGCTAAATACCAAATATCATATTAATAATCACTTAACATTAAATAATAAATATAAACATGTGATTTAATATGAAATATATATTATTAATCTCGATTTAAGGTCAACGTTGATGACATTTACGGGTATAATTTGACCGTCATCAACTACCCCCCACTTTGACTTTGATCGTCCCGAACAAAGCATCAATAAGTCATTCCCCAAGACAACATTTTCTATGGTCAAATCATACTTACACAAGAAACTCAAGTCAACTCATACTAGTCATGCTCATAAGATATCCATTATTCACTACTTACTATGAATCGAAGTGATGTGTGCATGTGCATTGGTTTTATATAAATATGGCAAGATTAGAGTTTATGCTAACTTCGCAATCTCAACCTACCAACCTCAGCATTCATACTCCTCAAGCCTTTAAATTTTTGAAGCACTAGAGCAATAAGCAAGAGCGTATCTATAGGGTTTTTGGACTTGGAGACCGAGTACTACTCAAAGCCTCTTAAAGAGTTGAATATTTTTTCATATCTTCATATTTTTCAAATACTATCAATCTCAAGGAAGAAAACTTTTAAAGTATCCCCTATCTTAGATCAAATATAGCATTGAATATTACCACAAGCGCAAGGCTACTTTGGTAATTTACTACAAGCCCAAAGTTTAACGCTTTGCTAAAACACAGTAACGCCTCTGCTTATTACTCCGCTTTAAATGGCTAGAATATAAGAATACCTCAAAGAGATAGATATTGACACTAAGTTTACATAACCAATCATCTACGCAATGTACACAATATTTTCGTCAGTTATTATAATTCGTGCGGTATTCTTGATTCATTTATTGAGTAATTGAATAATAAATAACTACTCGCAAAAACGGGCATGAATATCCTTAAATTTACTTAACATAAGTATAATATGATCACGTACTCATGAAACTTGGTTCCTTTCCTATCAATTCTTAGCTAGGAACTCACAATTCTAAGGGTACGAGATACCTAATATGGTATTTATTCAATTTTTTCAATCATGTGCCGTTTTATTCAATTTTCCATTATAACATAACATGGCTAAGTCTCCTACCCCCCACTTAAACATGGCATTGTCCTCAATGACAAAAATAAATGAGAAGTTAAGAAAAAGACTTAGCTCTGAAACGGCTTTTAAGTAAAGGAAAAGATCGGAGTAAATTTCAAAGACATTGTGGAGAAGCAAGTGGAAACTCAGATAAGCGCACAAACTCCACGAAACCGTTAATAACACCATGTCTATGGAAGTGATAAAATAATGTGGCAAGAATGAGGTATAAACACCTAAAAACAGTTTAAGCCACTTTATTTTATACAACCAATGACAAGGGAAACCAAAAAGAAAAATACTAAATAGAAAGAAAAATAAACAAGCAACTAAAGATGGTGGTCTTCATCTACAACCTCCACCGCCTAAATATTCTTAAAACCGGGTGGAGAAGACAAAAAGCATAACCCCATGTGGGAAAACACGAGGGTGACTCGATCGAAATGTATTCAATCCAGGAAAAGAGAAACTCGGTAAGGTATAACAGATTGAATGCGACCTAGTGGCTAAAGATAAATCAAATACTTAGCGCAGAAACTTCTCGCTTGCATTGGATATCAACAACTTAGGGAGATGTAGCTACTCCTCGAAATTACTAATAACCCAATGTATCACGTAAAAATCATAACCGTCATCAACAAGGTCGGATCGGTGTGATATTTAAGAACTGAACTCATCATCTTGAAATGCCGGAATAGTCGGAAAAAATGTGAAATTTAAAACTTCCGGTAGAAAGATAAGTTGTACTTTGATCGAACCAAAACCTTTAAAATCTAGCTAGGTTCGTGAGCTACACTTACCCCAAATTACGATCATGAAAATCAAAATGATAAAAGATAATCATTAAAGCTTAGCAATATTTCAAATTCCATTAACACATAGGTATTGTGTAAACAAAATGGAGGTTTAGAGTGTGTCGGGTTTAGAAAAAGATATACAAGGATGGTAAGAAAAGATAAAGGGTGGGTAAGAAATTGTGTTAATGGTTGGGAATTGTTTAAAGGAATGGGATTGGGTGGGAGAGTGAAACGGATGGAAAGAAAGAGAGGCGATGAAAGAATGGTTAGAAATGTGAACTGTTGGGGCAGATTGGTGAGAGGATCGAAAAGGTTGAAGGGTGAAAAGGTATAAATGAAAGGATAAGGGTAGTTACAGAATGAATTACGCACCACTTTGAATTTTCACTTGGATCACCATTCTAAAAGATTTTTGGAAGTTGACCAAAATTGTTCTTGTTCACACCAATCTTTCTCTCGTTACATTTTCAATAATTCTCAAGCTCTCTTAATGCTTCCATCTTAAGGTTGTTTGCTAAATTTCCTTTTCTTTAGCAATTTTTCGACTCTCCTACGGAACTCTATTTCACGTGGCCTATATTGAGTAAAAAAGTTTTGCACTTCCTTAGCCCAATGGCCTTCGAACACGGCAAAATAAAAACCTCAACATATTTCACGTTACTCTTATTGGACTCAAAGAAAAAAACCTAAAATCCTAAAAAGAAATACTAAGGGTTTTAAAGAAGTAGTTCTGAGTTTAAAGTCCTCACTTCGACTTTCCAAAAGTATCCTTGTCGCTTATCATTCTTGGATCGCTGACTTTGACCCTCCGAGCACTATAAGAGGTGGGCTTGTTGCTTTTATGGATTAATACCCTTCCCTTGGTTGTGAGACCTAGAAACGACATTTAGCCATACCATTTATACAAAGCTCTTACCTCGGCTCTCGCTTTTAGAATTAGTGAATTCTAAGAAACTCGATTAAAATTACGGTTTTGGCCTTGACAATAAGAAACAATGAATCAAAGCACTCGAATAAGGTCGGTTATGTAGGCAAGCCTACGCCGCCTTATTCGTTGGAACATATGTGATGATTCAGCCAATCCGTCAAGATTAAGCCCCGCTTAGCCCGAAGGCTTATCGGCTATGCTAAGTCTTGTCGAATCATTAGAATGCATACATCACACGTGGAGGGAGTCGACAGTGCGAAGCTCGTTAAACTCGCCACCATGGTTAAACCATTTCCAACCTATGTACAAAGATTCTTCGATTTCTAAATTGTCACCCAAAGCGTAATCTCGCTTTACATTTAAGGTGGGTTCACCGAGAAGCCATCACCATAAACATCAACGAAAGAAAAGATGGTGTTCTCTCAAAACTCAACGCCTTCTTTAGATTGCGAATGCTTAAACTACACAATTTGTTGCTCCCATGGCTGAGTAGAAGCAATCTCATGCATAGGACCACGAGATTTTAATGTAACTACGAGGAACTCTTTATTCACTTTGCTTCTTCAACTACTACATGTTTCCCACACCCTGGATGAGACAGATATGGGGCAAAACCTTCGACACTAATAAAATTAATCTTACAAACCAACTCCGGGCTAAGATTCATTCTAAGATTCATGTATAGTTAACTTATGCTCAAAAACCAAAAGGTAATAAAACATAAGCAAAAAAAAAAAAAAAAGGTAGTACCTTGCCTTCAACATTGTACCACGAAGAATTTAAGCCTTTAAAATTTTTTCCGGAGCCATCTTGGTGCTTTAAAGGTATTGCTTCCATTGCTTTTCCCATTTTAGATTCGTAGCTCCACATGTTTGCTTGGTTATTTTCTCGCCTTTGAAAATTATCGACACAGATTATTGCTTCCTGGTTTTCGCAAATGTAAGAAAAACAAAACAGACCGTAGATCGATTTTAACATGGTTTCCCATGCCGCTATCGACTCCACGGATTAAACATACGGGATAAACAGACACGCCAAATTCCGCACTAAAAACACAAATCGAAACCGTAAAATGTAAGCAAGGACAAAACAAAAATATTATAGTGCTCGGTCGACCGAACGAGGTCTCTCGGTCGACCAAATAAATTTTTTTTTTTTTTTTTTTTTGTCGGAATTTTCGCACAGAGCAGATAAACCAGAGGGACTCAAAACGTAAAAAAAAGCACTTCTAAAATGTAAAACTCGACATGAATAAAAATTATTTATATATAAAATTGACTGTTGGTTCCCGGCAACGGCGCCAAAAACTTGATGACGTGGTCAATCAGGTTATAAAATACTTGACCACCATAAACCAATACTAGCAAGAGGACTAGGCCCATTGCAAAGATAAATGATAAGTGAATCAAGGTCGATCCCACAGGAACCAATTGTGGATCATCTTATATACAAACAATTAATTAAACATGTCAAGGAAATAGAGGCGGTCTACGACCAACATAAGACAAGAAAGGTAAAGACACGACTCGACACAACGTAATTAACCTCCCCAATTATAGTCTTTATCGTTTGGACCTAGATAATTTATATAATAAACTGAACTTATTAACTGGCAATCCATTTGTATCTATCTTAGATTGGCTACGGGAGTCATCCTCTTTAACTTGACTTAGCACCGTAAGTCACTAAATCACTGTGGTATTGTTACGTGACTTCGCGCTTTTGGTGCCTCCATCTCATATAACTCACACGCTACGACTCTAAGGATGCCGATATTAACCGTACACCTCGTCCAGGCAACATTCCTATGGTTAGGCGTACTTATACTTCCTAAACGATCACTCAAGCTCTCGTCCAACTAGCAATTACCAAGTTATAGTCTCATGCTAATCTACGACGTACGTATAAGCAGGTGCATGCAATCCCCAAATATAAACCTACCTAGATATTGCTGAACGTCCGTGAAGATCAATTCATAAGCCTACCTAAGAGTTTTATATTGGTATTTCCTTTTACACGCTTTTAATTAAACTAAGCGAGTAACGTAGCCATAGCCATACCTACCGAGATAATAAATTCTATTAAGTTAACCTAACCATAAAGACGTGGCTATTTAACGGATAAAACAGGGCTCTCGGTCGACCGAATAGTCGGGCTCGGCCGACCGAATGGTCTTTTCCCCGATTACATCCCCGAACGATCTCTCTCTCGCTTTCATCATACACAACGGATTAAACAATAATTCGTAAAGCATTCATATAAACTAACATAGATACACATTAATTAAACAATGCAGATTCATGGATAGAAACTAAGTATATGACGTAGGTTATGGGATCCTCATAGACAAGGCTTCGCCACATCCATAACGACATAACCTAGATCTACATCATCTAGCTATGAATTAACTAACTCAAACAATAAAGCATAATTGGGGATTAATTACTTAAAAGAAAGAAATGATAATAAGTGCTTACATATTTGCAAATTTTAATTTGGTTGAAACCCTCAAATTATTCTACATTGTATCAAAGAGTGATTTTATTGAATGATATTCTAAGGTATTCAAGGTGTGTATTACAATTCTCGTAGCTGCTTGCTTATATAGAGGTTTTTGCCGACTTAGGGTGGTTCTAGAAGATAAGCACGATTAAAGCCGAAAACCGACCCAAAACCGAGGCTCGGTCAACCGAGAGGTGACACTCGGTCGATCCAAGCATCGTGCCCGGCCGATCGAACCTAACTTTTCACGCGTCAATCGTTTTTCTCGCCTATCTTGTTCCCCACCGCACGCTGTTGATCTGATTAATCTCTCATTTATCTCTTGATTAATGCTCCGATTTTCTTCCTTCTTTATCTTGATATAATTGATTGAATGACATTAATCCTCTCGATTTGTTGTGATCTCGCAAAATCGCATTTATCGCACAATAAATCGGCTTTTAATAATGAAACGGCTAAATACCAAATATCATATTAATAATCACTTAACATTAAATAATAAATATAAACATGTGATTTAATATGAAATATATATTATTAATCTCGATTTAAGGTCAACGTTGATGACATTTACGGGTATAATTTGACCGTCATCAGTGCTTTGGTTCAGTATAATTGCTTTTTTATACTTCTGCGTTTTAGTCCTATGACTAAAATGTTTATGTATTTAGTCTTTCATGTGTTATACTTGTTATTTGGTAATATATATATGTAATATATGTTTATAACTTGTTTTGAACTTATTCTTTCTCGAAACATGATTAGTATCATGGATTTTCGCTTGATTTTAAGTGAATGTTTTGGAGGAAAAATCATGTTATTGATTTGTTAAAGAATGTATCGGTTTGGTGAAAGAATACAATTCATTAGAGTTTGTATTCTTTTGAACAGTTATAACTTATCGTTTAAAGGTAGTAACTTTTCAGTTTTAAAGGTTACAACTCTTGGTTTAAAAGTTGTGACTTGTTTTGAAAAGTTGTGATTCTTCGGTTCAGAAGGATGAAATTTTTATTTTGAAAAGTTGAGACTTTCCGATATAGAAAGTTGTAACTCTTGGTTGTAAGAGTTGTAGTTCTTCGGTTTAAAGATGATGAATCCTTATCGGAAAAGTTGTAACTCTTTTGTTAATAGATACATCGCTTATTTGCGTTACTTTGTAGTAATACAAGTGATGGTATGAAAATGGTAGTAAATAACTATCATGTCCTCCAAAAGGTAAATGAAAAGAGTGTATGTTTTAATGAGTTTAATTGGAAAGTATTTAAGCATAAGTTTTAAGCTTTTGTTTATAATCCCAAGCCTCTAACAGTTGTTTGTTTGATAAATTACTTGAACTTTGGTATAATGAAATCCAAACTTGAGGTTTGGAGGTGTGAGGAGGTCTTGTGACTTTCTGAGGTTAAGGTTAATTCCTTGAGTAAAAGAGGCATTGAAACTATGTTAATTCTAGTACAGTTTAATCTGTTGTTGAATCATGGTATGTCATCTTTGGACATTTATAATGTTGTACAAAGTTTGAAGTATGAAACTCCTACTAGTGTTGGAGTGAAGGAAAACAATAAAGTTGTTTTCTAAATATGCCGGTAAAGCTCAATGAGAGCAAATGGTGCGATGAATCTTTCAATGAAAGATGAAAGTTGATGTAAGTCAACATGTATAAATCCTGATTAATAATGTAAGGTTTTGTACGGTTTTAGGTATTGGTTATTTTGATACCTTGGCACCGGTTAATGAAATCTCCTCGGATAAATTGTTGTTGTTTGTTTTAACAATCAAGTTAAACAATTTTGTAATCCATTAAATGGATGGTAAAACTTCGGTTTTAGAATGGAGATTGGAATGGGCTTTGTATTTGAAACAACCTGAGGGTTTTGTTATGTTGAAGTTAACATAAGAGTGTATATGCTTTTTGGTTCAAGGTGCTAAATTAAACTTGATAGACATCTTATTAAAGATTAGTTTAATTTAAAGTTCTTTATAATACCTTGTTCGTATCTATTCAAATCTTACATATGTTTTACACATTATATGTCTTATATATGTTTGATGTCTAAGGAAATGACTTTGTCATTTGATGTATGTTGAATACATGTTTGGTGTTTTGCTTTGGTTTAGTATCTATTCATGATACTAAAAGTGAAACATGCTCGATCTACAAAGATTGGATTTGCCTTGGAATATAAGGTGATGTAGTAGTTTACATTGTTGACATGTTGATTTTGGTATTAACCAAATCATGTTGTTCATAATTGACAAGATTATTGTCATCAAGGCTTTTAAACTACAGTCATGGGGGAGGTTTAAACTCTATAGTAAAGTTATATGAGATCCTTCGGTTTAGAAGAATCCTCGGTTAACTAGTAATTTGTGCTAGGATGAAGTTTTATTTATGAGCTTCTAAGTGCATAAATTTCTGGTTGGACTATGGAGTTGGATTTCTTTGTTGATGACTTAGAAGTTCGAATTCCTTGCAATTAATAACCAAGTTCATCCTAGTTATCCAATGTGTTTGGTTGGAAAATTGTCAAATGTTACAATGGTGATCTAGACACCAATGTATTAAAGAAAAGTTGGATTGTGAGTTTATAACTCAAAGGATGATGGTGGTTGTTCTAAGAGTACTCTTGATTGAGTCAATCTTGTTTGGCCAAATATAGATTGACTTGAAACTTGGTAAAAAGTTTGTTATCGGGATGTGTAGAACCCATTAAATCTTTGGGGTGGGATACCCAATTCCCTTATGGTACAACGCCATATGCAGAATTCAATGTGGAAGGCCCATTCTCGAAGATTTGGCACATGAAAAGTCCCGAAAGTATGTGCATTACCTGTTGTGTAGGTGATATCTTTTGGAAAAGTGTTTTAGGTACATGATTAGAAAGATTCACCTATATGAGTATGAAGTTTGGCCGCTTAAGAAAGTGGGGTTGACTTTCTATATACTCATGAACGGATATGGACACAAGGCCTGCTTTAATTAGTGTCAAGTATAATACTTTGGAAGTAGTTTCAATTCATGTGTATTGTTATGTACATGTATTCAAAATGTGTAAAGGGTTCAATGCTTAGACACACCCCAATACTCGAATATTTGCGTGTAATAATACTAGATGGAAATTCAATCTTCGTGACATTTTCATTGAATCATGAGTTGGTTTGTTTGTGATCGTTTTGTTTTGCTAAACCAAGGATTACACTTAAATGGGGAGGAATGTTAGTGATTTAAGTGTATCACGAGCCGTTGAGGTAATCGGGTTTAGTATAAGGATGGATATACTCGTAACACTTATTTATAAGCTTGGAGGTGCGGAGTGCACGCTTATGTTAAGTGTATATGAGTATACTGGATAGAAAATAAGCTAGCGTAGTTCGAGAAAGTCACTTAAAGGACCGTAAATCCAGCTAAAGGACTAAAACTAAGTTTTGGAGCATCAGGCACAGCGCCCGCCTATGGGTCTAGCGCCCTTTGTGGTTTCAAAGTTATGCCTAAAATTGATTCTCTAATGCTTGACGATTTTCTTTTCCGCAGTCGACCACAGCGCCACTGCGGGCCCCAAACTGATTTTTAGGTACCTCTTAGTCTTTTTTAAGTGGTTATAACCAAGTGATACCTCTTCACTTAGGTTGTAACCTTAGTAAACGAACTAGCAACTGATTTTCTTCAATCCAAGTGCCTTTAAAAAGGTGTTTTTGTTTAGTTGAACAAATATACAACACAAGCAAGCATCCTTGAAAAGTTACATACATACAAACACTTCTAAGTTATCTTTTTGATCTATTCGCCCTGCACAAAAAAGGCAAGAACTCTCTGCTTATATCTCACTTAGATTATTCGTGATACTCCGACAAATAAGAGGACGAATAAATTTAAGAAGGATAAAGAACTTGTTGCGAAACCGAGAGGATCCGTTTTCCAGATTTTGCGTGAATATTAAAGGCATTGGAAGCATTGGTGATCAAGTCTCAAGCCCCTAAAACAACAACAATATTTACCATTAGTTTCAAGCTACCAAACAATCTCGTTGTTGTGAACTGTGAAACCTAGCTCCATAGCATGAGCCGCCCCGCTGATAGCCCGCCAACAAGGTGAGGATGTGGGATTTGGCTGGATGAAAGGGTTACCAGATTTTATCGCCAACGCTTGGACCCAGAGTGCAGTGTCATCCGTTAAAACCTGTCATGATCATCTATAGGATCCTACTGTCCAAATTGTTTGTCCAGTCTAAAACAACGTTGTTTTTATATCACAGAGCATCAAGGCATCACAACAACCTCGTAAACCATCATGGAAAGCATTGCAAATCATAGTGAAGATCACGATTCATCCAAGAAGAACATTTTTTTTTTTTTGGATGGACAGTATAATTTGGACTTGGATTAGGACAAATGATACTATCTAGGGATGTAAACAATCCGAACCCCGCTCATGAGCAGCTTGACGAACGGCTTGCGATTAGGGGGATTATATCAAACTCGAGCCCACTGCAAGTATCACTATTTACGGAAAATTTTGATGCGTGGATTATTTATTAACGGATCGTTTGATTATCATCGCGTGTAGAAAAAACAACACTGCTTTTTTTTATTAATATACGCGATAGCTTATCTCGGTTGGTTTCAATAAAAAGTCCTTCAACATAATCACACAACTATTTACACCCTAATGACGTCTCATCAAAAACATATTTGAGGTCATAGGTTTGATTGGTAACTAAGTTTTTTTGTTAGGTGCATTTCCTTAACTCAACGGCATTATGCAAGAACCTATTAATATACATTGACCTCAAGAACTGGAGTGTGCAACATTATCCGGCAGATAAAAATTGATAGGTATGGCGGCATCATGTTCCTCTGCACTATGTTCTTCGTCTCCATACATTCACCTCCCAAAGACAAAAACCACTCGTCCATTCTTCCGATTCTCTTCTTCTTCTTCTTTTCCGATCGCCGCCTCCGCCGGCGCATCCAAAACCCGAGCTCTGGCGTCTCAATTTGATCTCAAGACTTATTGGACGACTTTAATTAAAGAGATTAATCAGAAGCTGGATGAAGCGATTCCTGTTCAGTACCCTCACCAGATCTATGAGGCTATGCGTTACTCCGTCCTTGCTAAAGGTGCTAAGAGAGCTCCTCCTGTAATGTGTGTTGCTTCCTGTGAACTTTTCGGCGCTGACCGGTTAGCTGCCTTTCCTACTGCCTGCGCTCTTGAAATGGTATGATTTTATTCTGGTCTCTTAATTGTGATTTTGTTTCTAGTAATCTTATTGCCTCACCATGCTGAATTGAATATGTAGCACTTCGTTTTCATAATTAAGCTTATGGATTTGTATGAAAATTGAGTATGAATTTGTTTGATAATTGAGTAGAATTGAGTCGGTGGAGGGTTCGATCTCATAATTAAACTTATGAATTTGTGTGAAAACTGAGTAGAATTGAATTGGTGGAGGCTTAGTTTTCATAATTAAGCTTATGAATTTGTGTGAAATGTCTCTGATGGATTCCTGGGGGTTATTTTGAAAAGTAAGGCAGTTCCTTGCAAACATAAGAAGATCTTTGGGGTAAAAAAAAACTTATATTGTCAAAGCAATAAAACTAGCAGTACTAATTTTGATCTCCAACTTTAGAAACGAGGGAGGTCATTACGAAATTGGGAATGTAAGTGAAGGTCTGTGTACTTGAGGTAAGCTACAGGGGAGCTGGGCTGATGCAAAATCTGGCGCATACAAGTACTAGTTAATGCCGTTTTGAATATAAGCTGATGTAGCGACACTTTTTACGATACGAGTAATCCGTATAATCTATAAGCTTAATCGGATGATGTATATATGGCAGAAGCAAATGAGCTGTGAGCCTTTATCACTCAATGACTGTTCAAAGATTAGCAAATTCGGATTTCTGTATTTATGCTTTCTTGTATAAGTTGATCAGTCTTTTGGAAGTTGTTAGAATGGTGTTCAGTTATATTAGCAGGTTCTATACTGTAACCTATGTTCCAAATTTACGCAAGGGGTTTTGATTCATGTTTTCTAATACCGGTTGTCTTCCCAAATCCATGTGGCTATTACAAATAGGTTCACGCTGCTTCCTTGATTCACGATGATTTGCCTTGCATGGATGACGACCCATCACGACGTGGCCAACCATCAAACCACACAGTGTATGGTGTTGACATGGCAATATTAGCCGGTGATGCTTTGTTCCCACTAGGCTTCCGCCATATCGTGTCCCACACTCCAACAGATCTTGTTCCCGAGACTCGCCTTCTTAGGGTCATTGCAGAGATAGCCCGAGCTGTAGGATCAACCGGAATGGCTGCTGGTCAGTTTCTCGACCTAGAAGGAGGACCGAATGCAGTTGATTTCGTTAACGAAAAGAAGTATGGTGAAATGGGGGAGTGTTCGGCTGTGTGTGGAGGTTATTTAGCCGGTGCTTCAGACGAGGAGATCCAACGGTTGAGAAACTACGGTCGAGCAGTAGGCGTGTTGTATCAAGTGGTTGATGATCTATTAGAAGAAAAGGCGAAAAGGGATAACGGATCTGAGGAGTATAAAAACAAAGGGAAGAGTTATGTAGGAATTTACGGTGTGGAGAAGGCGATGAAGGTGGCTGAGGATCTGAGAGCTCAAGCCAAGAGGGAATTGGATGGTTTTGACAAATATGGTGATAATGTGCTCCCATTACACAGTTTTGTAGACTATGCAGCCGATAGAGGATTTGGTCTTGAATACTGATAGTGGCTGGCTTGATAATTTTCTTATAAGGACCCTTTATTTGCGCCACCGCAAACTTACTGTGGCACCGCACTGGCTTTTGGCACTACACACAGTCGACCTTTCAAAAGTCGATGGTAAAGATGGATTTTTTAAAAGTCAATTCTAGACTATATAATCGATTTTCCAAAAGTGGGTTGTGTGTGGTATCGTTGGTATGTGGAGCATCGGTAAATTGAGAGTGGTGGAAACTGGAAACAGTAACCCTTTTTTAATATGGTAACTGCCATGACTGTTTTAGGAGAAAACTGGAGGACTGGTTTGTTGCTGGAAAATTGTCTGAGTGCCAAATAGGAATTATTTGAGTATGCCGAAACCCATTTTCTTTGTTTGAACCTTCAATTAAATTGTTTGAATGTGGGGGAAGTAGGCATGCAATTTGGAAGGGTTTACTTTGTATAAAGGTGTTATATGTGTGACTTTTGTTATGTTCCAAAGCAAATTCTAGATCTTCAGTAATATTTTTGTTTGTGTTGTTTAACATGATGTCCTGCTTAGGAGTAATTTTTTTTTTGTTGTTGTTGTTGTTGTTGAAAAATGGAAGTAGTAATTGAATTGATGAAATAAATGTGTGTGTTTTTTGTATGTGTTTTTTTTTTTCCACCCGACTATGATGCAGCGGTACCGGTACCCAGTAGTAGTATTTTTCAAGATTGTAAGTATGCACAAATTTTACAATGGTCCTGTACTAAATCCTATTTGGTGTGTCAAATCAATAGGATTTTAATGTTTTGTGGTGGTCTCCAATGTTTAAAAATCAATACTCAATCATGTTTCTCCAAATTGATGACATGGTGGTCTAATTATTTGGTCCAGAACCACCATAAAACTACTGGGAAGTATGGGACATGCGGGTCTCAGCAATAAAGGTTGGCTGTTTGGGGGCTTACATTCAAAGAAACCGAGGATTTCGACCTTTTACAACACTAATTTTTTTGCCGTAAGTATTGCAAAAACTGGATAACACGATCCATAACTTACGCACGATCAATCTGAGAAAAATTATAGAAAGTCATAATTATTTCTTATTCCCTCTCTCACACACACTAAGAGTGTGGGTGTGAGTTGAATTAATCATAATCATCCACTTGGTATAACCTGAAAATACCCGTTGGATTATAACTCTTCTCGATCAATAAAGGCCTTTGAGAATATGGGAAGATCATCTGGATTTTTATTTTTATTTTTTTTACTTAAAAAATCAACTGGAATCTGTGTCGTTTTGCAAAAGAAAAAACAATGCAATATTCCTGAAATATATGTCATTATAAGTCCTTTTTATGAAACCGGATATTTTTATTATAAGCAAAAATTGTACAAGGCTGTACAAAAGAGAGCAAAATACATATTTACGGCAGCAACTAAAATATAACACTAAGACCATGCCAGAACGCCTGCTTCCTGACACTGAGCCTCTTATCCTGAAAGAAATGCTTCGCACATATATTATCAAATAAAAACTCAATAATACATGCAAGCCTCACGTCATCCATCAAAAACAAACGACGCGAAGATAAAACAACTCAACAACTCGGGAAACCAAACGATCGAAACATACGGTAATCAATGCTGTGAAGAAAACTAAATCCAATAAAAGATCTAAACATCCAGAATTCAATCCAAAAGATCTCAAAGGTAACTAAACCAAAAGAAAGAACAACATTGTTCAAAGTCGAAACAACTGCTTATGAAAAGAAAACATCTAAACGATCTAAGCCTTCAAACTCCAACTCAAACGCCCTCGCTATCAAAGAACTCATCAATGGTAACCACCTGCTCACCTTCTTTGTGGAAAGGGAAAGACAAAGATAACGTAACGGGTAAGTACAAAAGTACTCAAGAACGCGTGTAAGATCGTATAACTATGCCTCTCATAAAGAAATAAAAGCAATACCGCCTTTTATTAATTCATTTTCCGTTATTAGCCCTAACTATCTATCACATTATGTTCATTGCATAACACGAGGTTCCAAGGGTATCTATCTTAGCTCAAGTTTGTTACATCATGAATAACAAGGGCACTACGCCTAGTAATAGGATGTACTTAGGACAATCGGGTGCAACCTACTTAGAGACTCGCCTCAGTAGCCCCGGAATATCTCGAGTCCCGATAGTGTGATGACCGCGAGTGCACCAGACGCTTTATCCGCCAATCGATTGACCGGCGTGGGTACATTCTACTTTGTCCGGTCGAGGACACATCGCGATATTGTACTATGCCTTACCAAGCATTGCATGATGTTTAAGATTTTAATCTAGCACATACGCTTGATTAGATGTTTAACTAGCCACCTAAGTGTTTTCGTAAGCTCCTCACACTTCCTACCCTCGCATTTAGACCTCTGACACGGACAAGCCCTAGCAATTACACGTACATACATCGATAAACCCTAGCTTATCGAAGCACAAGGCAAATCCGAAGCTTCCAGGTGGTCCCACACTTCATCTTTTAGTGAATCCATGTGGTGCCGGAACTAAACGCACTGTGGCTAGTTCGTAGCTTTGTCACGTAAGGTTATGCATTAGAACAGAGACAATAAAGCCTCGAACTCAAGCCGATATGACAAAAAAACAATGAAAAACTAGAACCACCAGTGCCCAAACGCTGTCTCCACTCTTACGCAGACGCTGTCTCAACATGGACGCTTCGTCTATGAGAGGCCGAACGCCCGCCCAAAACCAAACGCCCGTCCCACCTTCAAACCATCACATCTCAGTATCAAAATTTCACCTGAACGCTGTCCAAGGGAATCGGACGCTTTCGTCCACTTTGCGAGAGAACCGACGCCCGTCCGAATCCCTGGACGCCCGCCCACCTGGGAATTTCCTGCACTCGCAACCTGCTTGCTGCGCTTCCAACCATATGCATCCCAAAGTTCACCAAAACAACTTAAAAACAAAGAAAAACATACACATTGCCCTACAACGTTATGAGAACTAAATCATACGATAGAAGACCACGTTACCTCGATTCTTGCGAGCTACTACGATCCAAGCAACCACAACTTTGAAAAAGATAAACCTTTAACTCTCGAACCTAAAACGATCAACACCAAATTGATCACTACGATGCAGATAACGCAGAAACGCAGCTTAACGATGCTAAACAGAAAACGAACCCTAACAAGAACGGTGATGAGAACTTACGTTAACGGTTCTAAGGATGGTTGATATCCAAACGATCCTCTTGTCGCGTGATTATTTTTCCTCGAGATGTCTGGCCCCAAAAGATCAACGGATTAAGCATGGGATTGAAAGTTCTTCCTCTTTTTTTTTTTTTTCTAAACTTGCGCTCTTCTTCAAAAAATGATGCGCCTCTTTCTTTTTTTTTTTTTTCTTTTCAAAAAGTGATTAGGTTAATTTAGGATTTATTTCCTTTTAATAAATCCCAATTTTTCCTAAATACCATATAATTCCTTAATTATCCCTTTTCTTTTATAAAACCTTTAAAAAAAAGAACATAATATTCCGATTTATAAAAGACCGAAATGCCCTTTTATCGAAAAATCGGGATATTACATTCCTCCCCTTAAGAGGAGTTTCGCCTCCAAACTAGAACGCACTCCTGAGGATGAGAAAACTCGGGAACTCGCCTATCATGTCCGCTTCCACTTCCCAAGTGGCTTCCGCCGGTGCATGGTTGCTCCATTGCACTAACACTAACGGAATCATTCGCCTCTTGATCATCCTTTCCTTTCTATCCGTAATCTTGATCGGCTTTTCCACGTATGATAGGTTGTCTTGTAACACTTCCGGATCAATCTCGATTCCACATCCACTTTTGATAAACACTTTTAAGCATTGATACGTGGAAGACATTGTGGACTCTGTACATCGATTCGGCAACCGTAGTCTATAAGCCAACTTCCCATCTCTTTCGATGATATCAAAAGGTCCTACGATCTTGGACTTAGCTTTCTTTTCGACCAAACCTCTTGACACCCTTCATTGGAGACGCCGAAGGTAAACTCGTCCCCAACTTCGAACTCTAGCGGTCTCCTTCTAACATCGGCCCAACTCTTTTGGCGATCTTGTGCGCCTTTCTGATTCTTCCGTATCAACTCAATCTTCTCGCCTTGGCTTGTTTGAACCATCTCCGCCCGGTGATGTGTTTCTCTCCCACTTCATCCCAATAAAGTGGAGTCCTACACTTCCTACCATACAAGGCCTCAAAAAGGTGGCATTCCCAAACTTGCGTGGTAAATCATTATTGTAAGCAAACTCCGCCAAGTTGAGGTAATCTATCCATGAACCTCCGGCATCCAAAACACAAGCTCTAAGCATATCCTCAAGAGTCTCGAATCGCTCTCTCTCGGGCGCCCGTCCGTCTGAGGATGAAACGCCAGACTCAAATCGCCTCTTCGCTCCAAAAGCTTTCAGCAGACCTTTCCAAAGCGATCGATGAATCTACTATCCCTCCGACACAATAGATAAAGGCACACCATGAAGCTTCACTATATTGTCGATGTACATAGTAGCGAATTTCTTTATAGGCATGTCTACCTTACACGGCAAGAAATGGGCTGATTTGGTAAGTCTATCCACAATCACCCAAATCATGTCATGACCGCCTCTTCGCCTTTAGGCAAACCGGTGATGAAATCCATCGTGATATTCTCCCATTTCCATTCCGGTAACTCCAAAGGTTTCAGCAAACCTCCTGGCCTTTTATGTTCTGCTTTCACCCTCTGACATGTATCGCATCTCGCCACGAACTCTGCGATCCCTAACTTCATACCAGGCCACCGGTATCTTTCCTTGAGATCTCTATACATCTTAGTGGCTCCGGGGTGAACCGCAAAAGCAATCTTGTGAGCCTCATCCATAACCTTCTCTCTTAGACCATCCACATCTGGTACACACAAACGGTCTCCATACCAAAGATAACCACTCTTGTCCAACTGATAACCCATCAGAGGTTTTTCTCGGCCACACGCTTCAAATTAACCATCACTGGGTCCTTATCTTGTTTAAACCGTATCTCATCTAGCAGATCTGACCTCGCCATCAATGGCGCCATAAACTGGTCTTCATCCTTCTGCTCAACCACTTCAATCTGCATTCTATCCAACTAATCCACAACTTCTTGTAAGGTGGTGATAGCATTAACCGCTCTCCGGCTAAGTGCATCAGCTACGACATTCGCCTTACCCGGGTGGTATTGAATGTCCAAGTCGTAGTCTTTCACAAACTCTAACCTTCTTCTTTGTCTCATGTTCATTCTCTCCCGAGTAAAGAAGAACTTAAGGCTCTTATGATCCGTGAAGATCCTTGTCTTGACACCATACAAATAGTGTCTCCAAAGCTTGAGAGCAAACACCACTGCCGCTAACTCCAAGTCGTGTGTAGGGTAATTCTTCTCATGCACCTTTAGCCGCTTAGATGCATAAGCAATCACCTTTCCTGATCGCATCAAACACAACCCAAACCTTGACCCGATGCATCCGTATAAACATCATAATTATCAAAACCTCCGTAACGCCAACACAGAGAGCTGTGGTCAACTTTTCTTTCAAAGTCCGAAAGGCTTCCTCACATTCATCACCCACTCATACTTGACGCTCTTCCGAGTAAGTCTCGTAAGAGGTGTAGCTATCTTCGAGAAATCCTTTACAAACTTCCGTAATACCGCTGCACTCCAAGAAACTTCTTCTCTCATTCGATGTCGGTCTAGGCCACTTGAGACAAATTTCTATCTTTCTTGGATCCACTTTAATACCTTCTCCGTAAGCTATATGTCCAAGAAAAACCTGACTTGATCCAACCAAAACTCGCACTTGGAAAACTTGGCATACAAATTTGTTCTCTTTTAAGGTTTGTAGTACTACCCTTAGATGTTCTTCATGCTCTTTCTCGCCTTTTAGAGTATACCAAAATATCGCCTATGAAGACTATCACAAACTTGTCGAGATAAGGCATGAAAACTCTTTGCATTAGGTCCATGAACTTTGATGGAGCATTAGTGAGTCCAAACGGCATGACCAAAAACTCATAATGTCCATACTGCATCAAGGTCGCCTTGGTATATCCGACACCTTAATTTTCAACTGATGGTAACCGGACCTAAGATCAATCTTAGAGAACACCTTCTTACCTTGCAACCGGCCGAACAGATCGTCAATCCTTGGTAAAGGATACTTATTCTTGATTGTCGCTTTATTCAACTCTCAGAATCGATGCACAAGCGCATACTCCCATCTTTCTTCTTTACAAACAAAACCGGTGCTCCCACGGTGATGTACTTGGCTGGATGATGTTTTTCTCTAACATATCCTTAAGTCAATCTTCAACTCTTTCAACTCACCGGTGCCATCCTCAGATGGCGCTTTAGCTCATCAAGTGAGGCTCACGCGATCAACTCGATCTCAAACTCTATGGCCCTATCAGGCATGTGTCCTGGCAAATCTTCCGGGAAAACTTCAGAAAGTTCTTAACCACACGAGTCTCTCCTAACTCGGGTTTGAGCTTTTCCTTATCTAGCGCGTACACCACAAAACCTTGGCAACCCCGCCTCAAGGATTTTAAAGCTTTAATCACGAGATGATCGGATGTCGTTTCTTGCTAGGCTTGTATACGATACCCTCAAACGCCCTAGCTGATTTTCCTGGAACTTTAAAGATTACTCTCTTGCCTTTGCAATCCAAATAGACATGGTTCTTAGACAACCACCCATACCTAGGATAACATCAAAGTCTCGAGAAATCCAACACCGCCGTGGCATGCCGGGCACTTGTAAGTCCCAACTCTAATGTCGATCGAGGTGTGACTTGAGCACATCTCGTGACTCGGCCCAAAGGGTGGATATACTCAAGGGTCTCTCCAACTCCTTAAGCGGTAGGTTTAACTTCTTGACTATGTTTGAAGAAACAAAGTTCCTGAAGCTCCGGTATCAAACAGAGTAAATCGCTAGATTATCTATGATTATGGTACCTAAAAGTGAATCAATTTACGTATAAATATGTAATATCATATGCGCTTATATCATATTAAATATTTATAAGAAACACAAACACCGAAAAGTACTGTCACCACAAGGTCATCTAGCTCCTCCGGTTCTCGATCTGCGCAAAGATACTTGTTAGATGTAATATCGCCGGATCAATTATGGATTGACCCGATTACGCGCCGAAGGCATCGATCTAGATCTAAACGAAACAAAATACATAAATAAAAGATCTAATCCTACAAGGGGGTTGGATTTTTACCTTTTTATGGTGCTTAACTCCAAGAACAAAGTAGTATCCACGCAAGTTGAGAAGCCACAGCCTTCCAACGTGTGTCTCCCAGCAACACCAGGTGGATGGTGTTTCCCGCCGCCGGACCTCCTTGATATGCTACCGGAATAATCCCGAAGATTATTCCAACTCGAAACCCGAGATACTTGGTCGAAATATCAACCCAAGTATTTGTCAATAATGGCGTGAATTATGTGTGTCAAAAGGCTTGGAAGAACTCTCTTTATATAGGAGAGTAAAACTTAACCTCCAAGGATTAAATAATTAAGAGATAATTATTACATTAATCCTTTATTCAAAATAAAAGATAAATAAAATGATTATCCCAAACAAATTAAGATAAATCATATTATTATCTAATATTCCATGAATTATCATTTAACAAATAAAAGATAAATCACATGTCAAATAATTATCCAAGAAAACTAATTTCTTTCTAATTATTAACATTAAAATGGCGCCACCTTTTGATCAAAAAAGGTTCACACGCATTTTCTATATTTGACCAATTTGGTCAAAAAGGTCAACACACCAATTTGGGCCGAGTCCACGAAAAATATCTTTTCCGTGTATTTAATTATTTAGTCCAACTAAACAATTAATCCACATATCAATTTAAATAGCCCAATCCACTATTTAATTATAATTGAGGTGCAACGACGAGAAATCCAATTATGCTATTTCGGGAGCCACGTCGGGGACCATGGACCCATATTCGATGAAATTACAATAAATTAGATAAAATTATTCATCGATGGAATAATTATATCCAACCTATTAATTCCGGGATTACACCACCATAAACCCGAAACTGAACTCTATCGAATATAGATAACTTACACTCAATTTATGAGTCGAAAGCGTCCACTGATATAATCATTACATACGGATAAATCCTCCATAGACTGTTCATTTCGATTCGGGATATTTCCGTAAACCCTTCTCGAAACATCTTATCCTTATTTACCATTAACCCCCTAGTGATCAATTAGTTCATATTCAATATAATATGAACTCGGCCGATCGATCGCTTTAGGGTCAACAAATAAGTGAATCGTCTCTACTTCCCGAGGAAGGAATGGATTCCATATTCGTGATAGCACGTACCACTCACTCATTCCGATAGAGAGCCAACGAGAAGTGTTGGACCACATACTTCGAAGTGATCCTTACTAACACATCAAACTCTACCCTAGTCTAAGCAGTCGTCTGTGATCACCTCAGGATTAAGATTAATCCATATATGATCATCTTGTGATTCGATAAGACTTCTCGATTACGGAATTATATCGAGAACTCAAATCAAATCGGTCCAAATTTCTATATGATTATCATCATATATAAATGCCCCACTAGTACTTTATTACCGATAAATCGGATAAGATCACACACCTAAAGTGTTCAGGCGCATTAATAGCAAATTAATCATGAGACCCATACTCAGATTAATAAACGCTACGGACTAAATTAATTTTTAAGTACATCTCACTAACTCAATCCTCTTGTGTATGGCATACACACCGAGTTATGTGATTACATAAACGAGGTACTTAGGGTTTTCAAGAGTGTCTTAATATAAGCATAATCGCATATAATTAAGATGAATTATTTATTCTCGTCCCAAAACAATTAGATAATTGTCTTTCGGGCACCACACTATAAATCTCCCACTTGCACGAAAGGCAAGTGGATTAATTGTTTTAGAGCACACCTTTATTTATCTATATCTACAACATTCTCCCACTTGCTCAAAACAAGTGAGACGAATCCTCAAATCTGCACTCTCCAAGCGCATCTTAGTAATTCATCCTTCCAAGCACGACCGGAGTGTGCCGCCGCAGGTAGGCCAAAGTGACCCGGCGCGCATTTAGAAGAATCCGAATACCATGTGACCTGGTACACCGATCGTAGGGTTGCGGCTTGAGTCAATCTTTGGGATCGAAACGTCGCTTTCCATCTAATCCGTGGTACGATGTCAATATGCCTTTGATTCAACACCGAGGACGAAATCGACTTAACGATCATCCTTAATCGACCTAAAGTCGAATTAGTGTCATCACTTATATTCTAGTGTGCACCGAATATACTAGCATATTATTCCTCATTCTCCTCGAAGATACTTTGGAGGATTCACTAAACATCCCATTTCGTATTCATCCGCAGTTTGTATAATCATTCCCGAGAGGAAGGGTAGACTACATCGTTGAATGTTGCATAAATGCAAGAATATCTTAGCCAGGTGAATGGGTGGGATTGCCAATGATCGATTCTCGTGGATTTGAGCGAATCAACTCCTTTAGAATGAATCCCGATGGCATGTCGGACTTTGACTTCGGATAACACACCCATGTTGTTTCCAATCGCTTCGAGTGTGTTACCATTCACAAACACTAATCTACATACTACTTTACTAATATTGATGCCAAGTCTACAAAAGACTTATCAACATTCTCGGTCAAGTCCACATATTAAAATGTATGACTCTGAGGTTTGCTTTAATCCCGAAGGATATAAGCTATGGCGGTATCCCGCCAAAGGTTCTTCTGAATAAATTAAGATACCGTTAGTCTTGCAAAAAGTCTTAGTGAATCACCCTATTTTCTCGCTTTTAACGAATCCATTATTTGTTCTTAGCTAAAACCCTTCATTCAATGAATTCGATTCCGTTGTTCGGCAAGGAAGTCTTCGAATCACTCCCATTTCTTGCTTTCTCGACGAAATCAAGCAAGATCGAGTGGTGAGAGAGATCACGGTCCAGTTAACTCTCTACCTTTCGGAATCACCCCTAAATTACTCAAATTTTTACCGTGAAAGTTAAACTTTCCTATTCATTCTACTCTTCTTCATGTAGTTCCAATTACTCCCACTGGGCCCGAGATACTCGTGGTTCTACAAGAGTTTCAATGCATTGGAGTATCATACTCCATTCATGTGGTTATGGCTTTTAAACCAACCTCTATGATCGTGGATCCTCCACACCCACAAAGGACTATAGGTCATCAATCCGCCCTATGACCGTAAGGTCCCAGAATGGGTAATGGACAAACCATACTCCCACCGCGTTCGGGGTGGATTGATATACTTGATCTAGTTTAGTAGTTCTTATTAGTGTTATCACCAATCGCCGGTGTTGGATGTGGATCGAACACATCGCTTAGTAACATCTTGAGTACAAATATTTCAAGATCTAAGGTTGTTATTTATAGACTCTATCGTACCGAGTTTGACAAGATTACCGTCATTCTCTCGATTTTACGAGTTTTAATAACCAACCTTTACTCAATGCATTAAGATATTTCACGACTTCGAACGTACGCAAAATTGCCATCCCTACCTTCAAGCACTCGGTGCTAAATGCCTCTATTTACGGAAGTGGGGTGAACCGAATTCACTTCTTATCCACAAATGCGTAGGCATCTTCCTGGTAGACTTCTCGGTTTTTCAATACAACCGTTATTTTGCAACCAATATCTTAAATGAGTTCAAAGAAATGTATCGTAGCACATCAATAACTATGTAAGGCAAATTTGTGGTGTATCCCTTAGTGAAAACATTTCACCTGAGGCGTGCCGAGCATCACCCCAAGACTATGCAATAACCTATTTCAGTATGGAATACTTATCTCTCGTGAAATCGAGATTTCCTCCAAATATTTTGGATAAACTTACGGAGTTTCGAGTAGTTATCGACAACTTGTCACTACTCGTAAGCTCCCACTAGCTTGTATCTTTCATATGACCCCAAGGTCGATATGAGCAGGTTATGTAACTTCTTTAAATCTATTACCCTTTCCGATTGAAAGGAAACTTAGGCATTGTTCCTTTGAGACAGGGTTCCTTTGACTCGAGATAGAATCACCCTAAGCCACCTGCAGATCTTATCGTTGGGGAATATACACTAATTAATAGTATATAAAGAAGTGTTTATCTAAATACGGAAACCATTTGCGTTTATATAGTTTTAAGATGCGTTCATTAATACCTTTTCAAAGAATGCTTAGTGGTTCGACTTTATCAAACAAAAGTATTTAGTCTTGGATTCGTATTTAATATCATATTCATCGTCAATAAGACAAACAAATTACCCTATTGAAAATGAATACGCTGCTCCAACGAATCCGAAAGCAAAATGAATTTTCAGATGCTCAAGAATTGAATCCGAGATTCATTTCCTTATATCACTCCCACTAGTCAATCAAATAATCGCCCATTGTCTATTTTATTTATCGCTTTAATGCAAAGCTTCCTAGTTCTTCCAAAGAACTTTAGCTTTGAGAAAATTGCTAGATACATTGGGCAAAGTGATCCAAAATCACTTTCATTATCCTCTAATTTCCAATTTATTAATTTTCCGGTTTAGCCTTAAAACTACTTAGTTTAGATGACTAACACGTATGAACATTCTTTCCCATTCTCGACTTTCCTTAGATGGAAACAGATCTTGAACTAGCGATTCGTTTTAGTAGACTCTACTCTTGAACTGTGGGATGTTTAGTGTTACTTGCTTGACTATCGATTTTTCTAATCGTCAAATCATAAGACCAAAGCTCCCACTAGTTTATCGGTTCCAAATACCGCCTAACTAGAAACACTTTGTATTTATGATTTTTCAAAGATTAGAACATCACCTAGAACTAAGCTCCCACTAGTTTATCGGTTCCAAATATCGCCTAACTAGCGATGTCGTGTTCATGATGTTTCAAAGATTATAAAATCTCCGAACTAAGCTCCCACTAGTTTATCGGCCCCAAATACTGCCTAACTAAGTAACGCTTATTCTTGTTTTTCCAATGAATGGAGAAACTCTTGTGCATTCCATTACACATTTCTAATTATTCGTAAAAACAACAAATCATAAGACTAAGGCTCCTACTAGTTTATCGGTTCCAAATACCGCCTAACTAGCAACGCCTTATGTATATGATTTTCCAATTTTCAATTAGAAATTTGATGTGTAATTACACTTTTAAAATTCACTAAATGAATTTTATCCGATAGTCCTATGTCATCTTTTGTAAACTAAGTATGGTCGCCTCTCGCTCAACACGAGTGACACCCGTGACATACCTATACTATGTCACTTAAGTTTTTAAAGGCTTAAGAGAAGAAATCTTTTCCTAAAAATTAATCGCATTCTCGTTGATAATTACAACGCACTTGTTACTTCCACATTTTTAATGAAGTCCTATTTCTAACAATTCGATGATTCTGAGATTAATGTTGTAAATAAACATGACAGAAAGTTAAATTCAAAAAATAAATTTTCACTACTAGATTTTTATTTTAGGAATTATAAACTATAAAAGTTTATCCTACCATTCCAAGGATTTAACCTCGCATAAGATCAGTCCGAGAGAGGTCGATATCAAGACTACGATGGTCAAACTGAGACAATCTCTCTCAATGATTAAGCTTCGAGAATCGAACATCTCACGGGAATCAGACATCCGGACCTTAATCATTGATTACCTTCCTTTTTCTAGCCTAGATATTTCGAAAATATCCATAAAGAGTGTGACCTACTATATCAGATCTCAGAGTACGCCCCGAGTATGCCTACGGCGGGCGTGTCGTCAATTGACCCGACGAGTACCAAATCCTATCCTTTCGGAGACCAAGCCTTGAATTTTGATAGCGGTGAACACCATCCGAAGGGGGCCGAAATCAAAGCGGCACGAGGTGTCACCATTCTCTCACGTGCTTGCATCTATAGTAGAGGCCGTGGGGTTGGCTGTCGCCTTCCCTGCTCCCACTCAATATTTTGAAAAAGTGGTGGGTTTACTAATTACGGTTTTGGCCTTGACATAAGAAACAATGAATCAAAGTACTCGAATAGGTCGGTTATGTAGGCAAGCCTACACCGCCTTATTCGTTGGAACATATGTGATAGATTCGTGCCAATCCAAAGCAGAGAAGCCCCGCTTAGTCCGAAGGCTTATCGGCTATGCTAAGTCCTGTCGAATCAGAATGCATATCACACGTGGAGGGAGTCGATTGAGCGAGCTCGGTTGAACTCGCCCCAACCATGGTTAGACCATTTCCAACCCATGTACTAAGATTCTCCGATTTCTAAGTTGTCACCCAAAGCGTAATCTCGCTTTTTTGTTTAAGGTGGGTTCACCGAGAAGCCATCACCGAAAAAGCTCAACGATTTATCCAAGTGGGATTCACCGAGAATCCATCACTAAAATCGTAAACGATTGACATAAACCCGGTCCTCGGTTTTTATAATTAGCTACTTATTATTTAACTACCACATATTAAATTAATAAGCATTCATACTAATTATTCGAGTTATACACGCTATTTTAATTCAAATTAAAAAACTACGTGTATGCATTGGAGTGGAATCATGAAGATGCAAGTCATGGCAATTTTCCGGTTATATCATACAATTTTCGATCATACACGAAAAATAACGGAAAAATAAACACCGAGATGGATCGCTTGGTACTTCGACTAACTATTTTCTAAGGAAAAGTAAAAAAAAATTAATCTAATTCTTCAAGTCTCGATCTTCAAACTTGAATCATCCGGATCTTGAAAGCTTTCGATATCGGCATACTCAACCACGAACGACGAGGAGAGAGAGAAGTTCGTAATATACCAATATATTAAAATATATCTATATTATTAAAACTGTTTTTTTTTTTTTTAATTGTAAAACAAATTGCGGCAGAAACATGTATATACGTTTTCTCATTGGTCTTATGACCTAATGTAATATTAGGCTAAAGCTGCCGCAAAACATTAGGTTATCAGAAAAATAGCCGCATAAAAAATAAAAAAACGAGCCTGTGAATAAAAAAATATAATCGGCCTCCTCCTGCTTTTACCTTCTCGATGATCTTCAACACCATGATCTTCGTCGCCTCGAACCCGGATCAACAAAAAAATAACAAAGATGCTATCTTTTACATTATTTTCGATTGCATGAAAAAATAATACAAATCCTATCTTCAATTGATACTAATCAAAAGAGCTACAAAATAGATCTACGGGTAAACAATACCAACCTAATCCATCTCTTCAACCACAACATTCACAAGCATACAACATGATTAAATTCGAATTTTACCAAAAAAAAAGCGAAATAAAACATCTAAAACATGCTTTTCCACTCCAAGATCTAAAATTCATATATTTTGATCGTTAGATCAAAGGCTCTGATACCACACTTGTTAGATGTAATATCGCCGGATCAATTATGGATTGACCCGATTACGCAGTGAAGGCATCGATCTAGATCTAAACGAAACAAAATACATAAATAAAAGATCTAATCCTACAAGGGGTTGGATTTTTACCTTTTATGGTGCTTAACTCCAAGAACAAAGTAGTATCCACGCAAGTTGAGAAGCCACACCTTCCAACGTGTGTCTCCAAAAGAACACCAGGTGGATGGTGTTTCCCGCCGACCTCCTTGATATGCTACCGGAATAATCCCAAGATTATTCCAACTCAAAACCCGAGATACTTGGTCGAAATATCAACCCAAGTATTTGTCAATAATGGCGTGAATTATGTGTGTCAAAAGGCTTGGAAGAACTCTCTTTATATAGAGAGTAAAAACTTAACCTCCAAGGATTAAATAATTAAGAGATAATTATTACATTAATCCTTTATTCAAAATAAAAGATAAATAAAATGATTATCCCAAACAAATTAAGATAAATCATATTATTATCTAATATTCCATGAATTATCATTTAACAAATAAAAGATAAATCACATGTCAAATAATTATCCAAGAAAACTAATTTCTTTCTAATTATTAACATTAAAATGGCGCCACCTTTGATCAAAAAGGTTCACACGCATTTTCTATATTTGACCAATTTGGTCAAAAAGGTCAACACACCAATTTGGGCCGAATCACTTAAAAATGCTCTTTTCGTGTATTTAATTATTTAAATCCAACTAAACAATTAATCCACATATCAATTTAAATAGCCCAATCCACTATTTAATTATAATTGAGGTGCAACGACGAGAAATCCAATTATGCTATTTTTTGAGCCACGTCGGGGACTATGGACCCATATTCGGTAAATTACAATAAATTAGATAAAATTATTCATCGACATGAATAATTATATCCAACCTATTAATTCCGGGATTACACCACCATAAACCCGAAATCCTAACTCTATCGAATATAGATAACTTACACTCAATTTATGAGTCGAAAGCGTCCACCGATATAATCATTACATACGGATAAATCCTCCATAGATCGCTCATTTCGATTCGGGATATTTCCGTAAACCTTCTCAAAACATCTTATCCTTATTTACCATTAACCCCTAGTGATCAATTAGTTCATATTCAATATAATATGAACTCGGCCGATCGATCGCTTCTGTGGTCAACAAATAAGTGAATCGTCTCTCTACTTCCCGAGGGAAGGAATGGATTCCATATCTGTGATAGCACGGACCACTCACTCATTCCGCATCAGAGCCAACGAGAAGTGTTGGACCACATACTTCAAGTGATCCTTACTAACACATCAAACTCTACCCTAGTCTAAGCAAATGCCTCAGGATCACCTCGATTAAGATTAATCCATATATTATCATCTTGTGATTCGATAAGACTTCTCGATTACGGAATTATATCGAGAACTCAAATCAAATCGGTCCAAATTTCTATATGATTATCATCATATATAAATGCCCCACTAGTACTCTATTACCGACAAACCGATAAGATCGTCACACCTAAAGTGTTCTCAGGTGCATTAATAGCAAATTAATCATGAGACCCATACTCGGATTAATAAACGCTACGGACTAAGTTAATTTTTAAGTACATCTCACTAACTCAATCCTCTTGTGTATAGCATACACCGAGTTATGTGATTACATAAACGAGGTACTTAGGGTTTTCGTGAGTGTCTTAATATAAGCATAATCGCATATAATTAAGATGAATTATTTATTCCGTCCCCTAAAACAATTAGATAATTGTCTTTCGGGCACCACACCTCATGTGATACGAACCGGTTCGCTACCCGTAGGGACGACTACCACCTGCCGGTTACTTCGCTTTCCTTCTGATTGCCCTGTGATAGCTTCTTGGACACGCCTCGAGTAGTGTCCCGCTTCCCCGCAGCGGGAAACAATTCAAGCTACCACCATGCAATCTCCTCAGATGTGCCTTGTTACATTTAGCACAAACCGGTGGCGCCCCACTTGTCGAACTCTTCATTGCTAAACTCCTGCCTTCTTTACATTCTCGCTGTGGCGCCTCTACTACCTCCTTGAAAATTTGAGAATGGCCTCTTGTCCCCAACTACAACTCGCCGGCTGTTGGCAAACCTTTCCGCCATCAATGCTCTATCCATGACGCTTGCCATACTCGCCGGTCTATCTCCAAGCATACCTTTTGCCACATCATGTGACAACCCTTCCATAAACTTGTCTATCTTCTTTTTCACTCTTCATAATCTCGGGTAGAACTCCTTGACTCGTGAAACTTCGCGAGTCTTGTGTCACCGTAGTATTTCTTCCTCGCTTTAAACTCGAAACTCGTTGGCCTTTGCATTTTGTGCCGTTCTAGGGAAGTATTCCGATAGAACAAATTCTTGAATACCGCCTAATCTGTGATTCTAGGATTAGCTTGCTCATAAGACTCCATCCAACTCTCTCGCATTACCGCCAACAAGGATATCGCCAATCGAGCCCATTCAGATTCTCGGGCCTCATGTTTCGCATGCCCTTTCAAAACGACGGCCACAAGTCTGCTGCTGCTGCGGCTCAACATTACCGAAAAACTCGGTACCTGTGGCTTCTTCACCTTCTCATACCGGTCTATTGGTCTATCGTAACCCCCAAACTCTCCTGGTGCTCAAATCTGCTGTATCGCGGTGGGACATTCGATAACTCATTTGCGGTGGGTGTAGCCAAAGTGCTCTGAAAGAACTCGATCTAGGTGGTGGTGGAGGTCGAATCAAGCCGGCCGAGGAGTGAAACTCAACGGTGTAGACGGAAACATGGATACTGTGGATAATCAAGAACTGATCGCCGGTGGGTTAGAAAGTCCCAACCCGGTCCAAGTGGTGGTCCTTGGGCCTGATGTAGAAACTGGTACGCGGGTGCTAAACCTTGAAGGACCCGCTTGTTCCACTCGACCTCTAACAGAATTACTTGGTCCTTGATTTCCACCATGACTGGGGTTGTTCACTTGAGTGACCGGAGGAACCTGAGTAGCTGGTCCACTCCTCCTCCTTCTCGGAACCACAACCTCAGTAAAATCCGCCTTTGCGTTACTTGTCTGGGTATTATCTGCCTCGGCGTTATACTAACTAGCTCCTCCTCTAGTCAAGCACCATCCTCAGAGCCAAGAAAGAGAGGGGTTACTAAAGCTCTAACCTTATCTTAAAGAAAATCAAGTCCTACACAAAGCAAGGAAAACCTTTCTCTCGATACCAACTCAGAACGCCCGCTTCCGGACACCGAGTCCTTATCCGAAAGAGCGCTCGCACATATATTATCAAATAAAAACTCAATAATACATGCAAGCCTCACGTCATCCATCAAAAACAAACGACGCGAAGATAAAACAACTCAACAACTCGGGAAACCAAACGATCGAAACATACGGTAATCAATGCTGTGAAGAAAAACTAAATCCAATAAAAGATCTAAACATCCAGAATTCAATCCAAAAGATCTCAAAGGTAACTAAACCAAAAGAAAGAACAACATTGTTCAAAGTCGAAACAATCGTTTATGAAAAGAAAACATCTAAACGATCTAAGCCTTCAAACTCCAACTCAAACGCCCTCGTCATCAAAGAACTCATCATTGTAACCACTGCTCACCTTCTTTGGGAAAGGGAAAGACAAAGATAACGTAACGGGTAAGTACAAAAGTACTCGATGAACGCGTGTAAGATCGTATAACTATGCCCCTCATAAAGAAATAAAAGCAATACCGCCTTTTATTAATTCATTTTCCGTTATTAGCCCTAACTATCTATCACATTATGTTCATTGCATAACATGAGGTTCCAAGGGTATCTATCTTAGCTCAAGTTTGTTACATCATGAATAACAAGGGCACTACGCCTAGTAATAGGATGTACTAGGACAATCGGGTGCAACCTACTTGTAGACTCGCTCTAGTAGAGCCGGGAATATCCGAGTCCCGATAGTGTGATGACCGCGAGTGCACCAGACGCTTTATCCGCCAATCGATTGACCGGCGTGGTACATTCTACTTTGTCTGGTCGAGGACACATCGCGATATTGTACTATGCCTTACCAAGCATTGCATGATGTTTAAGATTTTAATCTAGCACATACGCTTGATTAGATGTTTAACTAGCCACCTAAGTGTTTTCGGTAAGCTCCTCACACTTCCTACCCTCGTACTTAGACCTCTGAACACGGACAAGCCCTAGCAATTACACGGACATCGATAAACCCTAGCTTATCGGGCACAAGGCAAATCCGAAGCTTCCAAAGGTCCCACACTTCATCTTTTAGGGAATCCATGTGGTGCCGGAACTAAACGCACTGAAGCTAGTTCGAGCTTTGTCACGTAAGGTTATGCATTAGAAACAGCATAATAAAGCTCGAACTCAAGCCGACATGACAAAAAAACAATGAAAAACTAGAACCACCAGGCCCAAACGCCGTCCACTCTACTGCGCAGACGCCGTCTGAACATGGACGCTGTCTCATAGAGGGCCGAACGCCCGCCCAAAACCAAACGCCCGCCCACCTTCAAACCATCACATCTCAGATCAAAATTTCACCTGAACGCTTCGTCCAAGGGAATCGACGCCGTCCACTTTGTGAGAGAACCGGACGCCCGTCCGAATCCCTGGACGCCCGTCCACCTGGGAATTTCCCAGAATTTCTGCAACCTGTTTGCTGCGTTTTCCAACCATATGCATCCCAAAGTTCGACCAAAACAACTTAAAAACAGCAGAAAAACATACACATTGCCCTACAACGTTATGAGAACTAAATCATACGATAGAAGACCACGTTACCTCGATTCTTGCGAGCTACTACGATCCAAGCAACCACAACTTTGAAAAAGATAAACCTTTAACCTCGAACCTAAAACGATCAACACCAAATTGATCACTACGATGCAGATAACGCAGAAACGCAGGCTTAACGATGCTAAACAGGAAAACGAACCCTAACAAGAACGGTGATGAGAACTTACGTTAACGGTTCTAAGGATGGTTGATATCCAAACGATCCTCTTGTCGCGTGATTCTTTTTCCTTGAGATGTCTGCGTCCAAAAGATCAACGGATTAAGCCTGGGGATTGAAAGTTCTTCCTCTTTTTTTTTTTTTCTAAACTTGCGCCCTTCTTCAAAAGATGCGGCCTCCTCTCTCTCTTTTTTTTTTCAAAAAGTGATTAGGTTAATTTAGGATTTATTTCCTTTTAATAAATCCCAATTTTTCCTAAATACCATATAATTCCTTAATTATCCCTTTTCTTTTATAAAACCTTTAAAAAAGAACATAATATTCCGATTTATCAAAAGACCGAAATGCCTTTTATCGAAAAATCGATATTACATTCCTCCCCTAAGAGGAGTTTCGCCCTCGAAACTAGAACGTACCTGGCAGATGAGAAAACTCTGGGAACTCGTCTATCATGTCCGCTTCCACTTCCCAAGTGGCTTCCGTCGGTGCATGGTTGCTCCATTGCACTAACACTAACGGAATCATTCGCCTCTTGATCATCCTTTCCTTTCTATCCGAATCTTGATCGGCTTTTCCACGTATGATAGGTTGTCTTGTAACACTTCCGGATCAATCTCGATTCCACATCCACTTTTGATAAACACTTTTAAGCATTGATACGTGGAAGACATTGTGGGACTCTGAACATCGATTCTCGCAACCGTAGTCTATAAGCCAACTTCCCAACTCTTTCGATGATATCAAAAGGTCCTACGTATCTTGGACTTAGCTTTCCTTTCGACCAAACCTCTTGACACCCTTCATTGGAGACGCTCGAAGGTAAACTCGTCCCCAACTTCAACTCTAGCGGTCTCCTTCTAACATCGGCCCAACTCTTTTGCGATCTTGTGCGACTTTCAGATTCTTCCGTATCAACTCAATCTTCTCCTTGGCTTGCTTGAACCATCTCCGCCCGGTGATGTGTTTCTCTCCCACTTCATCCCAATAAAGTGGAGTCCTACACTTCCTACCATACAAGGCCTCAAAAAGGTGGCATTCCCAAACTTGCGTGGTAATCATATTGTAAGCAAACTCCGCCAAGTTGAGGTAATCCATCCATGAACCTCCGCATCCAAAACACAAGCTCTAAGCATATCCTCAAGAGTCTGAATCGTTCTCTCGGACTGCCCATCCGTCTGAGGATGAAACGCTGTACTCAAATCAGTCTTCGTTCCAAAAGCTTTCTGCAGACCTTTCCAAAAGCGACTGATGAATCTACTATCCCTGCCGGATACAATAGATAAAGGCACACCATGAAAGCTTCACTATATTGTCGATGTACATAGTAGCGAACTTCTTTATAGGCATGTCTACCTTACACGGCAAGAAATGGGCTGATTTGGTAAGTCTATCCACAATCACCCAAATCATGTCATGACCGCCTTTCGTCTTAGGCAAACCGGTGATGAAATCCATCGTGATATTCTCCCATTTCCATTCCGGTAACTCCAAAGGTTTCAAAGAAACCTCCTGGCCTTTTATGTTCGCTTTCACCTCGACATGTATCGCATCTCGCCACGAACTCTGCGATCCCTAACTTCATACCAGGCCACCGGTATCTTTCCTCGAGATCTCTATACATCTTAGTGGCTCCGGGGTGAACCGCAAAGCAATCTTGTGAGCCTCATCCATAACGTTCTCTCTTAGACCATCCACATCCGTACACACAAACGGTCTCCATACCAAAGATAACCACTCTTGTCCAACTAATAACCCATCTGTAGGTTTTTCTCGGGCCACACGCTTCAAATTAACCATCACCGGGTCCTTATCTTGTTTAAACCATATCTCATCTAGCGAGATCGACCTCGCCATCAATGGCGCCATAAACCGGGTCTTCATCCTTCGCTCAACCACTTCAATCTGCATTCTATCCAACTAATCCACAACTTCTTGTAAGGTGGTGATAGCATTAACCGCTCTCCGGCTAAGTGCATCGCCTACGACATTCGCCTTACCCGGTGGTATTGAATGTCCAAGTCGTAGTCTTTCACAAACTCTAACCATCTTCTTTGTCTCATGTTCAGATTCTCCCGAGTAAAGAAGAACTTAAGGCTCTTATGATCCGTGAAGATCCTTGTCTTGACACCATACAAATAGTGTCTCCAAAGCTTGAGCAAACACCACTGCCGCCAACTCCAAGTCGTGTGTGTAATTCTTCTCATGCACCTTTAGTCGCTAGATGCATAAGCAATCACCTTTCTGATCGCATCAAACACAACCCAAACCTTGACCCGATGCATCCAGATAAACATCATAATTATCAAAACCTCCGTAACGCCAACACAGAGAGCTGTGGTCAACTTTTCTTTCAAAGTCCGAAAGGCTTCCTCACATTCATCACCCACTCATACTTGACGTTCTTCCGAGTAAGTCTCGTAAGAGGTGTAGCTATCTTCGAGAAATCCTTTACAAACTTCCGGTAATACCCCGCCACTCCAAGAAACTTCTTATCTCATATCGATGTCGGTTCAGGCCACTTAGAGAAATTTTTCTATCTTTGCCGGATCCACTTTAATACCTTCTCCGTAAACTATATGTCCAAGAAAACTGACTTGATCCAACCAAAACTCGCACTTGGAAAACTTGGCATACAACTTTTTTCTCTTTTAAGGTTTGTAGTACTACCCTTAGATGTTCTTCATGCTCTTTCTCGTCTTTAGAGTATACCAAAATATCGTCTATGAAGACTATCACAAACTTGTCGAGATAAGGCATGAAAACTCTTTGCATTAGGTCCATGAACTTTGATGGAGCATTAGTGAGTCCAAACGGCATGACCAAAAACTCATAATGTCCATACTCGCATCAAGGTCAGCCTCTTGAGGTATATCGACACCTTAATTTTCAAATCGATGGTAACCGGACCAAATGCTTGAGATGAGCCCCCGAAAGAGGAATCGCCAAAACTCGATGGTATCATGTTTAAGTAGTGCTGTTAAACGAACAGAGCCGCTCGTGAAGAAGCTCGTGTTTGGCTCGTTAGTGTTCTTGATCGTTTGTTCGTTAAGCTTAACGAGCCGAGCTCGAACATGATTGTAGGCTCGTTTGCTTAACGAACGAACACGAGCTTGGTTCGCGAACATTCGATTATGTTCGCGAACGTGCTTATATAAATACATCAATTTATAGTAACTCTGACTCAAAAGAGGATAATCCATTCATTCATCTAATAGATATTATAGATTGAATTTATATAATATTTAGATATTTTTATAGTAATTTTAGTTGTGTAATATGTAATTTTAATGTCTAACTTGTTATTTTTACATTTGCATTTTATGTTTTATATTTTAACGAACCGAACTCGAGCCGAATTCGAGCCAAACTCGAGCCGAAAGACAAAAAAATATGTTTAACGAGCCGAGCTCGAACATTTCATCTTTTAAACGAGTCGAGATCGATCATAATTCTTTGTTCGTTTAACAAACTCACGAGCTCGAACGAGCTCGTGAGCTAAACGAGCTCGAGAGCTAAACGAGCTCGAGTTCGAACCACCAATACTTGGCTCGGCTCGGCTCGTTAACAGCTCTATGTTTAAGCATATTCACATCGAGGCAGAAGTCGAGCCAGCTCGGAATAGCAGCAATTGAAATGAAATCATACCAATACGTTTGGTGTATCACCCCTCTTCAAAATTTTCTAACCACCGTACAATCTCGGAGGGCATGCATTACGGTCTCTGTTTGGATGCCACAAAGGGCAGATGTCGTCCTCGATGATATGCCGGGAAAAGAGAACTCCAGCCGTGGGGAGGGATTCCCTACGGGCTTGCCACAAAAATAAATTACCTAAAAGCAGGCCTTTGATATCCCAAATAAGTTTCCATCCACGGCTATCCAAATTAGGCGAAGCCAGCTCGTTTTGTAAAGCATGGTAGGCCGAGCTAATCGTGTCCGAAGCGGTGTGTAGATTCCACTTTCATCTCGCCGTCATCAACACCGAAGGCATCTCGTAGGTCTCACCCAAGAAAACAAATATGACGTCAGATAAATAAACAGCCAGACTTGGGCGTAACAAAGGAAGAGCCATAACGTTTACGCAAAATTTGAACCCAAAACTTATTCCCCTCCTAACAAGTCATTATAAGTTTTCATCTTAAGTTTTCACATTGATTAAAAAGTGATTAAATAGCATTAATGTACGGCTCAAATGCCTAATACACCATTTCATTATCATAAATGCAAAAATTTAAAATAACTAAATGTAGTTGGATAGAAAAAAATGATAAATTAGAAAGAGAAAAAAAGAGATAATTATTGTGATTTGTTTTTAAAGAAGTTATACGGTGACATTACACAAATTTTACAATGGTCTTGAACCAAATTTTAGTTGGTGTGTCAAACCAATAGGATTTAAAAGTTTTGCGGTGGTCTCCTATGTTTAAAAATTAACCACCAATCATGTTTTTCTAAATTGATGACATAGATTTTCAATTACTTGGTTCAAGACCACCATAAACCGTGCGAGACCTTATCATTTTTTTTCCAACAACAATGTGGTAAGAATTTGTCCTTCCCATGTTACTATAGACCAAATTACCAAAAGTAGGTTCAATCAATTAGGTAAGTCGTAACTCGTAAAGAGAAAGAAAGGAAGTGCTTTGCGATAGATAAAGAGAACAGAACGGAAATGGCGAGTACGCCGGAGTCGGATCTAAATCGAGCAATGAGGCTGGATCTTCTGCCGTCGGCGCTCATCGCCTCAATCATGACGAAGATGGACGTCACCTCCATTTGCTCTCTCGCCTCCACATGCCGCACCTTTCGTTCCTGTGCTTCGCATATCCTTTGCTTTATCCCTAACTTCCATCTTGTGGTGAGAACTACTCTCTCCCTGTTTGCAAATCGGAGAACAGACAATTTTTTCCCTTATATTCCTCTTTTTGTTGACTAATTTTGCATTTGTTAGGATATTGGAGCATCAAATGACATTCTGAGGCCCTTGTTGATGCCCGTGAACCCTTACCTTCGGAGCATGAAGTTAGATTGCTCTCGCCTGGATGATTCCTCGCTCAATTCTCTGATTCGACCATCTTTAGAGCATCTTTGCCTTCACAATTGTGCCGATTTCAGTGGAAGGCTTTTATCTTGTGTCGGCCAGATATGCAAAGACATCAGGCACGTTTCCTTTATCCTTTCTCTGTTATTTTGGCAGGTCGTTCTGTAAATTTAAAGCAACGGTACGGTGCTATGTGATATGAAAAGATGTTTAAAGTTGATTCGGTTATGCTTTCAAAGGCAATGTTATTAGCTTTCCGGCATTCCCCTTTCCTATCAGGTTTCTGTTCTTGGGTTCAGTGGCGGAGAAAAGGGGGAGGTCAGTTGATGTGTCTGATCTACAGGAATTACTCACTGGTTGCACCCAGTTGGAAGTAAGATTTACTTGTATGAATGGCCTTTTATATGGATTAACCCAAGCATAGAAGCTGAAACCCTTAACTTATTAGTTAAATTGAAAGAAATTTAATTACAATTTTGTGACAACATTCGTAGGTTGGGTACACATGATACAACGACTCTTCAATAAATCCTGAGCTTCTGAAAAACTTGCTGCACACATGTTATTCTTGCTTGTTGTTCGATTTTGTGTTTGAGTGTTTATGTATTTGCTGACCCTGTTTGTCCTTTTGACAATCACAGATACATGCTGATGTTTCTATGCATTAAATGACCTCTCTCACTTGAGAAATCCCTTTAAGTTTTAACTAATTTGAGAATTTGTGCGTTTACAGTATGGCGGATGGCCTACATGGTATTAATTTACTTCTACCAAAATCGAGAAACCTTCTCCTAAAGGAAGGCAGCCTATGTGCATCCCATGTTATCGTTGAATTTTCCTTTAGGTGTTTAAAATAGTTCAGCTCATGATGTGCTTTATTTTAGCATTTGACTGGATTTGAAAATTGTATAATTGCTCAGACTTGATCTTTTGTCAGCCTGCAATGTGAAACCATACAAGTAACTGATATACCTGCATTTCCTTTTTAAAGAGGATGAATAAAATTTAAGATCTTCGAACAAATGGGACAAACTATAGTCATTGTTTTCGAAGGACCTATTTCTTATGTGGTTGGTGATTTTGAGGAACTGCTACTTCAATGTTGGACTCTTCTAGAGATTACATGCTTCTAACGCACTTCTCAATACGTGTCAGTATTTTTTTTTTAAAGATTATGTTTGTTTTGTATGCCTTCAAAATACTTGGCATGTGTCTAACATTATCTCAACATAGTTTTGAGACATATCTGGAAATTGTTTGCACATTTTAGTAATATATTGTTCAAGGTATTCTGTTGTTGACGACGTCTGTCATCACTGCTATTTTTATTCTTATTCTTATTCTTATTATTATAAAGCTACATTGGATTTCATTGAAGATATTGTAAAGAGTGCATTCTAGAATAGGCATAAGTATCCAAAAACACATGGTCCCTAACCATCACAAGGAAAAGATGTACGCAGCATATAAAGTTTCTGATCTAAGGCACTGCTTGTACTCAGCAGCCAGTTTCCCTTTATTTTCTTCACATGATTCCGGGAACCAATAAATAGTATTACAATAGCTAGAATCTTTGTGGTTACACTTGCAACTTCTATTTTGCGTTGTCTGCATTTTCAAATCTGATTGTGTGTTGCCTAATTTAATCCGTTCATACTATGTACGTTCAAATCTTAGTGTTTGTTCTAACTTTCCGTTATAAGTTGAAGATAAATCATTTCGCTCACTTTTTGGAGACCCGTCATTATTATTATCATTATTTTTTGGAATTTGCATTCAGTGTCCTAGGCTCTGAAGCTATGCTTGTTAACACGGTCCTTTATATCACGTCTCATGTCTTTGCTTCATTAGGTGATGAGCGAATTTGGGACTTGAAAATTTAGCACCATAAAGCATTATGGTGGATGAGGTTGCCAGAAAAAGGACTTGTTAACATAGGCACAATTGGACACCTAGGTTCTTGTTACTTCCTGAATTTGTTGGCTAACATAGGCACAATTGGAAATGTTCAGTTGTAACTAAAGGCATTGCTTTATTTAGATATAATGTTAAATCTATGGCAGAAAATAATTTTGCTTAATGATTAAAAGCTATTTTGGCTTTGGGGTGTTTCTTTTGGGGTCAAATCTGTGATTGCAACATGTGCGTGGACGGAGCCATGAATTGGTCGCTAACAAATCAATTTTAGTACAATCCTCCTTGTGCTATCGTTTAAATTCCAAATTGAGCTTGCATATTCAGATAATATTTGAATGTGATCATTTGTCTATGCGAAATGTAATGGATCTGTGCTTTGTACTCTTTTCTAGACTCTGGTGCTGATGCTTGATGCCTCGATATTTTCACGACGGAGATTTGCTACCATCTGGGGCTTGCCGTCTACAAAACTTGTTTCTCTTGAAATTGGATTCATCTCCTCTGTAATGGTGACTGAAATGCTTAGCCCAGTAATGGGGCCTAATCAATCACCACAGCCTCCATGCGTATTACCTGGCTTACAGAAATTGTGCCTCTCAGTGGACTACATCACTGATACTATGGTTGGTATGATATCTAATGTTCTTACTTCATTAACTCATCTGGACCTTCGAGATTCTCCAATTACTGAACCAAGAACAGCATTTGACCTCACCAATATAGGTGTTCAGCAAATAAATTCATGTGGAAAATTAAAGCACCTATCTTTAGTAAGAAGCCAGGACAGTTTGCCTACATATTTTAAGCGTGTGAATGATCTTGGTATCCTGTTTATGGCTGACAAGTGCTCTGGAATGGAAAGCATTACACTGGGTGGCTTTTGTCAGGTTACCGATACCGGTTTTAAGACACTGTTGCATTCATGTGCTAACTTGTACAAGCTTAGGGTTTCTCGAGGGACTCATCTTACAGATCTAATATTTCATGACATTAATGCAACTTCTCTTTCTTTGGAGCATGTTAGTTTCCGATGGTGCAATCTCTTGACTAACTTTGCAGTTACTAGTTTAGCTTGCAATCGAGATCTAGCAGTTCTTGATCTTAGGGATTGCAGAAATTTAGGGGATGAAGCCCTACGAGCAATTGCTGGTCTTCCTAAGCTGAAAACATTACTAGTAGATGGCTGTGATATCAGTGACAATGGATTCTACCACTTAAGTAAGAACAGAACGAGTTCTCTGGTCTCTTTGTCAGTTCGAGGATGTAAGAAATTAACTGACAAGTGCATTTCTCTTCTATTTTCCGATTCATCGAACCAGGAAATGAGAGAATTGGATCTTTCAAATCTCCCAAACCTATCTGACGCTGCCATGCTATCGATAGCAAGAAGCCGTGTCCCCCTAACTGAGTTACGAATGAGACAATGTCCTCTTATAGGCGACACTTCAATCATGGCACTGGCTTCAATGAAGATTGATGAAAACGGTTGGCAAGGTAGTAGTCTGCGGTTGTTGGATCTTTTCAAATGTGGTGGAATGACACAGCTTGCATTTCGCTGGTTAAAGAAACCCTATTTTCCCAGGATGAGATGGTTGGGTGTTTCCGGGATAGCAAGCAGGGATGTTGTCGATTCTTTAATCAGGAATAGGCCGCTCTTACATGTCGCGTGCGAGGTGAAGAGTTAGGGTTTGACAAGTGGGATAACTATGATGATCTTTACATGCATGATTATGAAGAAGTTGATGAATTTGAACAGTGGCTTCTTGAAGGAAGTGATGAGGAAATGGAAGAAGCAGAAAATGATGAATGATGATGGATGATATGCTATGGTGCTGGTGTAATATAATGTGGATTAGTTCTTGTGCAGATTGTGTGAATAAAGATTGGGAAATTACCTTTTAGCCCTCCTGTGTTTTAGGAAAACTGCCCTTCACCCTCCTTGTCTTGATAATCTGATCTCTTGATCTTCAAACCATGCAAAGCAGAAGGTCGGTTTTCAAAGAGTAAAGGATGAAATTCGATGGTACAACTGCTGTAGGAAGACTGTACCAAGTGGATATAACCTTCTTTAAAAGGTTTGTATCTTAAAATTTCTGGGTGAAGGATAGTTTCGTCAGGTAAAAAGTATTGCCCCAAGGATAGTCTAAGTAATACTGTGGTTATTGGATTTGTTAGTTGAAAAAGTTATGTTAGTTGTACAGGGTTGTGCAATTGTAATTTAGTTGGTGAAATGTAATTACGCACATGTTTTTTTTTTTTTGTGTGTGCGCGCGCGCGCGTGCTCATTCTAACACTATGGATACTGCATTTTCTGGAAACTTGTTGATGGTTTAGTGTTGTAACTTGGAACTCAAATTCAGCTTATGCATCTTTTGTGGGAGTATTATGCTTGCGGTTTATTTTTTCAACATTGTCAACCCCCCGCCCGCCCCTTTAAAAATCTTCTGGGGTTTTTTTTTACACGGTCTATCTATATGGGGAGAGTGATCATATGGCTGGCACGATATGTTTCACCGGGCCGCGTCATATTCAGCTGGATTGAAAACGGATGGTTCTCACTATGGAATGACCACGTAATCCTTCCGTAATATTTTCCTTCTTCTTCGGAATCCCTATAATCCGGAGGAGATGTCAATGTCATGCACATGCCATAGTGGGCCTAATCCCTATAATTTTATGCAAACGTGATACGCACGGTCAAAGTTATAAGTCTTTTGTACTACATTACATTATATTATAAAATGATGTCTTCCTCATCAAGTAAACGGCTCAAAGGATAAAACGATTGTGTATAATGAATGATGTAATACATAGATGTCATCCACACCAGATAGGATTTGGTCCTCGACCATAATAAAATTTGTGTACACATGTAGAGATTTTTTTTTTTTTTTCTCCTTTTTCTTTTTGAATACAATAAATTTATTAATTTATTCTACTATGTAATTTCAAATGAGGTATTCCTCATCGAGTTATTACTCCCACCCTCTCAAAATATAAGTCGTTTTTTATGTTTTGACCAAAATTAAAAAAGTGGTTGAATTCCATAGAGAAATGTCTAAAATATCGTTTGATTATCATTAATGAAATGATTATAAAGTATATAAAAATAGTTGGATTGTTAATAAATTAGGGGTGAAATATAGAAAAGAGTAATAAAATTTCATTAGTAATGTTGAACGACTTATATTCTGAGACAAAAAAAATATAGATCGACTTATAGTATGAGATGTAAGGGATACGTACAACACGACTTGAGATAGTTTATGTGACGTGTTTAGCTTGATTTTTTTTTCTTCCGAAAACAAAATATACGCACGCATAAATTTGTCCTCAATGGGGCTAACTTGTAACGGTAAACCATTACTTATGTGTCACGTGTAATTATATCATTGGATGAAATAAACAAAATAGAAGTTTCCATATTTATGTTTTCGGAAAATTTTATCCCTTCAACTGCACATTTGTGTTAAACTACACTAAACAGATTTGGCCCGCCCACTAAGATCAAGGGAAGTACATCTGTATCATAAAAAATGTCTATTTTTCTAAAATGAATCGTCCTATAAAAATGTTTATTCAAAAAACCGATACACCATTTAATGTATTTTTTCCAAATCTCTATTCTAACATTTAATGTTTTTATATATTCATTTCATATTCGAAAAAATATTTATTATGTAATAGAAATATATATATCCATTAGTAATTAAAATATAATATATTAATTATTTTATTAATCCGTGTACATCACAAAAAATTGACACTTTTTATGTGACAGAGGTAATAGTACGTTAGATTGATGCATTTATATTCTTTTCACATAATAAAATTATGTGTAATTAAAGAGCCTAAGAATAAAACGTGGCATTGAGACCAGTGTTCGAACTTCATTAGGGGCAAAAAAAAAAGCCTAAGAATAAGAATACATAATAAATTACACCCAATATACTACGATCGTCCCAAAATATAACTCATCATACACTTTTAGATTTGTCCCATAATAAAAGGTATTCTACATTACTAATGCAACATTTATTGTCACTTTCTCTATATCTTACCCCTAATTTATTATCAATCCAGCCACTTTTCATTACTTAACAAGTATTACATTATTGATAGTCAAGGTGTATTTTAGATATTTAACATTCAAATTTATGATATTCAACTACGTACTTCAATCTGTGTGAAAACTCCTAGGATAATTTATAACACAATTGTATCATGATTTGTGTATAATGTTCTGTATCTTTAAGTTTATCCGTGAGGCTGAGGATGACACTAACTTCAAAAGTAAATGCCATGAATCGCGCAACAGATAACTATAAAACAATATCCATGGAAATGTTTACAACTTTGAACTTCATTATTTCAAAATATATATTAAGACTTTGAATATCAAGCAGACATATACTGATATCCCTGTGAATAAGATTTTCATTCTATTCCAAAAGAAATTTTAATTCATACTCTCGTTGAATGCAACGACGACGAATCTATATAAGTAGTTATCGGATTCATTATTACTCAAGTAGCGCAGTCAGATCCGCAGTTTTAGTGCGTTATAGGTGGTATCAAAGCAAGTTAAGTGTCACACCGTGAGAGGCGATGGGGGCACCTCTAATTACTTGCGGTAGAGTCCTGGCGAGAATGTCAATTCTTTAAAAGGGGAAAATGTACTATGCCAAATCGAAAGAAGGAGAGAAATAATATTAAGATATAAGGTTGATGTATAATGAATTTGGTAACTCGTGTTAACCATTTCAGGCCATTCGAGAAGACGACGGGAATACAGTAATATCACACATCGAAAGATTGAGAGAAATAACATTAAGATATAAAGTTGATATATAATGAACTTGGTAACTCGGGTTAACTATTTTGAGCCAAGCAAATACGACATGTCTAAGTTGTTACTGGATCAATTATGACTCAAGTATAGTATTAAGATATAAGGTTGATGTATATGGACTCGGTGTTAATCATTTTAGGTCAAACAACGATGATCGTCAGATAGCCATTGCATGGGGCCAAGGACGGAGGCAAGTAGTATACCAAGGGGGGCTAAGTCCACCTGGAAAAAAAAATATTACTCTAAAAAATATATGTAGTCAAAATTCGATCCATAAAATATTTTTAATCCAAATTTACCCAACGAACCGGATATAGTCCATTAGCCCACCCAAAGTTCAAATATCGCTCCGTCCTCTGCATGGGGCCTCAAATTCTTTATTTTGGAATCGTCTTCATGTAAACACCATGGCCCATTCGGGGGCCTCTGGCTCCGTATCAGATGAGGGCGTTGGGGGAAGGGGCTTCAGGTAGACTGATTGATTTGGGAGCAGTTCCTCTGGTAATTCCGAGAACGGCGTACAACCTGTTTTCTCAGTTTGTGTTGGAAAGGAATTCAGCGGTTTTTATCAGTTGACAATCCTTTACTCCGACAACATCTAGGGTTCCTCAAAGTCTTCTCTGATAGCTACTAACTAAGTCTGTTGACTTATATCTATCTAGATAGAGGATAAAGTCGTTCTCAGACCTCGGACCATTGGATAAGAAGGGAGTTAAAGAATTCGAAATGAATGGATAGAGGATACGGAGTACGTAGCTCGATACATGTTTTATTGAAAGAGCAAGAGAGAGTTGAGTTGGAGAAATCTCCAATCAATACGCTGGTGAGCCCAGAGATGTTGCATCCCCCAAGAAGGCGCCCCCCTTATTGAATTTGGAGTCTAATTCGACAAAGCGTCCCCTCTTTCAACCATGCTACCGGACGATGGCAAAAGCTAAGATGCTTAACAACCTATCTGCGATCAAGTGGAATTATGGCTCAAGTAGCGCTGCCAGACTAAACAAGAACGATGGATCTAAGTGGTTATTAAATTCATTATGACTCAAATAACGCTGTCAGATCGACCCGCAGTTATGAAGCGTTACACGCAGAATCAGCATCAACTGGTCCTCCAATTTATCGATTATTTTGGTTTTGAAAATTTTAGTTTCATCGTGCCTATGTAATGATCATTTCGAATAAACAGTTGCACAAATATTTTTTTTAAAAGTTCGATTGACATATGGCTTATTGCATCTGCATTCGTTTTGATATTAATTGTTAAAATCAATTGTATTTACTATGTTAATATTTATCTCTCCATCAATCGGTATTTTCAATTTATATCAAGTGGGGTTATGATTAATCCAATTCATACCTACACATTTCCGTGGGTGAGAGAGGGATACGAAATAATCATGGTTTTCCACTTAATATAACCCGAAAATGCCCGGTGCATCATAATTTTTCTCGAAAAAGAAAAGGATTGCATAAACAAATCTCACACAATTAATATGAAGCTTTATTATTATTATTTTAATGAAACTTAGAACCTGGAAACTTTTTTATTTAGTGGCAATGCCTGATGGGAGGAATTTGGGTTAAGTTCGTAACGCATGAGGTCTGGAATTTGGTCTACGTTCATAATGACTTTGCCTGCTACACTTTCTTATTTGATTATAATAACGTGCTCATATTGTTGAAAACATTGGCCCAAACCCGTATAAGAGAAAGAACATCATCCCCCAAAACCTAGGTTGTGAGGTGAGGGAAGTCCATCAATTAATATGGTGGGTGAAACAACCATAAGTTCCTAATGTGGGATACTTTAACACACCCTCTCAAGTGTGGGCCGGACACACAGAGCCAACAAAGAGGCCCAACACTTACACAATTGGGATACTTTAACACCCCCCTCAAGTCTGGGCCGGGCACACAAAACCAATAAAGAGGCCCAACACTTGCATAATAAAGGGTGGCTCTGATACCATGTTGAAATCTGTGCCCAAACCCATATAAGACAATGGACCTTATCCAAAAAACCTAGGTTGTGAGGTGAGGGAAGTTCATCTCTTAATATGGTAGGTGAAACAACCTCAAGTCCCCAATGTGAGATAGTTTAACACATTATATTTTATGATATATCAACTTCAATCATTTCCAGCGTTCAAATGTTAAACAAATTAAGTATTTCAGTTATAAATGAATGTTCGATAAATGATAATCTCGTCAAATGAATAATATTTTCTGGTCCTGACTTGGCAAAGAGGATTAAAATAATATTCGATAAATGAATATTCTCGTTAAACAATTTTTTTTTTTTTTTTTTTGATTATGAGGGTATTAATTTATCGATGTTATCTTCTAACGATGTTATCATACACCTCGTCGCCTCTTCATCTTCTCTCCCCGTTTTTTTTTTATTTTTTATGAAAGGACTTTAAATTGATTGACTTCATTTAGTTATTGTCTATAGAAAGATCGAAACATTTTTTTTTGCATAGTTGATGTTCTTACGTAAAGGAAAAGTAGCTGCAATCTTTCTAATAATAATATACCTAAATATGTGTCATGGACAAAAAAATATTAATGAGGAAGATATAATTATTGACAAAATTACGCACGTAATTATATGTTGCATTTTTTTTTTTTTCTTTTAGAAAAATAGCAAGTCTAAAAAGTAAAAACATATACTCCAATGAAATTCTTCATGCACTTTCTCAAAGTCTAACATATTCAACGCCTATTTTCATAACAACATAATAGAGAAAATATACAGACTGGTGACTTATTCATCGGGGTATTAATTTTGATTCATTGTATAAATAATATCTTAAGCCTTATATTTTATATGCATCAATCAGATATATATACATAAATTAAACCCTTAACGTGTGATATCCCGTAAATTCATGAAAGGACATTTATGTCATTTTTTGGGTATTTATCGAGTATCGTATTTTTCCCAAACAAATAAGATATTATAAGTGTTATATTACAAGATTATATCACAATTAGATTAATGTAACACACTTGGATTAAAAACTAGACATCAAATTTCTTCATCATCTTCAACTTTTGCACTAACGCTTTCATCACCATTTATACACTCCACCTTCACATCATACTTACACCACCTCACACCACCATCATTTCACTTGGTGAAACCTTGCACTATTACACTTCAAACACTTCACCTCCCATACCACACCCACTCAAACACTTACATTATTTCCATAACTCTCATCTTGCACATTAGCATAAAAGCAACACACCTCACTCAGTAGCATTTTCTCTACACATTTTCTACCTATAACTCTTGCACCATTTTCTCTCATGTCACAAGAAACACTTCACAAAAGCACTTGCATTTCTCTACAACACTATCAATTCACCACCAAAATACACCACCAATTCATCTTGCATTTTCTTGGTGATTGAAGAAGATTTTGGTTCATGGTTGTTGAAGTCAGGTTTTGGTTCCAGAATATATTCTTAATTCAAGATTAATTCTTGATAGATTGTTCAAGCCAAGAGGATCTTCAAGAGGAAAGCTTACCACCATCTCAAGAATCTCTTGCTTTGGGTATGTTTAAGAAAACTCATCCATCCAATTCCTAAGCTTTTAGTGTTCTTGGTTATTTAAGTATTTAGATGTTGTAGTAATTCACTAGAATATTATCTTGTTGTAGACATTGAAGAAGAGGCTTAGAGCTTTTTGGCTTTCTTTAAACTAAGAGCTTGAATTCAAGTTTGGCTTGAAGATTTTGGAGCTTTAACTTGAAGTGCTTTGAGGTAGGAAGATGTTCTCATTGAATCCATCTTGTGTTAATTCTTGTTGTCATGTTGAAATATGTATTATAGACCTTATACCTTGATTATAGACTTTACACCATGTTTTAGACCTTGGAAATCATGTTCTAGGACTTGGTAGAAGAATTTAGAGTCTTTGCATGTGTAGGATGTTTTGCCTTGAATTGGAGCCTTAAATCTTGTTGAAATCTTTAATTCCTATTTTAGAACTTATATATTATGTTTAGACATGTTTTAGGAAGGATTTGGATAAGTTTTGAATGATGCATGTGTGAGATTTCCCTTAGAAATGACCTTAGAAAAATTGTAAATTTTTGGCTGTTCGGGTGCTCAGGAGTATGCTTGAAGGAGACAATCACACGCTTGTCCTGAGCAGAGAGTTTGGAATTTATTTACTAGGAGCTCAAGAGCACGCCTGTGTAAGACAAGCACACTCCTGGCCTGAGCAAAGAACTCAAGCGCATGCCTGCTAAGCACAAGCGCACTCCTATACCCTGTTTTGTGTGAAAAACGTATTTTTGACCCTTTTTGAGCATGTTTTAGTGTAGATACCTTTTGTGGATTGTTGTAAAGTTAAATGTGAGTGTTCTAGTGGCTTTGGCTCCGCACCGTTACTTACGGGAGCATTGGAACATGAAACGTTTGGCCTTACGATGTGTTGTTCCGAATGACAAAGACCATACTTGTTATATGACGGTTAGGGGTTTGATTCTAGTGGATTTGGCTCAAGATCTTGTGGAGACCTCTCATGGGAGAAACTCGGGATCATTGGAAACCTTATACCTTAGCCTCGTGGATATTGGATTAGAATCCGGTATTTCTGTGACACGTGCTAGGTAGCGTAACATAGAGTTGTCTAAGGTCTAGTAGTCCATAGAAGTCTTTTTATGTGCAATGAACTTATGTGGTTAGTTTAAATGCTTAAATACGTATTTGAGAGTCTAAAAGATAAAGCATACTAGCCCTTGGTGAGGCACGTTTTATTTTCACAACCGGGAGTCGGACTCCACTTGATCCGGGATCATGCCATATGAGGGGTTGAATATGTCGTGGTGCATTCTCACAATGCAAAGTGCCCTTGGACTTTTATGCAACACATAACCTTGCCTTTTTGAGTTTTACTAGCCGGGCTAGTAGAGGAAAGTGAGATGTTGAACATACGTGGCTCGGTTGTTACATACTCGCTATTGATATCTCGTGCTATGATTCCGTTGAATATTTATGTTGTTGTTGTTGGATTCAAAGCTTCTGCTTCCTACTAAGTTGGAGTGTTATCGATCTTAGGGACGTGTCACCCTAAGATGGAAGCTTCAATTAATGCTGTTGGGATGGAGAAGAATTTAGAGAAACTATTGCCGAGACTCGAGAGACATTTTTCTATTCGTAAAATTAAAACCATGCACAGACATCCTCATTCAGTTTGCTAAGTTCATGCGGCTTCATGAAGAAGATATTTCACTTAAGACACTTATTGCCTATAATCCAATGTTTGACTTTCGTTTTTGTAGCCTCCACTGCAATGGTATTGTCATTTTTGCCGGCCGGCAAACATAGGTCTGTTGATTGAACAATGTAGAGTTGTTATCGCGTTTGAGTTTATTTTTTTCTTCTATTATTTGTTATTCTTTTGTTAATATCTATAGCTCGGAGTTCGTTTACAAGCAAATTATACTGCTATCAGAATCTGTTTTTAAGATTTTGGAAAAACAGTCATTTTGACAATAAAAAAAAGTATCTTTTTGAAATATCAACTGAATCTTGTGGTTATAGGTTTTTTTTTACGATCTGAAAGATGAGATGATAGTAAACATCATGTAGATTTTTAAATGTAAAAATATCATTTCTTCCGTGGATATTGGGGTATATTTGATCATATTTTGTGCACAACTACCTTTTAATAAGTAAGATGTCCAAGAGCATTCACATCGGTATGTCTTAACTGATTTTCTATTTTACAAAACCGATCAAACACCACTTTTCATATGTTAGGGCATTCGCATCATATACTCTTAACATATTCTCTACTTTACAGTTTTAAACATACATTTTTCTAGTTTACAGAATTCCTATCCAAGATGAAACTGATGAATTCCATGAACATTCAGTGTTCATGAATCAAGAACACAGAAATACGAATTGAAGAAGAAGAAAAGGAAAGCAAATAAACTGCTGAATTTTATTATTGATCGTCAAACTTCAATTGGTGTTTACAAGGTGTAATTCAGTGGTTAAAAAGAAATGATCTGGTTTTTAACAATAAGAATTTCGATGTTGCGGCTGTGTTTGCGGATATTCAGTCGAGATGCTTCGAATGGGTTTCAGGTCGATGCTTTAAATTCAACTGGGAGTGGACCAAATGGAAACTTGATCCTTTTACTGCTACTTCTTCATAGTTTGCGGTCTTGTTTCTAGTTTTGGGGCTGTTTTTTGTTTTTTCGATTGGTTTTGTTGTACTCTCAGCTTCTTGCTGAATATTTTTCTAATAATAAAATATTTCTTTGGCTGTTCAAAAAAAAAAAAAAAAAAAAAAAGTGTAATTCAGTGTATATATAGACTGTCTTAGCTGTCAATTAACTCTCTAGACGGGTATAACTGATCCTAACAAGATAACCGCTCCCAACTAACTTTGTGCAAATGTGTTTGACAAAAGTCCTCAATGAACTTCAAGTGATAAGTTCAGTTTGGTGTTGTTTCTTGTAAGCTGCTGCTGCAATCTGTTATGAGCTTTAACAAAAATGCAGTAGATTCTCTATTATACATAATGCAATAGACATAAAGTAAAATTTACAGAATCTGTAAGAATGCGGTAGATGTAAAGGAAATTTTACAGAATCTGTAGTTTACATGATCAAGGGATTAATAATCCTTCAACTGGAAAAGAGAAAATTAGCTGCTTATTGACATAATAAAAAGCACAAGAAATAATTCAAAATACCGTGATGAATTGCAGAAAATTGAGAAGAGTGTAGTTGTTGAAGAAAATAAACCCTAGGAAAAAAAGTAAAACTGAAATAGAGTATCTGCTGCAGTGTTATTTTTCATGTTGAAATCTTTAAAATGGAGTTATTAAATGATTTACAGTATCTACTGCAAGTTCTTTTACAAAATCTATACACATGATCAATTATATCAGAATCTCTACTACAACTCACACACATGTGGGGAGGGGAGGGGTGATTTACATGTGTCTCGTGTTCTGAGACACAACCGAAATGAGACGTTGGACATATGCCCATCACACTCAGTGGGAACCACCTTATGCCCTGGGTGGTCTCAAGCCCCCCATATGGTGTCAAGCCCTCCCCCCCTCCCAAATTTTTATTATCAGTATTAGTAGTAGTGTTAATATTAAGACGTGTTATGCTGTGTTTTTTATACAAAAGACTTTATATCCTAGTGGTTTAAAAACAAATTTTTTTCGATCTCCATAATTACAGGTTGTAAAGTTCAAATCCCACTACCAACATTTTTTATTTTTTTCCAGGATTTTTTTAGCTTTCATGCATCTTAGTTTATATACCAAGACTCACCTGCAATTTTTTCCGATTCCGCCACTGATCACACTAAATTTAAAAGGCACACAATCCTACTGATTTAAAGTTGTGGAAACTGCAGATAAAATAAGGAAGCAAAAAAACTAATAAATAACATGATTGGAATCAGAGAAACACGGACTAATCGCACCGCCACCACATCTGGCTCTGACGTTGCGGTATAACCTGTGAGCTATTTCTCTGCAAAAAAAAAAAAAAAAAAAAAAAAAAAAAAAAAAACTCTATAATAAGACAATTGTTGCAAAACTCCAACATCCAGAAATAATAAAGCAATAAAAGTTTCTCAAAGATAAACTAGTTGGCACCCAGGTCTCAACTTTACGTCTTTACCTCTCACGATATGTCCAACTAATCAAATAATTTAAGCGAAACATCTTTACAGTTTACTGCATTCATCCTATATATACTCATCCTCAAGGTTTTGAAGACCGTCATTTCATGTATATCTTCTTGGGTACGTAAAGGAAAAAGGTTAGGGGCTGAGGTACAATTTTCTAGCCAGCAGGGCCAAACGGAAAACGTACCAATCAGACGATTAGATCACAAGATTACCAATTCAAAACTCCAGATAAAAATATTATAAGAAAAGTATAAGTGTTATGCAAATAAGAACTATATATGTCAAAAAAATTAAAAATAAAAACTATATACTCCCTCCGTTTTTCTTATATGTCGTAGAGAAAAGATTCAAACAGATTAAGAAAGTAATTATATGTATAAAATATAGTATTGGAAATATATTTTTTTATCATGGATGAAATACTTTATTGGTAGAACGAGTTTTAGATTAAATATATTTTTATTGGAGATGTAAATACTTTATCATGAAAGAGGAAAAAAAAGAATAAATGATCATTGAAAATGTAAAATGATAAATAAATAAAACAAAGAAATTCTAAAATGCGATGATAAAAAAGAAAAGAAAAGGAAGGAATACTATAATTGTATGACACGCACGCCCTATTCAAAAGGTCTTAAACCAATGGAACGTCGTCACGTGCGGCTTCAGATATTGATAATAGAGTAAAAAATATTTTATTTTTTTGTGTTTGGAATATATAAGTTTATAATATATATATATATATATATATATATATATATATATATATATATATAATTTTATCCAACTGGTTATGGGTCAAAATATGAAAAACAGTGAGTCCTTACCTTAAAAGAGTGGATCAATGCACACAAATTAATGAGTCAAATTCCCATATATCACGTATAGATGTGTTTATAAAAGAACTCTCACGGTTTATTGCTAGTTACATTTTTCTTTTGGGAGGGGGAGGAGGTTGGGCCCCTACCTACCTGTGCGCGGGCGGCTCTAAAATATTGCAAAATGGGTCACTAATTCTCTTAAATTTAAAATAAAAAAATAAAAATAAAAAACTATGATTTTTTACACTACTTAAATTTTTAATAATACTCCTAACCTGGCCACCTAAATTTTTTACGTATTAACACTTGACCGTAATTATACTTGAATTTTTATAATTAATACTTATAAATTCTCAGTAATATGATGTAACGCTATCTATCCCGACCCGTGTCCAAGAATTCCAGCAGCCGTTCCTGTTTGTGGGTGGCGCCGCCCCTATATTTATGTCGCATGAATCGCCTCGTCGTGAATGATGAAATATTACATCTCCCACAAAAGTAATTATGATGTAAACCGTATCTAACCTTTATTTTAAAGAGAGCTTTTTATTGATCAACTTGGGCCAAGAGGCCAAAACATTACAACTGGGAGGTATTAACGAAATGAATGGAAATTAAACAGGATCTATAGTCCAAGTTAGTCTCGGTCCTCGAACGTGAATCGCTTCTCGAGAGAAAAACATGTATCGTGGAACGGACACGATCCTGTCGAATGCGTGACTTTGTTACGCCAAAACCATATCCCGTAGAATATCTCGCGGAAAAGGTAAGGCCAATGTTTACCCGATGCTTGATTTCTAGGACCTTGTTGGATGCTCTCGTGAACCCAATCTTGAATATCATAGGCAGAGAAGAAATTCACCCAAAGGGTAGGGTGGAGAGCTTGTTTCCAAATACGACGAGGCCAACCTGCGCTATGTAAGGCATGGATGAGGTCTCCGTGTCTTTGGTAGCATAATTGGCAAGCGAGTCGCTTTGAGATGTGTCGAAGTGCCAAAAGGTTGTTGACAGGGAGGCAGTTTTGGCAAATTTGCCATAAACAGAGGTTGTATCTCAATGGCCCCTTAAGGCTCCAGATGTAGTTCCAATCAAAAGTACTCCGAAGGGCATATCCTCATTCTCGAGTTGAAGCAGATATGCGACGTGCACAGAATACTTACCATCGCTAGAAGGGTCCCATTTAATGTTGTCATTCTCTATCGTAAAACTTGGCTCAAACACTTTGGCTGTGCGACAAATATTTTTCCACAAAGCAGAACAGCCTGCCTTCGGGCTGGCAAAAGGGTTCCCGTACTTATCAATAAGAAGCGAGACCCAAGGGGAGGTATCATCAACCAGAATATGCCAGACTAGTTTTCCCACAAAATGCAAAATTCATTTCCTCTAGCCGTTTCAGCCCCAACCCGCCACTATCCTTGGGCTTACAAATGTTTTGCCAAGAGATAGAATGCCAACGTCTACTATCTTCAGTCTCATTCCAAAAGAATTGACGACAAAGTTTATCAAGTTCCGCGATAGTACATTTTGGTAGTTTTGTCGTTTGCATCACATAGTAAGGAAGGGTCGATAAAGACGTGTTAATTAGAATGGATCTACCTGCTTTCGAGAGTGATTTCATCTTCCAAGAGGTGAGCTTTCTGCGCATTTTGTCAACCAGGAAGGCGTAGGTTGTCCTTTTGACTCGAGAATGTATCAGAGGTGTCCCCAAATATTTACCCATATCGGTCGTGTGTTTCATTGATCGGGCAGGCCAAAACGGTTTCCATAATACCTGCTTGTTCCTCTGATGCTTCCTAAAAAAGGATGAGATCATCGGCAAAGAAGAAGTGCGAGAGTGGAGTAGATTTTCTGTTGAGCTTAACTGGTTTCCAGAGACCCTGGGCCACTGCTTCTTCAATTTTTTGACTCAGAATTTCCATGCAGAGAACAAAAAAGGTAGGGTGCCAGAGGATCTCCCTGTCTAAGCCCTCTCTCCGGAGTAATCGGATCCAATTTCTCCCTATTCCACAAAACCGAAAGGGAGGCAGACCTCAGACCATGCATAACTAGATCAACAATGTTTTTGGCGAAGCCAATTGAAATCATAATTTTTTCAACAAAATCCCAGGACACTCTGTCGTAAGCTTTCTCCAAATCGATTTTAATCAGCATAAACCCTTTTTTCCCCTGTTTTATCCGAAATGTATGGAGGCCTCTCGCACAATAATAATGTTACATGTGCTCCTACGCGTGCACATGTTCAGTTCGAGTTTCTTTGGTTTAACAATAGATTAAGTCCTTTGTATTAGTACTTGTTCGCAGACTCAAAGCATTCTGCATTTAGTCCATGTAATGCACTTTTTATAAAAGATAACTTGCAGCAGTGAATTGCAATGGTGAATGAGACCTTATTTTCTCTTTTGATACGGAGTTGCAAGTTAAGTAGTCACTAAATGATATATTGACGGGGCCGAGAGTGATCTTCCATCTTAGTCCTAGATTATTATTACACTAGTAAAATTGAGTGCCGTGCAAAGCACTGGCGTGCCCATCTTAGATGTTTTACCGTAATGTCAAAAACTATTAAATATAAAATACATTTCAACTAAAATATCACTCCACACATTTTAAGTACAACACAATATAAATGACGAAATTTTGCAGGCATTGATATTATACAACAAATTATGATGTCAATTATTTAACATAACGACAATTATAGTAAAAAAAAAACTGGAGTGGGCCGATGAACAGTGAAAAATAAAAATAATAAAAATTGGATTTTGGGCCGAATGAAAAGTAAAAAAAAAAAGAAAAAAAAAATTGGGCTGGGCTTCTGGCCGATGAACAGTAAAAAACAAGGAATTGAACCAATAAAAAAAAAACACTTGTCCCCCTCCCCTTCACCCTTGTCTTCTTATTATATATAGAAGGATATCCGAAGGTTGGATACGGTTGTGAAGTTGCTAAATAAGATAATCGCCAATCGGCTGCGCCTTATGATTGATAAATTGGTCAGCAACTCGCAGACAGCTTTCATCCCAAATGTCACTACAAAAAATAGACTTTTCCGTGACGAACATAATCGTCGTGAAAAGCATGGATTTTCGTCATTAGAGGTATTTGCAACGATCGTTACAAAGGCGATGTATGATTTACGGATTAAGCACATAAGTCACATATGTTTGGTAGGGAATTAACTTTAGGACTCATTTACTATAATCGATATATCACTTTTATTATAAACTTTATCAATCCTTCCTCAATCCCCATCACTGTATCAAAAAAACATTTGATCCCCATTTAGCAAAGGGTAGATCCGCCTATGAGCCTAGCTGCCTGATATAAAACATTTGTTTTTTTGAGTGATTTTTTATATCAGCTCGAATCTACACGTGAAAAAAATATAATTAGCTCGAGTTTGGCTCAAGTAAAAGGTGCATGCGATCGAGTTTGAATTTATAGCCATGTCAAATTCGTGTTCAAACTCAAGTTCATAAAATTAAGTAATGTGCTCAACTCGATAATCTTAATATTCGATTCGACTCTGATCGTTTACATCACCTTTTTTTAGGATTTCATGATAAAAATAATTGTCACCAAAGCCTCATCCAAAAATTTATCCACAATACAAAGGTGAGACCATGCGTTTCGTGACAAAATACTAAGCCTTTCGTGAGAAATCTTTCTTTTTGTCACTAATCAATAGAACATTTTGTGACAAACAAAATTATTATCACTAGAAGCTATCATTTGTGACAAATCTACTCTTTGTCACCAATAATTTGTCACAAAAATCTTTTTTTTAGTGTCGAGCAATATCTGACGCTTATGAATTCCCTAAGGTTGAAAGATCCCTCTTTGAACATACTGATAACGAAAATGAAACCCTAATTAGATCTACGTTCAAGCTTCATCGATCAAGAACATAACAAAAGTCAATGTTAGCTTTTTAAGCCAACAGGCCGAAACTACTGTAGATATAAAGAGAGATATGATTTTTCCTCAATCATAAAACTCTTGTAAACGTTTGTGCTAGATCGATCTCCACTTCACACTCGTCGTTTTAATCACTAGAAATCAAAAACCGATGCACCGATAATTAAAATCTGTTTCTTGATTCACCTTTAATTCAACATAAACCCTAATAATTAAAGAACCAAGAGGTAGGTTTAATTTGAAACCATTATTTAATAATTCCAAAATATATTAAACAACACAACGAATACTTGCTCATAGTTTAATCTCAATACTTATTTATTTTGAACGGCAAAAAAAAAAGATTTTATTGTTAGAAAAATATTCAGCAAGGTGAAAATACAACAAAACCAATCAAGAAAACAAAAAACACCCCCAAAACTAGAAACAAAACCGTAGACTAAGAAGAAATAGCAGTAAAATGGTCAAGTTTCAATTTGGTCCACACCCTGTTGAATTTAAAGTAACGACATGAAAACCCATTCAAGTATATATCTCGATCAATATCTGCAAACATAGCTACAACATCGAAAATCTTATGGTTGAAAACCAGATTATTTCTTTTTACCAAAGCTTCCACAATGTCACTTTTCTAATAGCATTCTCAAATAACAAAAAAACAAAACAAAGTAAAAACTATGATACCCTTAAATAAAAGTACGAGTTAGTTACGGTGTATATATACACAAGCCAACAGTTATAGGAAATAATGCCAGGAACCCATTGATAAATATTTAGAAAAATTAATGTTTGAAATACTTTGATATGTAAATTTATTCGGATTACTGTAGATATAAACTATCAAGCATAAAATCTGTAAAATTCAAGTTCTTTTTATTAGATTATGGTACACGAGAATTCAGATAAATTTAAAGAGACTATCAAGTATATATATAAATCTGTAAAATTAAAGTTTTATGAATAGACTGTGGTGCACATGAATTCAGATAATTGAAAGAGTTTGAACTTTGAATCCATAAAATATAGTGATTTGTTATCAGCATTTTTCAAAGGTTGGGTTTCAATCAAGAGAGGTCTCACCGCTCTGTCCCTACTCCCTACAGATTCATGTAGGGTATAAACAGGAACTCGATCCCTCTACGGTGCAAGTGCAGATCACATGCAGTCTTTGTCTGTACACTCAACGACGTCGTTTCGATTGTGTATTTTTTTAGATCGATCGAAGCTGGCGTCGTTTGAGTCTGACAAAGACCGCTTCAGTCTGTCACTTACACCGTAGGGGATCGAGTTCCGTATAAACAGGGGGTGGGATCCCTCCGGTACAAATATGCGGTCATCTCCTACGGTACATAAATATTAAGTTGCCACATGTATCATATATCATCACAGCCGCTTTTTTTCTTTTGGCATCAAACAAAATGGAACGACATCGTTTCACCAGCATTTTCTTCACCCATGCTTTGTATATTTTTAATTTTTTTTTGGTCGAGCCAGGATATTTTATTAAAAAAATTAAAGAAAGATGCTTTTACATCTGAAAATTTTTACACAATATTTACAAATAAAGCAACACTACTGGCCACGCTAGTCTAAGCTCCCGCTTTATGAATTGCTTCGGATATGAAAACCATCTTTGGTGGTCGACGTGCATCGCTTCCGTGTATCTCTTGGTTTCTCCAATACCAAACTTCATGGACGAGCTCGCGGTAAAGAAATCTCCAAAACTGAATAATATCATGTTTGTACATGTTCTCGCTTAGGCATCGACTAATCCAAGAAGCATCTGGGACTGAATTAAATTGATGCCAACGATGTTGATGAATTACTTGCTTCCACATATTCTTGACCCAATAACAATCTCGTAGCGCATGGATCGAGGTTTCTAAGGACGTGCCACAAATGCTACATGTCCCATCATTAATGATGTGACGTGAAGATAGAAGATCTGCCGTAGGGAGAGCGTTTCGATGAGCTTGCCAAAGAAAAAAGTTGCCGCGAAGGGGGCCTTTAATCGACCAAATATGTTTCCAAACATGGTTAGAATGTACGGACTAAATATGGCACATACTACCAACCCATGCTTTGTACTTTACTTCATTATCCATTTCTATTAATTCTTTTTGCATCCCATTTGTGTACACCTTTTTTGTTTCATCATTTGCTACCAGTAATTGTTTTCTATATCTTCATTTTTTTTCCTGGCGAATTATTGATTCCAAATATATATATATATTTCTTTTTCTTCTTGGACTTGCTGTGTTGAACACTTTCAATTAAAAATAATGACTATAAAGTAATGACTCGTTTGGGTTGATGTAATGTAAGAAATGAAATATTTTCTTTTTTTAGTTTCATCAATATGGAATATTTGGAAACATAAGAATAAAAATTATTTTGATTCCAATGTAATAAAATTAAAAAGACTATGGAATGACTGGATTGAAATAAAAATTATTCTATTTCTTTTTTTTTTAAGGTAAAAATTTATTCTATTTCATTACCTACCAAACGCACTAATAAATTGATATTATTCCATTCCATTCAATTTCATCATATTCATTTTTTCAATCAATCCAAACGAGTAATAATTGTAATGAGTCAGAAGTAGACTCCATTCATAGTCAAATCAATAATTTTAGATTGAGTAATTTTTAAATTGATAATTAAAAATATCACATTTTGGAAAGATTTTTAAGTGGATAAGTTTGATAAGGAGATGTACAAGTTGTCAAAAATTTATAGGTTGAAGAAAAAAAAACACTGAAAAGGAGTGTCACAATTCATTAACATTTTCTCTTTCCTCCTTATTTTTAAATATTAATAATATCTTTTGATCAAAATCTTGAAACGTGATAAAAGTTTATTATTTTTTTTTTTCTTCGTTATGAGATGTGGTTTGATATCATTACATCGTTTTTAGTTCAAATGAATTTGAAAAAGCAAATGAACTTTGATATTGAATTTCGACAGTTACGTCGGATTATGGCCATTGTGGTCCGGTCTGAAACATGCAATGTTATTTGTAAATATAATGGAAATGGACATCTTAATTGTTTCCAATATTCTCAACTAACAACAAAACATGGGCAATTAGAATTTTATCGAATATCTCAACCCCAAAAGGCTGAAAATCAAAGTTTTACAAATAAAAAAAAATGAAACTCATATAAGAATTTTGATGCTTAAAAACAAAAGAAACATACTAATGTTCAAAAATAATTTAGCAACATACAAACAAACAGAAACAGAAAAAATAAAAGAAATGTCAGTGGAAAAAAGAGCAAAAGAAATAAACATATAGAAAACAATTACTTGTATTACGTTTATGTTTTGTATATAAGTATATAGGGGCTTTTATGTCTTTTGACTGATGTATAGTTGGGTATTCAGTCACCCATATAAATAGGACTCTTAGTTTATTTTCTGAAAATAAGATGGTTAATCAATTAATGAAAAACCCTATTTTCCTATTTCATCGTTCTCTGCTTCTCTACCTCCTAAAATTGATTTAGCTTCAGTCACAGAAAAGTGAATCCAATTCACTTTTCTTCATGGTATCAGAGCTCCAAGGTTGAATACCGATCTGAGTTTTTTTTGTTGTTTTTCTTACTGAAGATTGCTGTGTTCTCAGTTTACTCGATTGAGATCGAGAAATGGCAGAAGAAAGGCAGTTGCGAGCAACTGGAGAGTTGGAAGCTTCGAGCCCCTTTTATTTGCATCCGAATGAAAGTCCGGCCTTGATTCTTGCAGATCCGCCCTTAGATAGCAAGAATTATCACTCCTGGAGTAGATCGATGCGCATGGGTCTGATTATGAAGAATAAATTAGGTTTTGTGGATGGATCGATTCCAAAGCCTGTAAATGATGAAAGAATGAGAGCGAAATGGGAGCAGTGTGACATCACGGTGATGTCCTGGATAATGAAGTCGGTAAGTCCTCCAATTGCGAAAGATTACGTGGATGAATTCGCTCGTGAAGTTTGGGAAGATCTTGAAATAGGTATTCCAAGATGAATTGCTTTCGTTTATCGATTTCTCGAAGAAATCAATCAAATTACTCAAGGTACATCATCTCATTCTATCGAGTATTTTGCCAAGTTGAAAACCGCCTGCAGGATGAGATTATGATTTTAAGACCAATTCCTTCCTGTGAATGTGCGGTTAAGTGTACTGTGCGATCATTCCCACATTCGTTGGGTACATAGAATCTGAATATGTTATTCGATTCATGAAAGGATTAAACGAGAGTTTTGCACCATAAGTCACGGTTTATTTGTCAAAACCATTGCCTCTATTATCAAGCTTTTGCAATGAGTATCTGATTTGAGAATCAAATGGAGTACAAATGCAAGCCATCCACGAATACTCGATCGATAATATTTGCAAACAAGTCAAATTCGAGATATAATGGAGGCAAGAATTATCTTGACACGAGGAAATGATAAATATCAGTCTAATCGAAATGGTGATAAGTCTCGGTCTCAATCTCGAGAAATGGTGTTAGGAAGAAGGTTCGAGTGTTCTTCTTGTGGTTACAATGGTCATACCATAGAAGATTGCTACAGAAAGAATGGATTTCCACCGACCGAAATCGAAGAGAAAAGTTAACTTGGTTGAAGGTGAAGGAACCACAAGAGAGAGACAACAATACATATTCAAATGCAAAGTGTGACATCTCCAATGCAGGCTTCAATTTGATTCAATGATTTGAAGTTGGTCAAGTTACTTGATCAAATGAATGTGGAAGAGAAGACAGATCCCAGTGTGAATCATGCTGTAGAGTGTTGATCACTAATTTACATCGAGAATGATCGGGAAGTGCAAGGTAAAGGATTAAACAATTGGATACTAGACTCGGGAGCTACAGATCATGTGACATATTCTCTTGAATTCTTTGAGAAGGTTAGGGAGGTTAAAGGGATAGAAGTCACTCTACCAAATGGAATTTTTGTAAAAGTAACACACATTGGGCTGTGAAAGATAAACAATAATCTGATCTTGGAAGAAGTGTTATGTGTTCCTAGCTTCAAGTGTAATCGATATCTTTGGGAAAAATCACATCTAATAGAACTCTTTGTGTAATTTTCACCGATGGAGTTTGTTGTATACAGGACAATGACAGTGGGCAGAAGATTGGTATAGCTAAAAAGAAGAATGGGCTGTATCAAATGGAATCCAGCAACAGATCTGCAGTGGTAGAAAGGGATAGCAAAACAGTTTGTAATAGCTCCTCATTCTTTTATATGTCCCCTAATAAAGACCTCCTGTGGCATTTGAGGTTGGGACATATGTCTCATCAAAGAATGAGTATTGTCAAGAAAGAATTAGATGATGTAGTATTACACGAGCATTTTTATGTGTGTCCTCAAGCAAGAATGAAAAGATTACCTTTTCCCTTGAGCAATACAATTGTGAATGGATGTTTTGAGTTGGTTCACATGGATTTGTGGGGTCCATACAGGCATCTAACAGTACATGGACAGTCCTATTTCATGACAATAGTGGATGATTTCAGTAGATATACATGGGTTTTTATGTTAAAAAGTAAGCTGAAGTTAGGCCTTTAATACAGAGTTTTTGTGCTTTTGTTTCAACTCAGTTTCAGTCATAGGTTAAGGTCATCAGATCAGACAATGGAGCAGAATTCAACTGGCCAGAGTTTTATGCAGAGAAAGGGATCATTCATCAAGAAAGTTGTGTTTCAACACCACAATAGAATGGTGTTGTAGAGAGAAAGCACCAACACGTTCTCAACACACAACTAGAGCTCTGAAATTTCAAGCAAATCAGCCTATTATTTACTGGGGATCTTTGATAATCCATGCAATCAAATTAATAAACATGACTCCTACTCCTCTCTTGAAAGATTTAACACCTTATCACAAGTTATATAACAAAGATCCGGATATAAGACACTTAAGAGTGTTTGGCTGCTTAGTTTTTGCTTCTTCATTAGTCAGGAACCGTAGCAAATTTGACACTAGAGCAAGAACATGTGTTAATCTAGGAATGTCAGATACAACAAAGGGATTTATTTTGCTTGATTTGGTGTCTAGAGAGATTTTTATATCAAGAGATGTCATTTTTCATGAACTGACATTTCCTTTTCATGACAGGACCAATAATAAGGCAACTGATTTTGTATCTTTACCAGTGGTATGTTGGAAAGGTGTCCTAAACCCAATCGGGTCGGACCGGATCCGACCGGGTCGGGTCATTCTGATCTATTTAGTTCATGTAATAACTTTATTGTGATTAATAAAAGCACTTATGTTATTATATATTGTTTGTCTTCATATTATTTGTAGTATATATATAGTAACGCCCCTAGTATCGATCAGATGATAGAGAAACCATGATAGTGATTATGGTTGATGAGATCTCTAATCACTATAACAAGGTTGGTACTTAAATGTCTCTAGTCTTACATATTATCAAATGGGACATTGATAGTATAATCGGACTAAAGCGTATTGGATGTCTTCTATCTTTTAGAAGGTAGGGATAGATCTCGTCTATCGAAGTGTAGGGACACTTGGGTACGCGTGGGCGTGTATTAGAGAATGCGTCGTTAGGTGACCGAACTCCACTTACATTAAGTGTCACACTATGTGGCGGTTGTGTAATTATCCTTTTGACCGGAGTCTTCATGGCATCACGGTGTGGATTGTCATGCTTTGACACTATTGAGATTTCTCCTAACCACGGGCGATCATGCGGTAGTGATTGGGTATGATATTGAAGCATCGCGGAGTATACATGATTGGTCGTCCGGGAATCGCGTATCCTATGATTGGGATCGAATATCCGAAATGGCCTTCTTATAAGGAATGTCTCGCTCTCGAGAATCTTTGCAAAGTGGGAGTAAATGTGTTATTCCGAGAGAGCATGATATCCAGATTATAAGATACGATCGTCAATGTATTGACACTCGAGATCTGATCGTATGGATATTATTATAGCGATAGGATTGTAAGTTACACGATAATCGCTTCACATGAAAGGTAGTAGTCATTGCTTTTGACTCTTCCGATAATTGGGAAGTCACGCGTGTGTTCTTGACGCTATCCCGTGATCGTTAGGTATGAAGGGCATTTTAGTAAATTGCACTTTGTGTCTACGGCCAACATATTCGAAGCCTATCGGGTCACACACATATGAACATCGAGTCGGATTAAAATGCGGTTATAGTTGATAACCAAATAAGGAAAGTTTATCTCTACAGACTATAAAGGTTATAGTGGTAAATTAATATGGTGGTGTTTATTTATTATGAATAAATAAAATACAAGATATTAATTATATATAATTTATATTAATTAAAGAATATTCGGAAGTCAATTTATTGACTAAAGGGGCGCCACTTTTGAGTGTATGAGATACAACTTGGATTGTGCAGACTTTAATTAATAAATATTGCCATAATATTAATATAGGATATTAATTGATTTTAAAAAATAGATTTATGGTAATAAGATAATTATAATCAATATATGATATTGACAAAATATTATAATTAAAGAGATAAATCAATCTAATTGATTTTCCTTATTTTATTAGAAAAGGTTTTCTTCTCCTCCACACTACATGTAGGGCGCCACTTCCTATATAAAAGGAAGTGGGTGTCAGCTCTTTTGTACAACACAATTGCAAGAGTTCATAATTCTTGTGTAAAATAGAGAGCTCTCCATAGTGAGTTTGTGAGGAAGAAAAGGTCGATCTAGCGACCGGAGTTTTTCGATAGCAATCCAAGGAGGATTCCGGCGAGGGTTCGTGTGGATTAGCGATAGAGGCCGGACGCGTGGGCGGCTTGCGCGATTGAACTACTCTCCGTTGGCGGTCAAAGCGACGATCTTGTAGATCATCTAAGGTATAACCGTCAAACTACTTAACGTGTTTATTGCATTAAACGAAGAACGATCTAGAAAAGGAAATCAAATTTTAAATTCATTTGCGTTAAACTAGTGATTTCCTAATAGTGGTATCGAGAGATGACTTGAGCTTAAGCAATAAGCATAATTTAAATGCGTAGTATTTAATCGATAGATGCAAGATTTAAATCACGAAAACGTTAAAAAAAAAAAAAAAAAAATAGGGTTCTTGGGGTCGGCCGATCGGCGGCGCCTCTCCCTCTAACGGCGGCGGTAACCCTAGGGTTGCCGTCCGTCGGCTCTCTCTTCCAATGGGGAGATCAACCGCACGTTTTGTGATATTTTATTGTGCATAGATATCTCGTTTGTTTAGTTGTGTCATATGGCCAACCAATGGTTCAAATAGTTTGGACCATTTAGGAAACCATATATGACATTGGCCTTCCAAATTTTGATTTGGAATAGGCTGAAACCCTTTCCAAATATTTGATTTGGAATAGGCTGTTTCAAAGCCACTTCCAAAATTTTGATTTTGGAAAGTGGCGAGCCTAAACCAAAATTATTTGGCCTCTCCAAATATTTGATTTGGAATATGCCTGGCCCCTTTCAAATATTTGATTTGGAATAGGCTTAGCTGTGCCACACTCCAAAATTTTGATTTTGGAAAGTGGCGAACTGCAGACTAAAATAATTTGGCCTTTCCAAATATATGATTTGGAGTAGGCTGCCCTTTCCAAATATTTGATTTGGAATGCTTAGCTTGTGCCACTTCCAAAATCTTGATTTTGGAAAGTGAAGCAGACTAACTAAATTTAGTTTTGGAAATGAAACAAATAGGAGACTTTATAATTTTAATTTTATTTTGAATAGTTCAAATTTAATTAAAATTGAAATCGATTTAAAATTAAATGTTAATTTTAATTTTCGGTTAAGTCATATAATTAATTAAAAGTTATTTAATTATTTGACGCGATAAAATAAAAGACGCATGAGTAGTAGTAGTTAAAATTAGAATTTAATCTTTTTCATAAGATAAAATTGTATGGATTAGATAGTAGATATAATGTGATTATATGGACCCGATCGATCGCTTTCGACCAAATAGGATAGATGGGAATGTTTTCTTTATGTTGGTTTTTGAAAAATTGTCCTAGGCCGTTATGAAGAACGTGACCTAGTTTACTTTTTGCATTTATCCCATTCCCTGAGTTCCCCCCCGTGTGCGGCGGGTGTAATTATTTATTATGTAACAAGAATGGAGCAAGAAGTTCGAGACCAAGGAGAGATAAAGAACCCATTGGCGTACAGCAATAAAGATCCTATTGGCGGTTGCAGATACCCTTAGTTTGTGACCATGGTTTAAATCGCTTTGTTCGATTCAAACCGCACTCTAGAAAAGTCCATGATCATACCGGTTATTTTATGCGCGGAATGTTGTGTATGTTTTACTTTATATGATATCGTAGTAATATGCACATAGTAGATGAGACCATAATTAAACCAAATTAATTAAGTGAATTAATTTAAAATTATTCCCACTCCAAAAATCGAGCCAAAATTGTCTCCCAATATTATAATGACGGTGAAGAGCCTTTGTTCGGATCCAACTGATCGACCACCGTCGGGAGTTGACCTACCACGGGTATATCGTTATTATTGAGATATGATCGTCACGAGATCTCATGAATATTGGGTTATGACTCGACTAAAGTCTTTCGGTGATTGGCCACCGTCGTACGTCGACTTTAGAGACAAGGGTTGACTATCACATAGAGATGTGAGACGTCAAAGAGTTGACTAGTCGACCACCGAGTCGTCGCGATGCGATCGCGGTGGTAGAGTACCTACCTTTCGAAATTGCCGAGATTGATCGACCACCGTCGGGGATTAAGGCAACTAGATAGGGTCCCAGCCACTAAAGAATTAATTAAAATTCTTGAAAGCCAATAGGGAATAGTTGGCTAGTGGGAGTAAAACCTTATAAATTTCTTAGTGCAAATTTAGGTTTTTATACATGAGCTTTTACTTATTCTATCTTTATTTATTGTTGTAGAAAATGTCAAACAAATTGAACCTTCGTTTTATCATCGAAAACAAGCTTGACGAAACTAATTTTCTCGATTGGGAAAGAAACCTCAAAATCGTTTTGAGGCACGAGAAGATTGGCTATGTCTTGGGCGAGGCCCTACCGGAAAAGCCAGCGAGGGTTCGGTGCAGATGTTGTCGAGAAGTACAACAAGCACTTTGATCGACAAGATCGATGCTACATGTATCATGCTTGCTTCTATGACACCGGAACCGGCTGCGAAGCGGCATGAGTCTATGGGCGCCTACTCTATCATGGTCCACCTGAAGGAACTTTACGCTTCTCGGTCCTCGCACCGAGAAGTGCGAGTCTCGAAGGCCCCTGTTTAGTTGTAAGATGGCATCTGGGGCTCTTTGTGGGTCACACGTGCTTAAAATGATCGGGTACATAGAGAGGCTTGGGAAGTCGGGCCACAAGTTGGAACGAGTTGAGTATTGACTTGATTCTCGCAATCTCTACCGACTCATTCTCGCAGTTTGTGATGAACTATCACATGAACAAGATAGATTGCTCCTCTGCGGAGTTATTGAACATGTTGAAAATCTGCTGAGAGGCACTTTGTAGGGAAGGGAAAGCAAGTGTTGCTTGGTCACTTGAGCAAGGGGCAAGGCAAAAGCCCAGAAAAAGTCCAAGAAGGCGAAGGCACACCTAAGCCAACGCCTAAGATAGCAAAAGACAAATCCAAGGATGCTTGCTTCCATTGCGGTGAGACCGGACATTGGAGGAGAAACGCAAGGGCTTCTTGAGTACCAAGAAGAAGCATTACGATGCTTCGACTTCAGTATATTTATGATTGAGATCAACATTACTTCTTCTAAGTCTAACCACTTTGGGTATTAGATCATCGGTTGTGGTTCTCTCATATTTGTCTGAATATATCACGTGCACTAAGAAGAACTAGAGATCTGAGGAAAGGAGAGGTGGACCTCACGCGTTGGAAATGGAGCAAGTGTTCTTTGCTACCGGCCGTAGGAGTTTATTTTCTTTCATTGCCCAAAGGGGGCTAGTACTAGAACTCAATAATCATGTTATTTTGTTCCCCGCTCTTTACGAAGAGCATTATTTCTATTTCTGCATTAGATGTTGATGGATTTTCTTTTACGTTTGAGAATAAATGTTGTTCTTTTTCACGTGATGGAATCTTTTATGGTACTGGCATACTTAGCAATAGTCTCTACATATTAGATATGAATGTTGATGTACTTAATATAAATAACAAGAAAGCCAAAACAAATGACTTGAATGAATCCTACTTATGGCATTATAGACTTGGCCATATAAATAAGAATCGCATTTCCAAACTCCATAAAGATGGAATGTTGGATCAATTCGATTACTGAATCGCTTTGATACATGCGAAGCTTGTTTACTTGGCAAGATGACAAAGTCACCTTTTAGTGGCAAAGGGATAAGATCCAATGAATTGCTTGAACTTATACATACCGATGTGTGTGGCCCAATGTCAATTCAAGCCAAAGGAGGATACTCTTATTTTATCACTTTCATGATGACCATTCTCGCTATGGTTATATATACTTAATGAAGTATAAGTCTGAAGCCTTCGAAAAGTTCAAAGAATTCAGAAGTGAAGTGGAGAAACAACTAGGTAAAGAAATCAAAACACTTCGATCCGATCGAGGTGGAGAATACCTAGATGGAGAGTTTCAAAGTTATTTAAAGGAGAATGGGATTCTACCTGAATGGACCCCTCCAGGGACGCCACAAATGAATGGCATATCTGAGAGGAGGAATCGTACTTTGTTAGACATGGTACGTTCCATGATGAGCTATGCAGTTCTTCCAAAATCGCTTTGGGGTATGCTCTAGAAACCGCATCCTATACACTCGAACCGAGTTCCATCAAAGACGGTTGAGTCCACTCCTATGAAGTGTTCAAAGGGAAGAAACCAACACTAGGTTACATGAAACCTTGGGGATGTCCATTTATGTGAAACGAACCATGCACGACAAATCGGAACCTAGATCGACAAATGTCTGTTTGTGGGTTATCCTAGAAACCAAAGGGTACCAATTTTACCACCCTGAGGAACAAAAGGTGTTTGTTGCCAGGACTGGCCACTTTCTGGAGAAAGAGTTTATTCTGGATAGGGTCAGTGGGAGTAAGATTGATCTCGAAGAAATTCGAGAACCACTTACGGATAACGATCCGTTGATGGAAGTAGAGGAGGCACCACATACAAATGTGGCGCCACCTCTACCGTGAGACACAATTACACCTCGAAGATCCACCGAGGAACGCCGTGGACCCGAAGGTACATCGGCGTGTATCTCATGGAAGATGAGGACCCTAGAACTTATGAGGAGGTGTCTTTGTTAAGGCACGACAAAGAGAAATGGCTCAAAGCCATGAATTACGAGATGGAATCCATGAAGGACAACCAAGTTTGGAACTTAGTTGATCCGCTGAGGAATAGTTCCCATAGGGTGTAAATGGGTCTTTAAGAGAAAGACCGACATGGACGATAACGTGACCACCTACAAGGCTAGGTTGGTGGCAAAAGGTTATAAGCAAAGACAAGGAGTTGACTATGATGAAACCTTCTACTTTGTTGCCATGTTAAAATCCATTAGAATTTTGCTCGCTATTGCGAAGATACCATGATTACGAAATCGGCGGATGGATGTGAAAACAAACTTCCTTAACGGGAACTCATGTCTGAGGAAGTGTATATGACACGGCTGAGGTTTCACAACCAATGACGCCAGGATGGTGTGTAAACCGCAAAGATCCATTTATGGATTAAAGCAAGCTTCTCGGAGTTGGAATCTTCGCTTTGATGAGATAATCAAACAGTTTGATTTCATCAAGAACGAAGATGAGCCACTGTGTTTACAAGAAGATTAGTGGGAGTGCCATTGTGTTCTTAATGCTTTATGTGGATGACATCTCTTTCATGGGAATGATGTGCCCATGTTACAATCAGTCAAAGCTTGGTTATCCAAGAACTTCTCAATGAAGGACTTGGGTGAGCGCGACCTATATCTCAGGAATAAAGATCTATAGAGATAGATATAAAAGGTTGCTTGAGTGCATGCCGCAATCCACCTACATAGACAAGATCTTTGAAGAGATTCGACATGGAGCGATCAAGAAAGGATTGCGCCCATGTCACATGGTCTACTACTGTCGAAGGGAATGAGTCCTAAGACAGAGGAGGAAAGAGGCACAAATGAGTAAAGTCCCTTATGCTTCCCGGCAATTGGGTCTATCATGTATGCCATGTTATGCACAAGGCCAGGCGTCTCGTACTCTTAGTATGACTAGTAGGTACCAGGTCCAATCCAGGTGATGGTCACCGGATTCTTCATCAAAAATATCCTTAAGTACTTGAGACGTACTAGGGATATGTTCCTGGTTTTCGAGAACGATGATTTAGTATTGCGAGGTTACACACGGATGCGCTTCCAAACCGACAAAGACGACTTCAAGTCACAATCTGGATTTGTTTTCACGCTTAACGGCGGAGGCGGTGGTGGAAGAGTTCCAAGCGAGGAGACTCTGCGGACTCTACAACGGAAGCTTGAATACATAGCGACCTCGGAGGCGGCAAAGGAAGCGATTTGGATGAAGAAGTTCATTCACGAACTTGGTGTGGTTCCTCCATTGAAGGTCCAGTGCCTGCATCGTGTGATAATAATGGAGCGATATCTCGATCAAAGGAACCAAGGTCTCATCGAAGTCCAAACATGTGCTACGGCGCTATCACTTGATTAGAGAGATAGTAGATAGAGGAGATGTAAAGATAGAGAAAGTCCACACGGATGATAACATAGCTGATCCGTTAACCAAGGCATTGTCTCAAGCTAAGCATGAGAAACATGTTCACTTGCACGGGCTTAGGCATATGGGTGATTGGCTTTAGGCCAAGTGGGAGATTGTTGGAAAGGTGTCCTAAACCCAATCGGGTCGGACCAGATCCGACGTGGTTCTTAGTCTAGGCGATCAAAGTTTTAGGTGGAGTTTTTATACTAATGCGAAAAATAAATTTTAACTAACGAGATTAACTAGGTGATTAAAAAGCATAGCCGAGCCATGATCCAACAGGTTATCTCCCACAGAAAAACTTGATAAGGAGTGTGTTTTATCTGATTCGATTCATATGACATTCACGGGTGTTAACTCTTTATTCTTGCGTTAAGATCTCGAATGTGACTCTCACTTAACCCCACACTAGGTTTATTAACCTCCTTTAGAGAGAGCTAACTCGCTTTAACATGGTTGACCGGAATAAAAAGCCGTTGAAAAACCTCACAAAAACATAATTTTAACGTATCACTTAGGTTGCCAATCTAACGATTAAGACTATGGTTTAGTGATTTTAAAACATGTTTCGCACATCTCGTAAAAATAAGAATTTCACTTAGGCATAGTCCGGATCTGCTACTTAGATTGTCAATCTAACAATCGGGACTATGATTAGTGATATCCATATCTCACATCTCACCACAAAATACATTTATAAGCTCGATGTAACCGTGAACAAAGTTGTCAATTTTATTCAAAGTTAGGAAAATGATCAAAACGGGTTTTAAAACATGAGTTTATCATACGAACGTTTAATTACGCGCACACAACTCCCATCTCGTCTCCCGAGGTTAATTTTACCCGCTTTCACATAATTCGGCTATGTTGAGTTTAACTACTCATATTAACGAAAATAACAACGAAAATAACAAAACGAAAGAAAACAAAACGAAAAAGATAACTACAGCTATATAGATATACGTATAGATATATATATAGATATATATATAGATATAGATATATATATAATATACGTATATATATATATATATATTTATACTAATTGCATAAAATAAAAGAAAGCAATAAAAAGCGAAAGCGAAATTATATTAAAACTATAACTAGTCGGGTTATTACACCGACATTATAACAACATATATATTACATATATAGTTTCAAAACATAATTAAAAGAAAGGAAAGAAGAAGAGATGGGGAAGAAGGGGGCACCGTTGTCAGCATTCTTTGATGCTCTGCTATATATAGGCAAATATAAGGGGGCCGGATCGATCCGAAATTGTGCCGGATCGATCCGAGCTCATCATCACTAATGATTACAGTAACATGCAGCACATGCAGGAGAATATAATTATATATAATTATATATTAAACTTCTAAAATTCATATCTCGAGTTGTAGACCTCCAAAAATCATGATTCAAACGTCATTAGAAAGCTCTCGGAAAATTCTTCAACTTTCATGAAGGACACTTCTTCAGAAAACGTCGTTTTGATGGGCCATTCCCATTACGTGTCGTTTGCGACATTTTCCTTAATACAAATCAATTAGCCACTTGACCACCATTTGAGTTGTAGAAATCCGATTGACTTGATTCAAAATCCATTGGAAAGCTTTCTTGAAGATATACAACTTTCATGAAAGATTCTTTTTCAGAAAACGCCGTTTTGATGAGCCATTCGTATGTCGTGTCGTTTTCGGGATTTTTACTATTACGAATCGATTAGCCACTTGGTCATAACTCGAGTTGTAGACCTCCAATTAACATGATTCAAAATGCGTTGGAAAGCTCTATCAAAGATCTACAACTTTCATTAAGGCCACCTCTTCAGAAAATGCCGTTTTAATGGGCCATTGGTTCGTCGAAGATATAAATCGTTAGTGACATTTATGAACCACCGATCCACTTGACCTTTTAAGCTTGTGGCACAGTCTTATATCCCTAAAAACACCTCTTTTAGGCCTCAAAACGTGTCGTTACTCGGGATTTTGGTTAACCTAAAATTCTGCAATAAACCACCAAAATACCAAACGTAAATCCGACACGACACTCCGGTTACTAAACCGGTACAAAAACTAGTAAAAACACGATATTTTACAAAATAGTCACGACTTATATATTTTTATGAAATTTAGAAATTAATGACTTTAATTGATATAAAAGTGCTCGAAATGATATCAAAAGTGGGTTGAAAAGTTATAAAAATAACGGTGAATTTTTCCGTTATCAACCGGGTCGGGTCATTTACAGTCTATTTAGTTCATGTAATAACTTTATTGTGATTAATAAAAGCACTTATGTTATTATATATTGTTTGTCTTCATATTATTTGTAGTATATATATAGTAACGTCCCTAGTATCGATCATGATAGAGAAACCATGATAGTGATTATGGTTGATGAGATCTCTAATCACTATAACAAGGTTGGTACTTAAATGTCTCTAGTCTTACATATTATCAAATGGGACATTGATAGTATAATCGGACTAGCACGTATTGTATGTCTTCTATCTTTTAGAAGGTAGGGATAGATCTCGTCTATCGAAAATGTAGGGACACTTGGGTATGCGTGGGCGTGTATTAGAGAATCGTCGTTAGGATCGACCCACTTACATTAAGTGTCACACTATGTGGCGGTTGTGTAATTATCCTTTTGACCGAGTCTTCATGGCATCACGGTGTGGATTGTCATGCTTTGACACTATTGAGATTTCTCCTAACCACGGGCGATCATGCGGTAGTGATTGGGTATGATATTGAAGCATCGCGGAGTATACATGATTGGTCGTCCGGGAATCGCGTATCCTATGATTGGGATCGAATATCCGAAATGGCCTTCTTATAAGGAATGTCTCGCTCTCGAGAATCTTTGCAAAGTGGGAGTAAATGTGTTATTCCGAGAGAGCATGATATCCAGATTATAAGATACGATCGTCAATGTATTGACACTTTCGAGATCTGATCGTATGGATATTATTATAGCGATAGGATTGTAAGTTACACGGTAATCTTTCACATGAAAGGTAGTAGTCATTGCTTTTGACTCTTCCGATAATTGGGGTCACGGTGTGTTGCTGACGCTATCCCGTGATCGTTAGTATGAAGGGCATTTTAGTAAATTGCACTTTGTGTCTACGGCCAACATATTCGAAGCCTATCGGGTCACACACATATGAACATCGAGTCGGATTAAAATGCGGTTATAGTTGATAACCAAATAAGGAAAGTTTATCTCTGTAACTATAAAGGTTATAGTGGTAAATTAATATGGTGGTGTTTATTTATTATGAATAAATAAAATACAAGATATTAATTATATATAATTTATATTAATTAAAGAATATTCCGGAAGTCAATTTATTGACTAAAGGGCGCCCACTTTTGAGTGTATGAGATACACTTGGATTGTGCACTTTAATTAATAAATATTGCCATAATATTAATATAGGATATTAATTGATTTTGAAAAATAGATTTATGGTAATAAGATAATTATAATCAATATATGATATTGACAAAATATTATAATTAAAGAGATAAATCAATCTAATTGATTTTCCTTATTTTATTAGAAAAAGGTTTTCTTCTCCTCCACACTACATATGGGCGCCACTTCTATAAAAGGAAGTGGGTGTCAAGCTCTTTTAGACAACACAATTGCAAGAGTTCATAATTCTTGTGTAAAATAGAGAGCTCTCCATAGTGAGTTTGTGAGGAAGAAAAGGTCCGATCTAGCGGCCGGAGTTTTTCCGATAGCAATCCAAGGAGGATTCCGGCGAGGGTTCGTGTGGATTAGCGATAGAGGCCGGACGCTGCGTGGGCGGCTTGCGCGTTGAACTACTCTCCGTTGGCGGTCAAAGCGACGATCTTGTAGATCATCTAAGGTATAACCGTCAAACTACTTAACGTGTTTATTGCATTAAACGAAGAACGATCTAGAAAAGGAAATCAAATTTTAAATTCCTCTGCGTTAAACTAGTGATTTCCTAACATGGTACATGATTTCAAGGATGAAGATTTTTTAAGTGACAGTGTTCTACATAATGAAGAAGCTGAAGAAGATCACCAGAATATGAGTGCACCAAATATAGAGATAATTGCTCCAACTGATATGAGTGCACCAAGTACAGAGATAATTGCTCCAACTGAGTCAAATCTCAACACAAATGCTCCAAAAATTCCAGCACCAGCTTAGATCAAGAAGACCACCAACACATTTGCAAGATTTCATATGTGCTCAGACTAAGAAACGTGCATCCCCTCACACTTTAGATCACGCCTTGTCTTATACACAATTATCATATTCTCATTCATCTTTTGTTGCAGCAATTGATAAGATACAAGAACCAAAGACCAATAATCAGGCTGTAACGTCACCTGCTTGGCAAGATGCTATGAAGAAAGAGATAGATGCCTTGGAGTCAACTAAGACTTGGGACATAGTTGATTTACCTCACTGGAAGAAACCCATTGGTCAGTAAATGGGTTTATAAGATCAAGTATAATTCAGACGGGAGTATAGAAAGGTACAAGGCACGATTAGTTGCGAAGGATATACTCAAACACAAGGGATTGATTACGAAGAAACGTTCTCCCAGGAGTAGCTAAGGTCACTACTATTCAAGTCTTTTGGCGTTGGTCATTTGTTACAAAGAACTGGTTCTTGCATCAATTGGACGTAAACAACGCTTTTTTGCATGGGGATCTTTCGGAGGAAGTTTACATGAAATTACCCCAGGATTTCAAGCTCCTAGTTCACATCAAGTTTGCAGATTGAAGAAGTCCATTTACGGCTTGAAGCAGGCAAGTCGGCGGTGGAATCACAAATTAACAAGCTCATTACAAGATCTTGGCTATAAACAAATAAAACATGATCATAGTATGTTCTTCAAGACACAAGGAGCTGAATTTTTAATTGCCTTAGCATATGTTGATGACATAGTTTTAGCAGGAATAGCATGGTTCTCATTCAAGAATTAAAATATCATCTTCATCAATTATTCAGAATTAAAGACCTGGGGGAACTCAAATTTTTTCTTGGGCTAGAAATTTCAAGATCACAAACAGGTTTGACTATTTCTCAAAGAAAATATGCACTCTCACTTCTTGAAGAGTTTGATATGCTCGATTGTAAAGCTGCAAAAACACCAATGAAGTCCAAGATCAGTACTTTTTCTCTGAGATTCGACTGTTGCCGATAACACTCAAGATCAGGAGTTTAGTTGGAAAGCTACTCTATCTCACCATCACAAGACCGGAGATTGCTTTTGCAACACAACAACTCAGTCAATTCTTGGCTAATCCTACCATTCACCACTTTCATGCCGCTCAACAGGTTCTCAGATACATAAAATCCAGTCCAGGTAAAGGGCTCTTTTACCCTGCAAATAATTCTCTCACTTTGACTGCTTATTCTGATTCCGACTGGGGTACATGTAAAGATACGAGACGTAGCATTACTGGATATTGTATGTTTGTTGGTGATTCTCTTGTTTCGTGTGAAAACCAAGAAGCAGACAACAAGATATCCGCGAAGTTCTCTGAAGCGAGAATATCGAGCTTTAGCTTTGGCTGTATGTGAAATCCAATGGCTGTGTTATATTGCTACTGATTTTGGTTCTCCCTACCCCATTCCTGTGGCTTTATACTGTGATAATACCAGTGCTATTAATTTAGCCAAGAATCCAGTCTTCCATGAGCGAACCAAACATATCGAAATCGATTGCCATGTTATACGAGATCGTGTTCAAGATGGACTTGTACAGCTTGTTCCCATTTCAACATTACACCAGCTTGCGGATATCTTCACCAAAGCATTAGACAGTCCCCTTTTTTATTCTCTTCTTAATTGCCTTCATTTGAAAGATATATACAGCTCCCCAAGTCCATCTTGAGGGGGGTATTACGTTTATGTTTTGTATATAAGTATATAGGGGCTTTTATATCTTTTGACTGATGTATAGTTGGGTATTCAGTCACCCATATAAATAGGACTCTTAGTTTATTTTCTGAAAATAAGATGGTTAATCAATTAATGAAAAACCCTATTTTCCTATTTCATCGTTCTCTGCTTCTCTACCTCCTAAAATTGATTTAGCTTCAGTCACAGAAAAGTGAATCCAATTCACTTTTCTTCAACTTGTATCAAAGATGAAAGAAATGAGGTGCACAGAAAAGGGATGCAAAAAGAATTAATAGAAAAGATAATGAAGTAAAGTATCTGGAAAAAAAAAATGAAGTAAAGTACAAAACATGGGTAAAGAAAATGCTGTGAAACGATGCCGTTCCATTTTGTTTGATGCCAAAAGAAAAAAGAGCGGCTGTGATGATGCATGATACATGTGGCAGCTTGATATTTATGTACAGTAGGAGATTACCGCATATTTGTACCGGAGGGGATCCTAACCCGTATAAATAAAGAGTAATTCTGTCTCTTGAGATTCCTGAAGGGTATAAATCGAGGGCATATAAATCGAGGGTTGTCATTCAGTAATTTAGTTTGTAAATTCAGGTTGCCGGCCTGCACACATTTTTTTCTTTAAGAGAAGACGATACAAGGATCGACTCCCACAAACCCACACCTTGATCATTTTCCAAGAGTCTGAGTCATGACTTTGTCGGCTTATACTTAAGAACGGGTCTAGATCGAACCCCACATCTCATCTCAAACTGTAAAAAAAAACATTTATCATTGAATTAGACTCAGATTTAGCACTCTCTTCCAATACTATGTGGACTTTCATTGACCATATATAATCCTGACTATTTAGTAGTAGTACCTCCGTCATAAATGTAAGTTCATTTAGGTTTTTGCTTTGTTCAATAATGTATTTTTATTTAAATAACGAATGAAGTATTTATTACATTTTTCTTCTTTAATCTCTTATCTATTATTAACTCACTCAATTTTCACTACTATGCATTAATAATCATTTTAGAATTTTTCATTAAAATTAATGACACATAACCAATCCAACAAATTTTATTAATTTGTGTTAAAAACCTAAATGGACCGGGGTAGTACTATGTATTATCTTTTCTTACGCTGTAGACGTCGATATTGACGTTTTTTTTTTAATAAAAAACTGTTTAGGATGGCAGCATGTTCTAGACTATTCCATGTTTCAACGGCAACGGGCTGCCGCAGTAGCTCACAGAAAAATAGAAAAAGTAATAGTATTATTAAATTAAATAATGATATCCTGTACTTTTAGTGACTTACAACCTTTTATTTCCCTGGTATATATAACTAAATAACCAAGTATAAATGATAATATAAAACTGATCCCCATTGCATAACTATATATATATTTATTTGATAGAAGATAGATCTGACCTTTGGATGTGTGGAAAGGCCAAATCTTATCCACATTTGCTATATACAATCTGACCCTTTGGTGTCTTGAAAGGCCATTTACATTTGGTCATAACTGCCACGATCTTCCCTTTGTATGGTAAATTGTTTTTGGGTTTTCATTTTGTTTGATAAATCATGATATATCTTATATATATATACTAGTATCGTTACACCGTGCATAATGCACGGTGCATTTCCATTCCAGATTGGTATCTATCATGTTGTTGTGTCTTTATATGCTATGTAGTGTGAATCAACAATTAAAAGTAACGATAAACACACAACTAAAAAACATACATATATAAAATTATAAATAACATTTTTCAAGCACAATATAATTGTGACCGGAAACATACACAAACAAGGGCAAATTTGAAAGAATTACGAAAAGAATACGTAAAACATGAAGTGATAAATAAACGAATACGTAAAACATGAAGTGATAAATAAACGAATACGTACATGAAAAACGATTTGAAAAGATTATGAAAGAGGAGCACAAAAAACAAACAAAAAGCAAAATAAGAAGCTCTCACACGGCGTTATAATCAAATATATAAAGTTAAATTCAAAGTGATATCAAACGAAAATACGAAACCCGATGTTCCTAAGAAATAAACTGTACGTAAAAACGATTTCAAAAGACTACGAAAAAAAAAATAGAAAAAACTAAGTTTAAAACCAAAAAATAAATCGAAAAACACCGACATAGTAGTAAAATACCAATTATTATGGCCGGGTGATAACAAAAGTTTAACGACTTATAACAATAATTATATTACAATATTCCATAGAATAATAATAATGTAATATTATTTTTTTGTAAGTAATAACATAATATTATTGAATAAACGGGCAGTAAGAAGAGAAAAAACGTGATGTGATAAAAATAAAAAAACCAAAAAAAAAACGCACAAACGTTGCTATAAACCCAAAGATATAACAAAAGCAAAAATGGTATTTATAAATTAAAAAAAAGACAAAACTGTATGGGCCAATCACGTAGTGACACGTGGCAGCACCAAAGGCAACAAGGAAAACGTGTAATATAGTCCAAAACCTATGGCAAAAAAAACACCATTCATTAACTTAAAAAAGCGAAGGTAAATAAGAAACAATAAATACGTAGCACAATTTATTAAATCAATCGAAAATATATAATAAAACCGATGTTAAAGAAAATGATGAAACAAAAAGCATATGAATAAAAAAAAAAACACACATGCTAATATATATAGAAAGCAAATCAAAAAAAAGGAGAAGCCAAAAAAAAAACGGTAAGCAAAAATAAAAATAAAATTTAAAAGCCAGGACCAATAGGAAAGGCTAGCACAGCGTGTAATTTCATTGAAGAGCCCTTTCTCCTTTATTATATATAAGGATAAGGATATAAGGATATATATATATACATATATATATATATATATATATATATATATATATATATTTTTATTTTATTTTTTAATTTTTAATTTTTTTTATTATCAATATAGACTCATACCCATGAGCAGGGGCGACCGTACTCTTTAGCATATTAGCGTAGTCGATTCGTTAAAAAGAATTATAATAGGTAAAAAAGGATATACACATGTACTATAAATGTTTGAAATTGATCTGTCAATTTTTATTGATCAACTATTTTATTGTATTGCTAATGAGTTATCAAAAATTAAATATATCAGTCCAAATTTATAAGACAGGATTGTCCGACAAATTTTCGACTCGCATCCTAAATTTTTTTGGAACTACCTTGTCATTTGTGAATGGTCAATAGAGCAATAGTATATTTTTAGATGAAAGAGGATAAAATGTGTGGTAAAACCATGGGTGGAATTGAGTCTCGTAACTCTTTTACCCGATTTTTATCGTGATAGAATTCGAGAATCTATTTTTTGCCCTGACACCAAACCCAAAAAGTTTCTCGAGCCGACAATTGGGATACACGAATAATCGGTCCTGCCAGTTCAGGAAAAGATATCCCGAAAAAAATCGTTTTAGTTTTCCCAACAAAATAATTTAACAAATAATCACACAAACACCACATCTCTAAATTAAATGTTATGTCATGAGGAGCCCAGTTTTTTTCTTCAATTTAGCCACCTATTTTGGAGGTAGAAAATCAAATGGATTTGATTTGATTTATGATTTTGTTGTAACTAAACTCAATCCATAACAATTACTCCATCCGTTCAAAAATAATCGGGCGTTTATCAAAAAGATTTATTTTAAAATAATTGTGTGATTCATTTTCCAAATCTGATATTTATTGTGTTTTTCCTACGTCTACCTTTATTTATTAAGGAGTGACAGAATAACTTATTACACCTTTTATTTAGTAAAATGAAGAGAATAGTTGTGAAATAAATAATAGCAATAAACGCTGAAATAAATAAATAATTACTCAATGTTTATCATATTATGTTGAGAAAGATAAGTAAGTATATATTTTATTTATCGCGTATCACAAAATATAATCTCATCAGGATTGAGTTTGACACAAAAATTTATAAAGCTTGAACACAAATAAAACAAAATAAAAACCATAACAAATCAAAAGTCGAGAAAAAAAATATTGCAGGTATGGAAAATATTATTGCTAAAGTTCAAAAAGAAGATATTAATCTGGTAGTTTTAATGATAATGATATATTAATCATCAAATGTAAAGTTTTGAAATATATAATATTTTAATAATTCAGGAAGGGTCGTGAGAACATGATGGGAGTCGGTTAGGATCAAGATTTCGGAACATTTTTGTCAACCCTAAGTGAAACATCTACAATATCACATTAAAAATGTAGGAGAACCATTACTATATGTAATGTCGAGAAATAAAGGATTTGTTAACATGACTTAACCATTTTGGACTAAGCGACGAGGGTAAGTCTAATTAGTTATTGGATTTATTATCACTTGGGTAGTGCCATTATGTCTGAGTTCTGAGACGTTACATGTGCATGGTATCACAACATATACCAAATGGAACCAAGTGTCACGTTGTGAAAGACGAAGAAGGCTAGCTACCTATAGATTCCTCTTCTAGTAAGGATCTTGAGTTCATGCATTGAGAGTATGGAGAAACATTATCATGATATAAAGTTAAGACATAATAAACTTGGTATCTTGGTTGACCGTATCTCACATTTAAAAAAACAAAAGAAAGATTATCATTATATAAGGTTGAGGCGTCGTAATGAATTGATAACTCGAGTTAATCAGGGGCTACCTCTAAAGCCCACTCCTAATGAGGACGCTAAGAAACATTATCATAATATAAAGTTGTGACATAATAAATTTGGTAATTTGAGTTAATCATATCCACATTAAAAAATAAAAAGAAAAAAAAAATTACCATGATAAATAATCGAGACATGATGTAATTAATACCTTGAGTTAACCATTTCAAACAAACAAATTAAGACGATTAATCTAAGTAATTATTGGAACAATTATGACTCAGTAGTGTTGTTAAACCTAACTTGTGAGACCTTACAAAACATATTGCCGATGGACCTAAATTATGGGACATTACAAAACATGTTGTAATTCAATATATAGTGAACAAATTTTCAACTTTATAAAAATGGATTGGTAGGACTTTATCAATTTTCTAAGTCAACAATGTTATGTCTTCAATAAAATTGACACAATAAAAAAATACTGGCATTTTATATCATTAATTATAATGTAGCCAGGATGGGTTGAATATTCTTATGAAGGAAGCCATCGTTAAAGAGAAGTTTAACGGGGTCCGAATTGGGAATGATCAAATTCTAATTACTCATTTACAATATGCTGATGACACGGTTTTCATGGGGGAATGGAGTTCGGAAAATTTGAGGAATCTGAAGAGGATTTTGTCTTGTTTCGAGAAATTATCGGGTTTGAAAATAAACATGGGTAAAAGCTCGTTGACTGGGATAAAGGTGCCATATGAAGACATTAGCTTTGTGGCAGCTTATTTCAAGTGTAAGTCTAGTGCCTTACCGTTTAAATACTTGGGATTGTGGGTGGGTCAAAATCTGAAGAAGAGAAAGGCTTGGGAATACATTATCCAGAAATGTAAAGCGAAACTTGGTGCTTGGAAGTGGGCTTCCTTATTTGAAGGTGGTAGATTGGTTCTCTTAAAAGTTGTTCTAAACGCTCTTCCGCTCTTCTTCTTCTCCGTCTACAAGCCTCCTGAATATGTGTTGAATATCTTGGAAAGTGTGAGGTCTTCTTTTTTTTTGGGGGAGAGGTTGGGGAAAAAAGAAAAATTGCGTGGGTTGAGTTGAGCAAATTGCAAGCTCCGAAATCTTTGGGTGGCCTTGGGGTGGGAAGTCTTAGGGTACAGAATCTGTCTTTGTTATGTAAATGGTGGTGGAGATTTTTCTCAGAAACTGACACGCTGTGAAGAAAGGTGGTTGTGTCTATTTATGGTGTGAAGGGAGCTTGGGGGGCGGATAGTGATCGGGGAAAGGAGGGTTTGGAAGGGGATAATTAATACTGTCAATTCGGTTAAAAGGGTGGGTGTCGATTTGTTGGGGTCGGAGCGGTGGGTGGTGGGTGAGGGTAGTAGGGTGAGGTTTTGGGAGGATGTATGGGTGGGATGTGGAGCGTTGAAAACTGTTTTTCCTAGGCTTTTTAGACTGTCTTTGGCCAAATGTGTGGCTGTATAAAGTATGGTGAAGTGGGTAGATGATAGACGTTCTTTCTGTTGGTCATGGAAGAGGAGGTTGAGGTGTTTTTAGGAGGAGGAAGTAGATGAGATGGAGAATTTAATTAACTGTGTTGATGGAAATGTAGGTCTAGTGGACAAATTGAGATGGAGCCTTAACTTAAATGGCATTTTCTTGGTGGCTCATTTGCGGGAAAAGATCGAAAGAGAAGTGTTCAAAAATACCTTCTCGGCTAATGAGCAGGTTGTCAGGTGGAACAAACTGTTACCTTCAAAAGTCAATCTCTTAATGTGGAAAGCAAGTCTAACAATAATTCCTACAAAATCAAACCTTATTTATCGTGGAATTGCAATTCAAGGCTCTTGGTGTCCGTTATGCTACAAATTCGAGGAAACTGTTAATCACCTATTATTCGCCTGTGATGTGTCATTATTGGTTTGGGAGCATGTTAAGCGTTGGTGTAAGATTGTGGGCCTAAAACGCTTTCGTTTAGTGATATTTGTTTTTGCAAGCAAGGTATGTTGGAATGGAGTGCAGCGAAATCGGTCTCTTGTTTATGGGAAACTTTGGTAGGTGTTACGGCTTGGGTAATTTGGTTGTTTAGAAACAAAATCATCTTCCGTGCGCAAGTTTTAAATTCGGAGTTGATATTTAGGGAAGTGCAAAGATTATCATTTTCTTGGATTTCACATTCTAAGCGTCTCAAGAAATTGAAGTGGGAAAAGTGGATGGCGAATCCTTTAATGGCTGCAATCTAGCTTCAATGTATTTTGGAAGTGCTGTGCAAAAGTTTCAAGATGATATGGGGAAGCTCAGTGCCCGGCTAATTGGAACATTATAATTTGTAGTTCTTTTTTTCTTTAAGCTGCGTATCTATCACTGCCAATTGATGAGATTTTGGTTCAGGTTGTAATTGTTTTTAACATCTTGCTGATAATGAAATAAATGGTACATTCAAAAAAAAGTCAATATTATAAGATATGTTGTGTTTATTTTATCGTGGACACAATATTTTTTTTATCCTCTTGCCAACGTGTGAAGTTTAAAGAGTCAATAATCAATTTTAGAAAATACGACAACGTTTCCTCTACGTTCGTTGTCCAGAAAACTGCTACATTTAATAGGTTCTTACTTTCGAGAGATTTTATGGTGCAACGGTTGTAGAAATGTTGTAGTACCTTCGTCCTATATTATAAGTCATCCTAACATTTTTCATCATTCCCACAATATAAGTCATTCTAACATTTCAATGCAATAATTAATGATTTTTTTTCTTGTTTACCCTTATTCCTTATTTCAAAGCATTACATTATTCTAATTAGCCTATGGGCATTTTAGTCCAAAACTATCAAAGTTGGATCATTTATTGAGTTTCTTAATATGTGAGCATAAAACTAGAATGGCTTATAATATAGGATGGAGGTAGTACCAAATTACATAAATTAGAGTCTCTCCTTTTTACTCTATATCACATAATACATTATTATCGTGTGTGAGATATTAGAAATAAATTGTTGTAATCTATGTCATTTATACAAATTTACTACTATGGGTTGTATTGTAAAATTTGTCCTCACCTCCCCTTGGTTTCTCAGAAATTTTATTTGTGGTTTTTTTTTATACGGATCATGATTAAGACACATGCATATTTCGTACATAATTAAGTAATTTCATACTCAACACACATAATTCGCATACTTTTTTTGCTTAAAACCCCCGGTATCTGGGATCAACTGTGCCCGACTAATCCGGAGTTTAGTCCAGGTCATGTCTGCAGAGTCTGACTTCTACTCAGGGGTAAGGTCTGGCCAAGAGTTTTTTCCACATGGCGCCTGAGAGGAGAATTGAACCGGTGACCTTCCTAGGCATTCTCAAATGCCTAGGAATAAGCAATAGGCAATAAGCATAAATTAATTGCGTAGTATTTAATATCAGAGACAATGGTATCAGAGACAGGCCTATTCCATCTGATATATCGATTAGTGATTTAAATCTTGCATCTATCGATTAAATACTACGCAATTAATTTATGCTTATTGCTTAAGCTCGAAGTCTGTCTCTGATACCACTGTTGGAACCGGTGACCTATTCCATCTGATATATTTACGTAATTATATTGATTATAATTATCTTATTACCATAAATCTATTTTTCAAAATCAATTAATATCTTATATTAATATTATGACAATCTTATTAATTAAAGTGCACAATCCAAGTGTATCTTATACACTTAAAATGGCGCCCCATTAGTCAATTAATTGACTTCCGGAATATTCTTTAATTAATATAATTTATATATAATTAATATCTTGTATTTTATTTATTCATAATAAATAAATACCACCATATTAATTTACCACTATAACCTTTATAGTCTAGAGATAAACTTTTCTTATTTGGTTATCAACTACAACTGCATTTTAATCCGACTCGATGTTCATATGTGTGTGACCCGATAGGCTTCCGAATATGTTGGCCGTAGACACAAAGTGCAATTTACTAAAATGCCCTTCATACTAACGATCACGGGATAACGTCTAGCAACACACCGTGACCCTAATCATCGGAAGAGTCAAAAGCAATGACTACTACCTCGTGTGAAGCGATTACCGTGTGTAACTTACAATCTATCATTTGTAACAATATCCATACGATCGTATCTCGAGTGTCAATACATTGACGATCGTATCTTATAATCTAGATATCATGCTCTCTCGGAATAACACATTTACTCCCACTTTGCAAAGATTTTCAAGAGCAGGACATTCCTTATAAGAAGACCATTTCGGATATTCAATCTCAATCATAGGATACGCGATTCCCGGACGACCAGTCATGTATACTCCGCATGCTTCAATATCATACCCAATCACTACCGCATGATCGCCCCGTGGTTAGGAGAAATCTCAATAGTGTCAAAGCATGACAATCCACACCGTGATGCCATGAAGACTCCGGTCAAAAGGATAATTACACAACCGCCACATAGTGTGACACTTAATGTAAGTGGAGTCGGTCGACGTCGCATTCTCTAATACACGTCCACGTACAGTCCAAGTGTCTCTACACTTCGATAGATGAGATCTATCCCTATCTTCTAAAAGATAGAAGACATCCAATATGTGCTAGTCTGAATATACTATCAATGTCCCCTTTTGATAATATATAAGACTAGAGACATTTAAGTACTAATCTTGTTATAGTGATTAGAGATCTCATCAACCATAATCACTATTATGGTTTCTCTATCACAGATTGATACTAGGGACGTTACTATATAAATACAACAAATAATATGAAGATAAACAATATATAATAACATAAGTGCTTTTATTAATCATAATAAAGTTATTACATGAACTAAATAGACTGTAAATGACCCGACCCGGTCGGATCCTGGTCCAACCCGATTGGGTTTAGGACACCTTTATCAACCTGAAACAAAGACACTAAGCAGTGACACGAATCCAAAAAAGATGCAACCTGAAAGGAACTCAACAACCAGATGGTGGAAGATTTAGAAGATTTAACATCTTTATAACAGGATCATCACCATCACTTTCATCTACAATCATTGATGTATTTATCATTCATGTTTATCATTTTAGACTACATCATACATTATTATTTGCATTCAAATAATAACAAAAAAAAAAAACATAAAATCAAAAGAAAGAAAAATAAAACACATAACATGTTAAAATTTTAGCGTTGCATTTTAGAACTTCTAGCACCAAGACTGCACATTCTAGACACTTTACCAACCTTTTAAGTTCTATCTTGCATGAATTAATAAGAATCAAGCGGTGAAGAATCTATCTAAGCACACACTTTTGTTGATGCACACTGACTTTGTAACATTTGTTCATAGGTTTTGGGTAGTAAAATCTTTGAACCTAAACGAAAGCCACTTAAAAGTGAGGTTTACTTAACCAAAGCGCACTTCTCGCTCATATTTTCCTTTGAGTGGTATCCACACATTCCAATGTCATTCTAAATTTGCATTGACATGCATTTTGAGACCACATTTTGAGTTCGATGCACTTAAGTGATTGAGACACCTAGGATTTAACCACTTGAGACCCACTTTTGTTAGCCTACGATATTTATCCCTAGTATGCCCCATCTAGCTGGACCCTTCCTTTGATTAAACTCAGAAAATTATACCCATGGCATTTTCTTACGATATCCCTCTTTTGTTGACCACTATTGTCAAGGGATTGTATGAATAGTTGCATGAAATTTTGAAAAGTACACAAAGTGAATATTTAGAAAGTATGGCTTGCGGTTATGTAATGAAGGTGTGTTTCAAGATCCTAAAAAAAAGGGTTGAATGTTGAAAAAAATGAATGAAAGAATAGAAAAGAAAAAAAAAACTGAAAAAACAATAAGATTACAATGAAAGAGTGTTTTATATGTTGAAGAAGTAGCTTGTTTTCAGCCATTTTTTACAAGCTTTTTTGGAAAGTATTGTTTGCACTTCTATTCTGAGTTATGAGATGTGATGTTTTGGAGCCATGTTGTGCGTTTAGTTGGGGTTATGAGTTATGAGATGTAATGTTTTGGAGCCATGTTGTGCGTTCAGTTGGGGTTATTTTTGGTGATTGAGTGATAATTGGTGTGGTGATTCTTTCTTTCTCCTTGACAATTTAGCCCGTATTCTCCTTTTTCCCACCTTTATTTTACATCACTGGCCCCATTACAACCTGTGAAAGACCTCATGATTTGTGTATTGGATTTTAATGCATAGTGGTGGAGATTTGATTGATATGCAAACTAATGATAATGCTTGGATGTGTGTTGATTTTGAGGGTGTGTGAATAGTCCATGTGCATATAATATCTTGGCGATATCCGTGAGGACATGTTGGGGTTTTGTTAATTTATCCACTTGAAAATTTGTGAATCAATGTGATAATGTGAGTTGTATGAATACTAGTGTGTGATATATATTGTTTGATCACCGTTCGGCTTGAATTATGACATGTGAGATAGATAAGAAGGTTGGACGGGCGTCATTTTTTTTTTGCATATTGTTGGTGCTTTGAAGACATGTTAGGATCATGCATCATGAATTTTGCATTTCACGGTCTATTCGAGAGTTGTAGGATGCTTGGGGACAAGTATCATTCAAGTGTGGGGGAGTTTGATGGAATCGTAAATGATTGGTATTTCATTGCATTTTCAAGATTATTTTCTATAGAGATATGCGCTTTTGTGGTGCGTTTGATGTTGTTTTACAGATTTGTCGAAAATAAGCTTTGAATGAGTGTGTTTATTATGTGTGACATGGAATGAGAGAGTGGATTATAAAAGATGTGACTCCAGAAGAAAAACTGAAAAATGGTATGATCATACCATTACATTGAAGTGTCAAGTGAGGCTGATAGCAAGTTGCTTAAAAGTTGAATTTTGCCACCTTGTTTTTATTGATCCATCATTAAAAGACTCCTTATTTCTTATTGGTTGAATAATATTTGACTTTTATTTTCTTTATTATTTTAATATTTATCTTCAAAATGAACCCAAATCTATCCTATATTAGAAAAAAAGTGGCGTGGCCACCGGGGGATGATTCAGCAAATAAATACTCCCTCCGTCTGTTTATCTGAAGCGATTCTTAAAATTAAATACATAAATTTATTGAATGAATCTGATGACTTTTTAATTCAAGATTAGTTGTTATTTAAATGTCACATAAATACTTGAAACTTGTAACTGCTTCAGATAATTGGGTACGGAGGGAGTAACATTTTTGAGTGAGGTTCGGAGACTAATGCTGCGGCGGCTGATTCACCTGCTACCATTGCCGCTTCTTCTTCTTTTTTTTTTTTCCTCATGCTTTGAATAATTCTTTATTATGGTGAGTATTTAATTTATTTTCTTTCTAGTTAAATTATTATTGAAGATTCGATTGATGCAACAGTGAGATCGAATTGGTATTTATTCCTCGTTTTATTTATTGATATTTATTCATCTTTTGATCAATTGTCTCTACGATTAATAGTTAGCTTGGTTATTTTCGCGAGATAATTAATTTAATCATTGAATCGTCTGCTAGTTGAAATATCAAATCCGTAATTGTTTGTGATTTTCAGACAAGTAGCACATGATATGAGTTTTTCGGTTCGCAGCTAGGAAAATCCACTATCATGAAGATGAATAATCTGAATTAAAATTAACCCGCGTGTGCGTTAATATTCAGAGGTCTCTCAGATTGTAATGCTGTCAGAACACCAAACTGTTGAAATAGTGTCCTAAACCCATTCGGGTTGGACCGGATCCGACCGGATCGGATCATTTCTACTATTTCTTTATGTTTATATATATAATAAATGATTTTTCTGTTCTCATATATTTGTTCTTTTAAAAAACCAATTATGAATTGTTATATGATAACGTCCTTAGTATCAAACTGTGGTGGAGAAACCATGATAGGCGATTATGGTTGATGAGATCTCTAATCACTTTAATAAATTTGAAACTTAAATGTCTCTAGGCTGATGTACAATTAAACAGGACATTGATAGGCTAGCACGTATTAGATGTCTTATGTCTTTAAGGGCATGGATAGATCTCGTCTATCGAAGTGTAAAGACACTTAGACTGTACGTGGACGTGTATTAGAGAATGCGTACGTTAGACTGACCCACTTACACTGTTAAGTGTCACACTATGTGGCGGTTGTGTAATTATCCTTAGGACCGGAGTCTACATGGCATCACGTTATGGATTGTCATGCTTTGACACTATTGAAGTTTCCCCTAGCTATGGGGCGATCATGCGGTAGTGATTGTGTGTGACATTGAAGCATGCAGAGTATACATGTTTGGTTGTCTGGGAATCACGTACCCTATCAGTAGGGGTGAATATCCGAAAGGGCCTTCTTATAAGGAATGTCTTACTTTCGTGAATCTTTGCAAAGTGAGAGTAAATGAGTTACTTCGAGAGAGCATGATATCCAGATTATAAGACACGGTCGTTGATGTTTTGACACTCGACGAACGACCGTGTGGATATTATTACAACGATAGGATTGTAAGTTACACGGTAACTGTTTCACTTGAAAGGTAGTAGTCATTGCATTTGACTCTTTCGATGATTGGGGTCATGGTATGTTCTTTGAGAAGCGCTATCCGTGATCGTTAGGTATGAATGGTATTTTCGTAATTTGCACTTTGTATCTACGGCCAACATATTCGGAAGCCTATCGGGTCACACACATATAAACATCTAACCGGATTAAAATGTGGTTATAGTTGATGACCAAATAAGAAAAGAATTTATCTAGTACTATAAAGGTTATAGTGGTATTTATTTATTATGAATAAATATAATATAAGATATTAATTATGTTGATTAATTAAATATATACACATAATGTATGTGTATGTATAAATATATATACATATATATATATATATATATATATATATATATATATATATATATATATATATATATATATATATATATATATATATATATATATATATATATATATATATATATATATATCATATGATATACATGTATTTTGTAAATTAATTAATCATAGTATTAATTAAAGAATATTCTGGATACCAAAATATTGGCTATAGAAGTAGATTTTCTTATGTATATGATACATTTGAATTGTGCAATTTAATTAATAAGATTACCATAATATTAATATTAGATTTTAATTGATTCTGGAAAGAAAAAAAATAGATTTATGGTAATAAGATAAATATAGTCAATATAAGATTTAGACAATTTATTGGAAATATTTAATATAAGATATTGAATATTAAATGAGATAAATCAGTCAAAGGTATTTTCCTTATTTTATTAGGAAAATGTTTTCTCTCTCATCAATCTATTAGAATCTAATCCCAATCAGATTGGGTTATGAAAGTGGCGCCCCAGCCTCTATTTAAGGGAGGATTGACTAGTTCTTTTGTACAACACAATTTCAAAAACTATTAGTTCTTGTGAAAATAGAGAGTTTTTAGAGAGAGATTTTAGAGAGAGAAAAAATCGGTCTAGCAGCCGAGTTTTTCTGGTAGCAATCCATGATGGGATTTCGGCGAGGTGTTCGTATGAATCACCGGTAGAGACCGAACACTTGGGCGGTTTCGTGCAGAAACTACAACCGTAGACAAAGCGTCGTTCCAATTGGATCAAGCAGGGTAATCATTTGTCTACTTCTTTTATGCTTGTTGCTTAAACGAAGTCGATCTTGGGGAAAAAGAAATCAAATTTTTGAATTCCGCTGCGTTCCCGCGTTGATTTTCTAACACAAACTCCTATGACCGTGTCTAGGGATGTCTTTCGGTTAGATGGTAATTAGTGACTGTGTCCTGATTACCAAAATTAGAAGAGATTGGTTACTTGTCGCATGTCGGTAACTATAACCAATTTATCAATGAATTAACGAGTCATCTGTGCATTAGTGATCGGATGAGTAAATCGAGGTGGATATAATGAATTTAACTGGAACCTTTCTTTTACTTATTTTCAGATTCTTAGTTTACTTAGTTTTATTAGTAATTAGTTTAAAATACCGTAAAAAAAAAGTAGCATATATGTGAGCGATGCTATATTAACCCACTGGGCCGAAACACCAAACCCATATGGCGGTGTCCCATGGTATTTTTAACGGAAGCAGAAATATCTGTGCGACACATTATGTCCCCATGGGACTCAAGCCAGAATCTTTCCAAGTTCTGGGTACGATGTCAGTGGCTGGGCGATGCATATGTAGTGCTACTATCAGTGTTAGTGTTTGAAAAACAAAATATTCTTAAGAATTTAATATCTCATAATTGCACTAAAGATATGTATCCACAGTAAGAAGAATAGTCAACACACCTAACCAAAATAAACTAAACAATTATCCTTGGGGTTAGCGATACCCAAAACTTGAAGTATGCAGTTAATCCTAACAATGCCCATCCAAAGAAGGCTTAACAGAATCATAAAGCTATAAAGGCTACTATATAGTAATTAACTTTTCATTTTTTTTTTTTATCAAGATAAAAAAATAACATAAGCGAAATTCGAATCCATGACCATATTTTGATGAAACAAATCCAAATTCATCGGAAGCATTATGTGGAAAGGAAAAAAGAAAAATAAAAAAACCCTTCTCTATTTTTTTGCATCCGTGGGAAGATTTCCAGAGGTATGAAACTTCCATCAGCGAGGGGAAGAAGTTATATCTTGATGAAGCCCTATATTTTATCAGCAAACACTAACATATAAAACATTGTGCTGCAACACTAAAGAAAATACTGTCCTTTACATCATGTCGACTAAGCAATCATATGCAAAATAAAAAATAAAGTGGTTCAACAGGTAAACGCATTCACAACATAATAGCTACTCGGAAATCATATGCAAAAGAAAGAACAAAGAACTTCAACGGGGAAACACATACTCATACTTAGATATTTCCTCAGATACTTGCTCTGAAAAAGCCTCCACTCCGGAAACACTATGTGAACGGTGGTATATTAACCCACTTTCCAAGAGTTCTGCATCATAACCAGAGACAGAGTAAAGTGACTAGGGGCATCAAACTTATATAAACAAAAATAGACAAAATGAAAAAGACCAAGCAATAGCAACAAATAATTACCATTTTCAACTTCGTCGGTATAACATCCCTACATCGAGTGATCCTAGCTTGATTCGGTGAACCACGGTAAAGATGGAACATAGACGGTATACAAAAGCAAGGGCATAAAAATAGTTAGAGGCATCAAGATTTTAGCCCCGGAAAGCTATTATCTCCTGAAAAGAAATAAAACACAACTCATTAGTCAGACCCAAAACCAACAACATCATATTCCATTAGTTTTTTTAATAGACATGGGTGATTTCCTAGGCATTTACGGGATTTCACTTCCAAAAAAGCTGATACATGGAAGCCTAATAATGTTGTAATTGTTAGACTTCCTATAAGTGTACTACAGGCCAAGGTTACCTTAATAGAAAACTTCATAACTCAAACTAAGAATAAGATTCAACTAAAAACAATATTAAAAAATATATTAGCAATATTCAAATGCTCAAAGCTTTCATGATGTGAAATGGTGAAAATGAATGACACACATATTGATTAAAAGAAAATAAATCATACATAACAAAATAATAATAAATATAAACTATATTTCTTTCAATCAAGCGGATCCTCCTTTTTAAGCAGGCAAATCCACATCTCTGAAGTAGTGAAAACAAATACACAACCTCATGCCAAAAGAAAAAATCTATATATAATAGATAGAGGAAGGGAAATAAAATCAATTGACCCGTATTGCACGACCTGATACTATATCTATGAACATGTGTCGTCATGGACCTCCATTTTTTTTTTTCTCGAAGGCTGCGGAAAAAAAAAAGTCCTTTGTCGATTGAAGTACTGTAGTATATATATTATTTAACGAATTAAAGTAGTAAACAATCAAGAACAATCTATAACCTAATCAATTACAGAAATATATAGATCGACCTTCCTCGTCAGCGGCCGATGTGCTCCATGAATGTTATCTGCCAAACCACATGTGGGAAAACAATATACCAAAAAAATCATTGTAAACATGAAAATATAGGTTTGCTAAATTTGAATTATATCGGTAATGATACACTGAGAAGCCCCATCAACACTCGATCACCATTCTCAGTCACCACAGCATAATAATTCCATAGCATCCGATCAAAGATAAACCACAACTGCATAATAATCCAAATTAAAAAGAAAATGAAAATCGACACAAATATTTGTAAAATTTTAGTTTATACTTGGAATATATCAAACCGACGATAAAGATGAAGATTGTTGCATAACTGTATCTAAAATTAAAATAAAAAGTTGTTTTGACACCTAGGGTAGGATGTTTACTAAATCAATGGAGCCTGAAAAAGTTGCAGAGAGCATATTCACGAGTACTTTTTTTACTTGAATTGATTGTCAAATTATTGTTTTTTTGAATTCCCATGATTCTAGGGATTGTATATGGAAATGTGGAAAATCAAATCGAAAATATGCATCAAAGAAGTGGTTGGCTGATATTTTAGGGTTATTTTAGTTACTATTGGGTATAACTGGGTCAAAAGCAGTTTTGGGTACAAATTGTGCGTAATCAGGTAATTGTTGCAAGAGCATATTTAGGAGTACTTTTTTACTGAATATGAAGATTTTGAATTGATTGTCATTTTATTTTTCTTTGAATTCCCATGATTCTAGGGATTGTATACGGAAATATGGAAAATCAAATCGAAAATGTGCATCAGAGAAGTGGTTGGCCGATATGTTAGGAGAATGCACTTTATTTTTTCTTTTATTTTAATTACTATTGGGTATAAACCGGGTCAAAAAGCAGATTTTGGGTACAAATTGTGGATAATCGGGTTAAATCCTTTTACCCAATATGAAGTTTTGAATTGATTGTCTTTTTTTTTTTTCCCATGATTCTAGGGATTGTATACGGAAATGTGGAAAATCAAATCGAAATTGTGCATCAAAGAAGTGGTTGGACGATATTTTAGGGAGAATGCACTTTATTTTTTCTTTTATTTTAAATACTATTGGGTATAAACCATGTCAAAAAGCAGTTTTGGGTACAAATTATGGGTAATCGCGTTAAATCACTTCTCTCTCTCTCTCTCTCTCTCTCTCTCTCTCTATATATATATATATATATATATATATATATATATATATATATATATATATATATATATATGGATCTAGAGAATCTCATGGCATCAGTGGCGTCGCGAGATGGCCCTCCTTCTAAGCCTTGATGGCGATCTTTGGATTTTGTCGTGTATAATTTGGTCAATTTAATCTAGGGATGATTGAATCAAGGATGATTTAAGGCCCGAGTCACGAGAGTCTCTCTCGGGTTCTTTCACGATCCTCTGTCGTTGTCAGGAATCAAGTCATGCGAGTTCATTACCTAACCACTAAACCATGTTGGTTTGGGTAAAATCGATATTAGCCCTTTGGGCTTTCACTTATTCTTGTTCAGGAGGACCATCTCGTGACGCCACGTGGAGGTGCGAGATTCGGTATCGTCAATATATATATATATATATATGGATAGATAGATAGTTTCTTTGAAATATGAAATGAAAATACAACAATAAATGTGAGGCTAGAGGTATGTTTGGAAAAATAAGTTTTTTTTTTTTTTAAGGAGGAAAAATAAGATTAAATGATATATTGATTTTATAAATGAACAATTTTTCTCAGACAATTTTTTTTTAAAATGTAAAGAACTTTTTTTTTTGGGACGGAGGCCTTACATTTTGTTTGTATGAAATTATAGATAATAATCCTTCTCAATAAAATAAAGAAATACAGAAATTAATGTGCAGCGGTTTTGAAAAGAGGTTAAAGGTTGTAAGGGCGTTTTTATAAAAAATGAGAAAAATAGCGAAAAAAAAGATAGTGAGTGAGTCGAAAGGAATAACAGCGTATTCTTCACATGTATTCTACGTATTCTTCTGACCAATGTAATGTATGTAATGTGACGTGTGTTTTGTCTCCTAACCATTATATTTTTTTGTCATCCTTTTCTCATTTTCATATCTTTTTGTCATACTGGCGCTTTTGAAAAATATAAATGACACGTACTGTTTCTTTTTTTGTTTTTTAAATGACATTGTTTCCTCACCTCTTTTTTTCATTTAGGAAAGGTTGTGAAATCTGCATTTTAATCTAAAAAAAAAAAAAAAAAAAAAAAAAAAGATTGTGGTTGAGAAGAATGAAATAAGCGTCACATTCTTCGTGTGTTATTACTACGTGGTTGTAGTAACGTGTAATGTAGCGTGTAGTAATATCACGCGTTTTTGTCGTTCTCAACCACTATATTTTTTCTTTTTCTTTTCAGTTTTATATCTTATTTTGTCATACAGGCCAGCGTCATTTTTCATTCTTATTCCTTAATATTGTCGGTGGAAATAAACGATGCCACGTAAGCCCTACAAATATCCACCAAAAATTCCCCGTATATGCCGAGTTTCCACGTGAACGTCCCATTTTTATAACATATTAATTAATAATAAACATCTATTACTATTAAATAATGTTAATATATGAATTGTGACTATAATAAGGTACGATATATATCGAAGTGGACGAGTATTTGGCGGTGTGCTGAAAATGATTAGTCATTGACCTAAGTATTTTTAACAAATCTCAAAATTAATGAAGATTCGCATAATAAAAGAATAAACTTAGTTTACCTTATTATAATGATTATAATTTAGCTTAAATATATATAATTATAATTATAATTATCAACATGATTTTCATGCATGCATGCATCCCTTATAGAAAAGCCCATACTTCCTACACAAGGTATTGGGATATTACCCAGCCCGGCTTATATAAAACATAACAATTGATACATCTGTAAAATGTGATATACTGTCTAACTATTTGCATCAGTTGTTAAATATATTTATTCATTTTTATTTGGTATAGTTATATTTCCTTTTTTATCAGCTATAAAGTTATGTTTCAAAACAATATTTATCGTCCATTTTCCATTATACCATTATTTATCCTTTTTTTAGATTTTTATAGAAGGGCGGATTCTTAATTATAAATCTGGATGCAAAGAAACAGGACAAAAAATCAATGTGGTTACTTGGGATTGATCAAATGATTCTACCAATCAACGTATTTATTGCTCTTTCACCTTTTATTATAACCGTGAATCAATTCATAAGATTTTCTGCGTCAATTATCATTTCTGCATTTTTATTTTAATGTAAAACAAAAACTCACTTTATGTACAATTTTGATGCAAAATTACGTCACCTATATTACTCGATCCATATCGGTGTTAGTACGTTTTTCTTTGTAATTACATCTATTTTATCGGTTATTCTTCTACTACTTTTCAATATTACTACATTTTTTTGGCTTTACATATATTTTATTATTATTCTTTTACTTGTTTTAAGTGTTCTTACATCTTTTTTGTTGTAACTTTATTTTATTGGTTGTAACTACTTCTTTTTACATGTTACTACATTTTTTATTGTAAGTATATATTTTATTGATTATTACTATTTTATTTTTTTTATATTATTGTGTAACTACATTGAATATTTCTCAAAAAAAACTGCATTGAATAAATTGGTTTGACAAATTCTCCATAATTTATGGCACGAAATGATACGATATTTAATTCAACTTTTTCTATAAAAAAAGAAATCATAGATATTTTCGTTCATTTATCATAAATTTGTCTTTTCTAACCTATACACGAAATACAAGTTGTCCTTCAATTTATGACATTTTTTTGTCCCTTCCACTTTTTAGGAAAACCATTATTTATCCTTTTTGTTTTGAAAACAAAGCTTTATTAATCAACATCCAGCCAAACAGTTGGCGAAAAAATATAAGCAGGGGTCGAGGCTTTTGAGATGTCACAAAGTAATTGTCAAAGCGTATCTAGCTAGAAGATCTGGCGGGACATTCCCATATGCCGAATAAATAAAAATGAAACGATGAGAAGGCTGGGTAAGAGGGTCAAGCGATCCTGCATCAAACAACCTTGCTGAGTCGTAAGGTCCTCCATCAAGCCGTCGGAGCGTGAAACACACGCCAAACAATCACTCTCTACCTCCAATCGTTGAATCCCCAAGTGCCTCGCCTCCTCCAAAGCCAAGAAGACAGCCTTAAACTCCGTGTATTCCACTAGATCCCATGGGTCAAAATGATACGCGAAGGTGTGGATAACCATTATTTATCCTTAGTTGAGACACTGGGAAAAAGTTGAGACATTGGAAAAAAGAATTGCATTACTTATATATATATAATATTTTAATCATTTCATTGTTAACATTAACTTTTTGTTTTTTTGTTTTTTGTTTTTTGTATTTTTTTTTTTTTTTGCACTTGGGAGTCTCCGTGAAAGTCCGGGCCGATTTGAGCGAGAACGTAATTCAGTCCTTTGTTGACTCAGCAACAAAGTAGTCTTCTCTACAAGCAGGTTCTAGAAATTTTTCCCATATCTCTCTGGGCCAGCATCAATCCCGAAGGGCATGTAAAGATGTCTCCTCTTCTTGCCCGCAAATGCCGTATATATTTGACTCCAACACTTGATACCGGTATAATCGTACATTAACCGGAAGTGCATCATTACATAGCATCCAAAGAAAATGGAGTGTATAAAAAACGGAGTGTATAAAAAACCTAAAATTACAAGACAAACATCATTTCGCTGATTAACTTCTATGTACTTTTAAAAAAAAATTAAAAAAAAAAAACTATACCTGCATCTCTATCAACTTAATAATCAAACATTCAATTATAGGCATTATCAATATACTAAGATGTTCTCAAAACAAAAATATATAAAGGAAGATGCAGATTCAATGCATAAAAATAATTATCTAAGTATATAATTGTTTTGGAAATGTATGTATTCTCAAATATTTATGTTATTGGTATGTGAAAGCCAAGTTGGATGCATCTGGTTTGTTGGTATAACCGTATAAGTGTAACCTTTCTGGCTGGGCCGGGTGGTGGTTTAATTAGCTTTGTATCAATATTTGTGTCACTGCTGACGTCATTAATTGCAAACATAAAAATAATGAAATAAACAAAGGAGGTGGCGTTTGTCCCGAGCAGAGATCGTTTATCGAGTTATTGTGTGTCATTTAAAGTATACAAATAACGGGATGAGATCGCTGTCCGATTTGTGTAATCTAATTTAGATTATGCAAAGTAAAAGCGACGTCGTTTACGTGTGTTTTATTTTTGAAGAAAATAAAATAAAAATAAAAACAAAACCAAAAATAAAGCAACGCATAAAACGGCGTCGTTTTCTTGAAACCAATCGAAATTAGGCAACGCAAATTAAGCAGGTGATCTCATTCCTAAGTAACTACGTCGTTTCATGTGTATTTAAATTTTTGAAGAAAAACAAAACATAAAAATCAAACACACATTAAACGACGTAATTTTTACTTAGAGCCCGAAATTAGACAGACAACTTGGACATGTGATTTCAAGCCCGTTTGTCCCCACCTTACACATGCTCCTCATGAATTTTTTTTTTTTTTTTGACCATCAACGTCTAACGAGTAGCTTGCCAATTCATTATTTTGTATGGAGTCATTTCGCTGTTTAATAAAGACATTTTATAAAAGTATTGAAATATAACGTTAATTATTTATCAAATTATCAGCTTCTTTTAAGTTTTGATATAATTGTGATTCACGTGATATCAGTGAAAGGTCTTAGATTAAACTCCGTTTAAACACACAATTTTCGCCAAACAAAAAATAAATTCATAGGTCTATCTACTTTCTTATAGGTTCACACGGACTTCTATCCTCTCTTATAGGCCAACACTAGATGGGCGTATTGAGATGTAATGTTAATTATCAACCTCACATTCACACATGACCATTCTCTCCTTTCATGTAGCCACGCTTGGCGAGGCGCGGCGTTTGAGGAGGCGTGTTGAGATATAATATTAATTATTTACCTCATTTTTCACACGGGTCTCTTTCCTCTGTAATTGACCCACACTTGAGAAACACCTTTGCTTGAGGCGTATTGAGATATAATGTTAATTATCTACTTCCTCATTCACACGGATCTCTCTCCTCTTTTATAAACCCACACTTGAGGGTGCGTATTGAGATATAATATTAATTATATATTTCACCATTCACACGAAACCTACTATTCTCTTATAGGCCATGGCTTTATATAGAAGGCGTATCGAGATATAATATTAATTATTTATCTTTCAATCAGTTGAAGTTTTTGGAAGAGATTGTAATTCAACATACATGTATCAAAGTCGAATCTAAAGTTTTCTTTTTTGAATCTAAACTTGATATTTGATTATATAAAGTTAGATTGTTCAATTTTGATCTCTAAAATTGAATTTAGTTCCTTCTCAACAAAAAAAAAAAAAAAAAAAAAAGAAATATTTGAATCTAGTTTAACGTATGATGTCGCGGTAAATTAACAATGGTGCATTTAACAAGCGTCATTATAAATCATAATTATTTAGTAGAGTAGCAATAATCCGTATGAAAAATGATAATGTTACTTTTAAAACTATATATCATATCACGATCAATAACACGTTGTGGTTGTGGTTATGGTTAGTTTTCTTTTTATTCTTACAAAAAGAATGTGTTGAAATATTGTTCGATGTAGACTTTATATAAAAGGTTAAAGGTTGTAAAGGACTGTTTTTGATCTAAAATGAGGAAAAAGAACAAGAAAAAAAGATAATTAATTTGTTAGAGACTATACACAACACATATAGTGTGTGTTTCTACTTTCTACTTGTACAAATTTCAAGGTTGTGTTTCTACTGGATACAATATTGAAATTGGTTTGTTGAAAAAGCATAATTTGAAAAGGTTGACAAAGCAGTGGGTACGTACGTCGGTTCAAGGATCATTTGCTCTCAAGCTTTTACTTATCCTTAAACTCGCATTTGGGATTTGTATTGACTTAGACGATGTAAAAATATACGCGGATATTCGGATATTTCTTCTTTTATGTGTATTATACTTTAGTGTGACTCTTATTTACTTTATTAATATATCTTTCTATCACTATCGATATACTCCCTCCGTTTTTATATATATATGTGAGAGAATCAATCGCGATTAATATGTATTGGAAATGTATTTTTATTGGAGATGTAAATGTTTTGTTGGTAAAGGAGTTTTAGTATTGGAATTGTGTTTTTATTGGAGATGTAAATATTTTATTGGTAAAGGAAGAAAAAATAATAAATCTTTGCATTGGAAATGTAAAATAGATAAATAAAAAATGGAAAAAAAATCGAAAATGTGATATAAAAAAAAAGCGGAGGGAGTACTTATTTATCACAATATCTCTTGTCCTAAAATTTTGTGGATAGAGATGACCACACATTATATTTTTCTTCATATAAGGACAACGCCCAATATTATTTAGTACTCAATTAATTCAACCGCACCTTTCCGTCCTAAAATGGTAGTATAAAATTACATCAAATATGGAGTAATAATGGGTTTCTTTGTTTGTAAAAAAATAAAATAAAATTTTTTAAAATAATATGGAATAATAACGGTAAAATTAGAATTGGAAAAAAAAAGAAGACGTTATATCACCTAATATATTATTTCTACGATGATTATATTACTATAAAGTTTCTCATTAAGTATAAGGGAAGAATTTGTGATATATTTTATATTATTTAATATAAAAACTAACCACGTATTATAATCGTCTCTAAATATAAATCGTTTGTACATATAAAAACTGTGACTATATACGAAGTTTTTTTTTTTTTCTTTTCTCGGTGTTCTGCTAAGAGTTATTTTAGAATACACAGTAACATGTTTCTCGTTTTAACATCGATCAATTTATTATCCATTAAAATACTAAAATTGCAATAATGACAATCCAAACAGTTTGAAGACATTTCAGTATAAAATGTATATCTTAAATTCATCGCTCAAACCACTCTTATATTGTAATGGTACGTTTGTTAGGACGGAATGGAATGGAATGATTTTTCATTCCATTTCAATGTTTGTCTATGATTATGAGAGAATGTAATGGAATGAAATTTTATTCCAATGGAATGAAAAATGTATATTTTCATTCCTTCCAAAAATAGATGGAATGCGATTGAATAAAATGAAAATCGACAAAACACGTGGGTGATTGGGTAAAAGTGGGTGGGTGGTAGGGTAGGGTAGGGTAGGCGATGAAGTAGGGTAGGGCTACCCCACCGCACCACTTCCACCATATTCTACATTTTATTTCATTCTTTCACATCTCAAACGCCGTAATGGAATGAATTTATTCAATTCCTTTCATTCCTGTGTAACAAACATGCCATAATGGAATCAAAATAACTGGCTAATGATATGGGTGATGACACATTCAGTCTAATTCAATCACGTTACTTAAAGCACTGACTTGCGTGGATGTTAAAAATAATCTACTCTATTTTACGATTTTAAATAAATATTTTTCTAGTGTAATGAATCTCTATCTAAGATGAAATGCATCAGATTCTTTATTTTACGTAATGAGTTAGATATAAGAGAAAATTTACAGAATCTGGATAAATATGGTAGAGGTAAAGAAAATTTTCTGAAATATGCGTTTTGATTAAAATGTAGAAGTATCTATTAGCCAGTCTTCATTTCTAAATCTGAATGTTGAAATTTTTGAAATACAGTTTTTAAAGGATTTACAATATCTACCGCAAGTGCTCTTACATCTATGTTTTATCAACATAGATCATGATAATATATATGTATGTATATTGTATGTTATTAATTTGTGAGTCATAGTCTTTAATCAATAAAGATACACAAATTTTAAGACGATTCATGACCATTGAAAATTTTGTGATATCAAAAGATACTACTAATTTATAGCATGATAACTTTGTAGCTTTTTTTTTTTCAAATTTTTTTTAATGAACAACCATGAAATGACCGATAATAATAATAATAATAATAATAATAATAATGGATAAAGGATGTGAGACATGGATGACTCAATTGAAATGGATAAATAAATGTCCCCCTATAAATAAGGTAAGAGAAAAACAAGGAATCAGCACTCCATTTCCGTCCGGATTCGCATGATAAAAATCCATTTGCCAACACATTTTCGGACCGCCCCGCCCGCCTTAAACCCTCTTGCCGATGACATTATTTACAGAAGCAGCCACTTCACGGCAGTCATCACATCCATCCACCACCACCGCCATTAGAACGGATCCATTGAGAACGTGAAATTCAAGACTCAAGAGACCTTTATCCTCGTTTTCTTTGCTTTTATTCACGTGATTTTTCTTCACATCCCGGGAAATCTTCCTGTTACGGTAATTTTTCACGTCAATTATGATGTTTGACATTGGAAATTGTGTGCTCTGATTTTTGTATCTTCACATATAAACGAGATAAAAGCCATCTTCTCAATCCAATCTCCATACCTTTTGAGTAAACAAGGCCAGCAATTTATTATTTTGTTTTGCAAGAGCTGAGTTGAAAGGTAATTTTTCACGTAAATAATGTTGTCGCATTAAGATTTTTGTTTCTTCGCATTTAAACGTGATGGAAGGTACCTTGTTCAATCCAATCTCCATTCCTTTTGAGAGATTAAGGTGAACAATTTTTTTTAATTATTATTATTATTATTTTTATTTTGCAGTAGCTGAGTTGAAACTTAAAAATGGTGATCGACGATAATGACACGTGTACCGGCAAACCCCCGCCGGAGTCGAGCACGTGCTGTCGGCAGCAGCGGAAGAAGCTGGAGGTTTACAATGACGTGCTTCGGAAGCTCAAAGACTCTCACCACCCGGACGCGCAATTACCAGCCTTCGCCGATCAACTTTGGGCACATTTCAATCGTCTCCCCCTCAGGTTTTCAATTTCTCCTCCGTCTTAGCTTTTTCATTCTTCAACTCTTCATCAGTCCTCTCCCTCTCCACCTACGAATCTCAAAACACCATGCATAGTACACCATATTCACATCTGTAGATCAACATTTGATGCATTTGGATTTTGATCTACTTAATTGGGAGTTGGGAGGATAGATTTAGAGTCTGACTTTTCATGACTTCGGTTCTTCATCCCTTTTATTTCATTTTATTTTCTGAAATTCTGAAGACGTCCCTATAACTTCACAAATTTGTGTGAAGATTGGAGGATAACATGGACGCATATAATTATAAAATATAAATATTTCGTGTATTCCTAATCAAGTTTTTGGAATTTTTGTATATCAATTGCATCAGATCAGTAATTAAACTGAGTTTGTCTATGGTGAAGGTATGCATTAGATGTCAATGTGGACACACCAGAAGATGTGCTTGCCCACAAGCGTTTGCTGCATCTTGCTCAAGATCCTGCCAATAGACCTGCATTAGAGGTCCGGCTTGTCCAGGTATACAGATCCTTTCTGGCGTAGCTTTGATTTAAACACAGATTTATGTGGACCATGAGAGAATGTGAAGGAGTCTTCTACCTTTGGCCTAAGCCTACGTACGCAAATGAATGGTTATTTTACTGTTCCCTGGGAAAAAAAAAGCGATATAGTTTTGCCATAAAAAATACTTTAGTACCCTCTTCAATTTTTTATTTTTTTTTTTCAGTGCCCACTTTATGGATCTGTCACTGCCAAGGGGTACCCCCTACCTTTATGTGTAGTGTCTGAGAATTTATATCTTGTTGCTGTCATCTGATTATGTATCATGTCTAGTGTGCTTTTGCCCTTTGAACCTGCTTTTCTATTTATTTTTTTGGTTGGTGTGTTCATGAACTTAGTTCATTTGCTTGCATAATTTAATTAGTGTTCAAAAATTGTTCTTCAATCCATCAAATTGCTGATCATTTTCGTTATTTTATGTTATTGTTGGAACTATTCATGTAGGTTCCTAATATTACTGATGGAAATTCAGCCAGTGCTTCTGATCCTAGTGCTCCAGGAAAAGAAGTAGTTCGGAGGTATTTGCCTTTAGACAATAATCAAAATACTTATGGCATATGGTTTGATGTAAGACCTCCTGTATAGCTCTCAGTACAAAGCCATTTTGATTGCTATTTATATCTTTCAGAGAGAGGGGGAGAAGTAGAAGGAGAGAGAGTGATCTCACTATTATGGTCACAAGTCTCTTATTCTTTCTTTCCCACACATTATGATAATAAGTCTTCATCATTTTCAACAGCATTCATCCACCACCTGCTTTTGGTTCTTCGTCTAATCTTGAAGCACTTGCACCGGAATCAAGCAAATCCCATAACGAAGACGGTGACATTATAGAAAACAATGATGTGAGGGTTTCACGGTATGTTATTCTGAACATGAACATTCTGCTTTGGCCGATTCTTTAGTGCTGCTTCAATCAATAAGTTTACCTTCATCTGGAATAAATTTTAAATGGCCATCTTTTGAAGTAGTTGAATTGCTTATATATATATATATATATATATATATATATATATATATATATATATATGCTTTCTGGAATTTTTGACAGTCTAAGAAACATGGTGCTTGATATTTTCACAAAGTGCATGATAGATATACCTTCAGAAATTTCCATCTTATTTTATGAGATAGAATTCTTATCAGGAAGCAAGTAAAAGTTTCTATTGCATTTAAGAGCGCTTTTTGATTGTATGTCTTTATGCCACATCTCTATGTGATAAGTAGCATTAAAATGCTAGATATATATCAGCTATATATGTGTTTGATCAGTGGTGCTTTTGGAGAAGCCTTGATATACATGCATATTTTGCTTTTCATTAAATTAATGTCACTTCTAGAGTACTGGTGATGCTTACTTCTCCAGGTGATTGATGATATTGTAGGCCTATGCATGAAATTACCTTCTCGACAGATGACAGGCAAAAGCTCTTAAGTCAGGTAATCTGCTGGCCACGAGTCTTTAGATGAAAGATACTACTGTTATTTCCTTACTATGATTCTGTTGGGCAAATATGATCATCATGATATCTACTGTGCAATAGATCAATTGGTTGATCTTGAATTCCCCGCTGTTTAAATTGGCTTCTTTTAAACTGTGCAAATATGATTATCATGATATTCAGTATTGCATTGTGCATATATAACATGATTTTTGTTCTCATTCTTAATTCTTTGGTCTTGTTTTGCAGTTGACTTCATTGCTTTCAGAAATCGGCCTGAACATTCAGGAAGCACATGCGTTTTCCACTTCGGACGGCTATTCCCTTGATGTCTTTGTTGTTGATGGTTGGCCATACGAGGTATTATCTCGACTAATTATCTGCCAGGAAACCTGGCCTTGTTGATTTTCTTATCACACCATTATCATAAATGATTGAATTTCGTTCGATATTCAACCTCAAATTCTAAGCCACTAAATGCAATTTTTTTCAGTAGTGCTGGACTTTTTAACTGTAATTATAATTTATGAAACAAAGGGAGTTATAATGATGATAGTGAATAAACAAGTGCTTTAATGTACTTTCAGGAAGTTGAGCAGCTTCGCAGTGCAATAGAAAAGGGACTTTTAAATATTGAGGTATTACTATATATATCAAACCTTTCTAAGATATGTGGTTGACAATTCTGTTTATGATTGGGATTCTTGGTTGTTTTATACCCTTTATCTCTTCACTGTCAAACCAACACCTGCAATTTTCATCAGTTTTGTTTTCCTTCATATAATTGCTTTTAGAATAATTTTCTGTAACCCATTCTTTCTCCTTCCATATTTGACGGGTGTTGCGTTTTCTTTTTCTTTTTTTGAACCGTTTGATAGAAAGACTTCAAGACAAATATGCTGAAAACCATAAATCAAACAAGTGAAAGAATGTTACGTTACTATGTGTTCTTAATGAAGTTTATGATTGTTGATTACCATATTTCCATTGGATTCCAGCAGCAAGGCCGGCCAAATCAACTATCTTCATTCACTCTTGGTGGCTATGAAAGAATTGAAATCAAATGTGAACTTGATCAATTTGCCATACCTAGTGATGGTACTGATGTTTGGGAAATCGACTCTCAGTGTGTAAAAATTGATTGCAAAATTGCATCCGGATCATATGGTGATCTGTAAGTATATCTCACACCGATGCTAATTATTCATGTTCGGGATCTCAACTGATTGTTTCTTGTGCTTGTTCTAGATTTAAAGGCACGTATTTTGGTCAAGAAGTAGCTATCAAAATTCTCAAGGCAGAACGTTTGAAGACGGAGTTACTGAAAGAATTTGCTCAAGAAGTATATATTATGAGGTTCGTCACATAAACTTGAACCAGGATGCTCCTCATGACTGATTCTGCAATTTCTCCTCCTTTTCTCTGTATACATTGGCTAAACATTAAAATTACATTCTACTTTTTGTTAGTATTGAATATTTTGTGAAGTGAGAGACTATCATTGGAATGTGGTAGCCTTACACTATTAACTATCATGACTGTTCTTGTGCTTCACGCTTGCAGAAAAGTTCGGCAAAAAAACGTAGTGCAGTTTATAGGTGCCTGCACCAAACCTCCAAACTTGTGTATAGTAACAGGTGCGTTTGAGTTGCAGTATAAATGATAAAGAGAATTAGCACTTTTGTATGATTTCAAGTTACATACCATGTACTGAATTAAATATAGGACACTGTATTACAAATTTCTAGTTTCTTGTTGGTTTCCTTTTAATTGTTTGCTTTGTACTGCAGAGTTCATGTCAGGAGGAAGCGTATACGACTATTTACATAAACAAAAAGGTGTATTCAAGCTGCCTTTATTACTCAAAGTAGCATTAGATGTTTCAAAGGGGATGGACTATCTTCATCAGAATAACATTATACACAGGGACCTGAAAACTGCCAATCTCCTGTTGGATGAAAACGGAGTAAGATCATAGGTTTTATGCACTCATTTTAGGCAAACCACTCTTCTTGCATTTGTAGTTTAGACACGCTGCTTCATTGTTAGCCTCTTTCGCACTCAAAAGCCAAGAAAGACCACACTTAGAGTAGGGTTGTAAGTGAGTCAGGTTATTGGTGAGCTACACGTACTTGACTCGCAAAAATATCCGACTCAATTCGGTATTTTTCAAGTTGAGCTACTCGAATAATTAATCGAGAGCCAATCTCGAGCGTCAAGATCTAGTAATCTCGTAGCTTGCCAGCTAATAGAGCTTTATTTAATAATTATTTGAATAATTATATTAAACAATAATTTATCTACAACATTCAATATAAGTTGAGTAGAGTTCGAGCTTTTGCCACATTTAATAGAAATTATATGCACTCTTAGTTGTGTCGGGTTATTTTGTTAGCAGTAAACAAGTCTAGTTCAATTTTGCCTTTGATAAATCGAGTTTTAGTCAAGTTGAGCATGAGCCCTGATGAGTATCGACTCGACACGGCTCGATTACACCCCTAACTCAGCGATCTTCCCAAACTCCCATACAACAGGTAGTCAAGGTGGCTGATTTTGGCGTGGCAAGAGTGAGAGCACAGACTGGAGTCATGACTGCAGAGACTGGGACCTATAGATGGATGGCTCCTGAGGTATACTAAATATTTTCTGAGAAATTATAAAGAAATTTCATAGTAGTATATAACTATACATACACACTCAGAACTTCTCTGTTACATCTTCTTGTGTAGGTTATAGAACATAAGCCCTATGATCACAAGGCTGATGTTTTCAGCTTTGGAATTTTATTGTGGGAATTGATAACTGGAAAGGTATGCTTATTTTTAGTTGGCAGTAATTTTAACACATTAATTGACGACAGGTATTAATTTATTGAAAATAGTTATTATTTTCCTTTTTATTCACCAGATTCCATATGAATACCTAACTCCATTACAAGCAGCAATTGGAGTTGTCCAGAAGGTAAAAAAGTTGTTCACTCCTTTTTGAAATTGCATACTAGAGGAGAGACTACATTTCTAGCTGCACTGAAAAGTTGGACATGTCATTTGGTGCTGTGCAATTAAGTTTTATTTGAATATATATATATATCTATATATCTATCTTAAATAACAGGGTCTTCGTCCAACCATACCGAAACACACACATCCCAAACTTGCTGAGCTACTTGAGAGATGTTGGCAGAAAGACTCAACTTTGAGACCTAACTTCAATGAAATAATTGGAATCTTGCAGCAATTAGCCAAGGAGGTATTCTTTCTTGTTTATTTCTTTTTTATAGCCCCTCTATTCTATCCCTATATATTTGTAGGGATGAGATAACCACTAATTTGGGGCCTCTATATTTAATACAACATTTCTACAACGTTTTTTAACACTGGACAAACTCTTTATGCATGTGGTTTAGGTTGGAGATGAAGTAGAGGATCGACGAAAGGATAAACTTGGAGGTTTTTTTTCCTCGCTTAGGCGTGGACATCACTAACTAAATGAATACCTTCTTTGTAACTTATGGATTTTTCTTTTTTTCTATATATTTTTTTATCCTTGGCTGCACATTATATATAGTGTTGTTATTGTTCCTTTCACTTTGTATTTTTCTCTTCTTCTTTTTTTCCCGTTTGTGGAGGATTTTATGTAACATCTTACTCTTGTCTACTTGCAGAAAATGAGTCCACGTCTTGGCAGCGTTAAATGAGAGACACCTATATATAGTCTCATCCCTAAAATAAAGATAAAAATAGAAACACATCTCGAATAATTTCACAAAAAAGTCTCTATCCCTATTTGTTTTTAGGGATATGAATAGATCTTGTCCTCTTGTGAGAGATCTTATTTATTCACGTCATAAACATAATTATTAAAAATTATAGAAATAATGATAGGGATGCTGTTGGAGTGAAATAATGAATATTTAATGAGTATGAATAGAGTTGTGAGATAGAATATGTATTATTTAATATTATTTGAAATGTTATAGGGATAAGATAGGGATGCTGTTGTGGAGGTTTTTGAATTGTGATGTTGTAAAATAGGTATATGTATTATTTTATATTATTTTAGGGATAAAATTTAGTGATTCTGATAAAAATGCCCTTAGTTTCTTCCTTGAGGGGAAAAAAAAATAAAACCTCACTCGGTCGAAACCATCTTAAAACCTAACCCAATTTAATATGAAAAACCTTCAATAAAATGAAGCAAAACATTTTGGGTCGGGTTTGACCCAAAACGAATGTGATTGGTTTGATTTTTTATTTATTTTTCAACCCAACCCGAACGCATTTATTCTTGGCTAAAAGATGGAAGGTATCATTGATCTCAACCTTCCTTAAAGCTCATAAGATGGAATGTACCGCTAATCTTATTAACGGTGCCATCCACACTGGACACTGCCCATAGTTCAAATTTTTCAGATTTTTTCCTTCTTACCCCTCATTTCTTCTCCTTCTTTCATTTCAACTTATTCATTATTTCTCCATTGTTCTTCAATCTTATTTTTCTCAAAGAGATTCATTAACCATTTTTCATAACATTGTTGGTCTCATTAGTATTATCCACCCACCCTACTCTACCCATCATTTCATAACAATCACTCACCCTTCATATCACCCCACCAAACCCGGCCTATTGCACCACCCCAACCTACCCAACCCTAGCCTACCCTACCCACCACCATACCATACCCTACCCATCCACTATATCATATCAACCTTACCCCACCACTCATCATATACCCAACCACACCCATCTTACCTTGCCTAACTTTTGCCTACCCAACGCAACTCACCATACTTGCTCGCTTCACCTAACTTCACCCCACTCTACCATCCCACTCTACCATTTTTTACCTATCACTCATGTTACCCATCACATACTACACCTTACTTCTTTACCTACCCTTACCTATTACCTCAACCTACCCCTCTATTGCCTACCTAACAATGCCCTACACTACCTACCATACTCAGTTACTCACACCACAGTACCTTACCTTACCTACCATATGCTACCGCATTGCACCCTACCATACTCCACCACCCACCTTACCTTATCTAACCTGACCCCATTCAACCTACCAACCCCACCCCTACCGCCTACCCATCCCCTACCTACATCACTCATCCTACCTTACCATACCTCATCCCACCACCCACACTACTACCCATATCACTTTTACCCACCACCCACATGTTTTCTCAATTTCATTACATTCCTTGACATTACATCCATTTTCAGTGGTTCCATTTGAATACATTTCATTCTATTACATTAGTTTATAATCACTTCCAGAAATTTGGATGGAGGGAATTCAAATCATTTTATTTCGTCCCATTCATGCTAAACAAACAAGAAAAAGTTTTTATTTAGAACGATAAAAAAGTATGTGCACGTATATTTCGTATCCGTAAAAAAAAATCCTACCATGAATGAGATATAAGATTAACGAGTTTAAAAAAAGAAAAGAAAAAATCCACCTCCTTTTTAAGGTGTTTGCGGTTGGATTTGATTCGATTAAAGGATTTTCAAAACTAAATCAAAATGTTTCGGTTCGTAAAATATGAAATCAAAATCAATCATATTAAATTGGTTTTGATTTAGTTTGGTTTTTCATTCTTCGATTTGATTGTGTTCGGTATGTCGGTTTACAATTTATTGACTAATGCAAATATAACATAGCGACTAAATTGATTTGCTAATACATAATTGCCCCCCAAGATAGACAAACTTATGTCTATGTGGTGATCCAAATTATTATGTCATTACATATTAGTCAGCATGTCCTAGCTACGTCTCATTAGAAAAATAAGATCTTCCAAGAATATATGGAACCCAGAACGTTTCAAAATTGTTATCAAAACATATATGTCATCAAAATATGTCAACACTAGATGAATTTCGACATAGTACACCCGTCACTGGCGGATCTACCTTATATATGGTGGGTCACATGACCCCATTGCGATCCGAAAAATGTTTTTAATATTAAAACGATATAGTTTTGTTGTTAAAAAATGTGGTTTTATGGTTAAAAAATATAGTTTTAGGTTCCAGTGACCCCACTAAAACAAAATTCTAGATAAAAAAACCTAGTTTTAGATTTCGATGACCCCACTGAAACAAATTCTCGGATCCGCTCCTGACACCTATAATAGATAAATAACATGCATGTTGATATAATCATCAAGCAAAAGCTGCAATATATATATATCAAAACAAACTCACACAAATCAGATTGGTTCGGTTTTTGGTTGGTTTGGTTTAATTTCATAGTTTTAACAATCATTTAATCAGTTTGATCTTTGAAAAACCGAATAATATTAACATTTTAATACAACCAAACTGATTATGTTGGACAGATTGTCCACACTCTTGAATGCTTAAAGAAATATAGTTGCGCCTTTATTAAAACCAATTTAAAGATCAAGCACTTACCGTTGTACTAAAACCAATTGGTGTTTTTAAAGATCAAGCGTTTACCGTTGTACTAAAACCAATTGATGTTAGTAAAGGCGCAACTATATTTCTTTAGGCATTCAAGAGTACTGTGGGCAATCTGTCCTAACACTCCCCCTCGAGTGTGGACTGTGTGGGCAATCTACCCAACACCCTTCTCAAGTGTGGGCAATATCTCTCAATATTTGCACAATTTCTTTTTAGATAATGTTTCAACCAGGGTTCGATCTCGTGACATCTGGCTCTGATACCATATCAAAGATCAAACGTTCTGGTTGTCTTAAAACCAAATTGGTGTTAGTAAAGCGCGCATTATATTTCTTTGGCGTTCAAATGTGAAAAGTGATGATGTCGTAAATGATTATATATTTAGTGTTATTATTATTGGTTATAATAATCATCTTTATGAATGCTATTTATGCTAATAGTAGCAATTAGCTAGGTGAGCCAAATTGAATTTTATTGAGAATTACTATTATGTAAAAAGAACATACTATTATGGGGCTAACCGGCTAAGCAAAGGCATTAATTAGCTAGCCAAGACAAAACACGAGAGCAAAGCTAACAAAGTCATATACGAAATTCTAAAAGTGGTATTTTTTGAATTTTTTCTCTCATCTTTTACACTTTATCTGTTTCTGGAAATAAGTTGCGGGAACTTCAAGTATTCTTTAGAATTGCAATTGTTTTATGGAAAATTAGGGATAAGACATAATAATCTGAAATATTTTTAAGAATGTGAGCAATTACATATTTTTATAGGGAGAAGAACAATGCGTAATTTTATAATGAGAAGACAAACAGTGAATCCCAAAATCGGTGAATCTTCCTAGTGAATCCGAAATCGGTGAATTTAAGCGGTGAATCCCAAAATTAATGAATTTCGATGATGAATTTTGAAAATTAGTGAATTTTGTCGGTGAATTTGAACAGTGAATTTAACGATGAATAAATAATTTTGTCGCTTTATCAAAAGTTTCAAAAAGTCATCCCTTCTACTCAATTGATGAAATATTTACGTCATTCTTCCTCATTCACCTTGTTTTTATGGTTTTGCCTTAATTTGTGAATTGTTTAGTAAGATGAAATATGAGAAATGATCGATTGGGTCATAATATGAATGATTGGGTTATAACATACTTATCAATAATATAATAAGAAGTGGTGTTGTGATCTCGAGCATTGAGTCACAATTATTGATATAACACGCTTTAATTAACACTATTAATTCTAATCAGACAAGTAGTGTGACGACAATTGAATTGAAACAACACGTGTTTATACAATTGATCAAGGTATTTGACATATTGATTGATATAGATTATACCATGATTAATAGCGTAATGTAATGACATGTTCACAATGCAAAGGTAAAAACGATTACAGGTCGCTTGGCGTGTGCCTAATTCATTATCATTTGAACACATAAACCTCACGTGACAATGATATCATACATAAAAGAGTGAAAGAAATACAAAAGAAAAACACATATTTGAACAATCACGGACTGTAATATGGAACAACAAATAATGTTCAATGCAACAGTGTACCGTTGAGCCGGCAGACCGTACCGCTGAGCCGGTAGAGATCGATTGTCTAAAGCAGTACCTCCAGCTTCTAATCTATACTACAACAAAATAAATGCATATACAATGACGATGGTCGGCTTCTCTAAGGCCACGTGTCATGAATATAAAGGTTAAGCTCAAAGAGAGTATAGAGGACGTCCCGACCAGCATCCACCATAAATCCTGAGAGCGAGCAGCCTCACTCTTCCTAACCACCGCAGGTCGGTTCGATCTGTAAGGTACACGCAGAGCGTGGTTATAGGGGCTCGGCCAATGTGCCCGAGCTTAAGTCAAGCATACGCACGTTTCTATAATCTAAGGATAAACGCAAGGGAATAATCCAGCCTCATTAAGGCTCCGATTCAAAACTAAAGATAAAGGAGATATTATCTCCTAGTAATCAAGGATTCATATCAATCATATTTAATATCGAAATAACCGAATCCTTGAAGGATACGGCAGGATTAGGGTTAGACTCCCTATATAAACCCCCTACAAGAACTACGGCCGCCTTGATTCCAATTAGATACATTGGATACGTAGGCAGCTTGAGAATAACTCAAGTTCAGTCAAAACACCACAAAAACAACCCCCTCTTTTGGTGTTTACCGGTGATCGGAGAACTACCATTGGATCAATTGGCCCGAAGATAATTATTGGTGAAACCCGACTTCATCATTGGCGCTATAAGGAGGGCCTTCTACTGGTAGTTTCAACAAAAATCGACATCACAATCAGTATGCCGCCAAAAAATACGGGGAAAAATACACAAGATGCCGCCGTTCAGGGTGGTGGGTCAAACGTGGCAGAAAAAGAGGCTGGAGGACAGAACTCTGGGGAGAAAGAGATGCAACGGTGACACAACCATCGCAGGTAGAGTCTCTTCCAGATTTCAAAACCATCTTGAACAACACGTTCAAGGTCCGTGGAGAAGAGACTAGGGGGGAAAATCAAAGCCATAAAACAAGAAAATAGATGATTTTCGTTACCAATATGCAGAAAAGTTGGAATTACATCAATCCTCATCCACACCCATTGTCACTTGGGGAAAAAGAAGACTCCAAAATTCCAAAATCCAAAAAAGAGAGCTAGAATCTAAGCTAAATTGTGTTTAATCTAAGAGAAAGAGTGAAAGATGAGCTAATTTAAGGGAGAAAAGTGAAGAAAAACGACCTAAGAGTGTCCAAGTGAGTCTAGGTATGAGTTCATATCAAATGGGGGTGAAAAATCTATTTAAAAGTGTCTAAAAATGTGCAGATAAAGCAGTTTTGGTGTGCCCCAAAGTCCTCGGCGCGCACTGAAGCTGTTCTGTGACTTTCTGTGGTCTCTGTTCTACTTTGGCGCGCCCCAAAGTCTTCAGCGCGCGCCAAAAATCTGGACTGATACACCTTCAGTAATCTGGCAATATCTTTGCGCGTAGAGCTCCGATTTGAGTGATTCAAAATGTGTTGGAAAGCTCATTCAATTATCTACAACTCTCATGAAGACCAAAAATCCAGAAAATGCATGTATCTGGGAGAAAATTGCAGATAAAGTGAACAAATGGTAAAAGCACCAACCACCTTTGATCCGTTTCCATCCCCGGGCTTTGGTTATGCCTCTCTAAACATCATGCCTTGTCTTCCGGGCTCACGAGTCACCTATTTCCTATATCAAAACATTCAAACACATACCGAGCATAATTCCACAAGATAAATAGGTCTCGAAAATGGTCAAAAACATTATAAAATGCCGAGGTTTTCCATCAATGTGACGGTTCACCTCAAAGTGAGTGTGCAATGCATTTTGCCCTATAAATGGTCTAAAATTACCCAATATAAGCCAAAAGTGTAAATGGGGGTTAAAACATGCACCAAAACATAGTAAAGTTGACTCTCATCAACCACCCCCACTTAGCGTTTGCTCGCCTCGAGCAAAATAAGCGTTTTAAAAGAATCAAAGAGTCAACGTTATACGCGTGAGGTCAAGTCAATCACATACCAAAGATAACCAACAAGTAAGTGAGTAAATGCATACAACTTAACCCTACCTTATCGAGCAAACGGAAAGTGTGTGTGTGAATAGCTTCTCCTATATTTACCACGGTATACCGGTTTGGATTATGGATGCTTGGTTAATACGACTACACCATAGGCTCATACTTCATAAGCATCTCCACTAATCGGGGCCAACCGAGGCTATGCAAGGTCAAGTAGGACTTGCACGGTTGTAGCGTTAGGCTTGGGACGGGGCTAACCGAAGGGAATTTCTGGGGAATAAACAACAAAGAGATAAAAACGAGCAAACTTAATCACGGGGTGTATCAATACATAACGTAGCTAGCTCTCCAATTCTCTAGATCAAAATGAAACTCGAAACATGATCCAAGAAATAGAATGCCATACACTATGTCTCAAGTGTAACGAGGCAAAAGCATACAAGAATCATGTTTCTATACTAAGGATTCATCCCAAACACCAACATCATATAACAAATCACAACATGAATCCCAAAACACTTGGCTTTCTTTGACTCAACCTTTATTACACTTTTATTGATTTTATTGCAAGTTTTCTTTGATTGATTTCATTTTCTTTTGACTTTTTGACTTCTTTTTATTTTTTATTTTTTAGAAAGCTGTACTATACACATTTAATAGGTTTGAGTCAAATGCCATCACATACATACTATATCAAAATGAGCTCCTACCCTCCAAATCATGAAAATAGCTCGTAAAAACCAACTCATCTAGAAGTGAAAAGATTAAGCTTAACTCGTAGGGTGTTCAAGGAATGTAGACCACAAATAAGGCATAGGGTCGGGAAATTACGGGCTAAATACGAATGGCTAAGTGTCGGATGGGGTCTAACCATACTACCAAGGCTTAGAGGGTTCTTGTGGAATATGTCATGGGATGGCTATTTGGCTCTAGTTAGGTCAAAGAAATGCCATAACTTGTCATCCCAAACTCTACCAAGGTCGGCCTTTCTATTTCGTCTTGAAGTTAATGGTATGAGTTCTAGGTAGCCGAATTGTGTCTAAGACTACCATAATCGGTCACTAGTTACCATGGTTCATGAAGAGAAAACTATTCGTGTATGAAAATCCCGTCCACAAGATAAGGTAGTAAGCCAAGCAACATGCATTTAAACATCACTAAACCATTTATCATATCAATGTGAAGGGTCAACATACGAATGCAACATCAATACCATGGAAAATTTTAAAAAGTGCTCAAATTTTGTTAAAGAAGTGGCCAAACACTAAGCATACAACACTTTGGCCAGAAAAACAATGAAGCACATATCAAAGCAAGCTAAGCCTACCACCCCCCCCCCCCCCTCCCACACTTTAAATGGAACACTGTCCTTAGTGTGTGAATGAAAAAAAGGAAAGAATGCTTAGCTTAACCCGGCGAAAAAGGCGCAAACCATGTACATGACTTATCCACGAAAGCTCCACTCGAATACACGAAGCCATAGGACAAAAACACCAAGAAAAACGGATGCACGGGGAATGGCACCGTGCCAAAAGCAAGCAATAGATATCGAGATATAATCAAAAAGCGCAAAGTCATAAACACGATCATATGAAAGCAAAAAGGGAAAAGACTCGGGGCACATGCGATGCAAAGACAATCAAACAAGTAAAACAACATCCATGCATAAAGATACGAGCCAAGGACGGACCGAAGAAGAACCACTCAAAAATGGTACCAAGATCCTTCAAAATATCACCCTAAGCCACTTCTAGCACCAAAACTAAAGCAAAAACAGAAAAACGGTGGGTTGCCTCCCTCAAGCACCTTTGTTTTACGTCATTGGCTTGACTTATTAAGAAACTAAAAGAAAAGCAACAAAACACGAGTGGAATGAAAGAAAAAAACTGCACATCTTTTGCTTAAAAGTTTCAAGAACATGGCAATTAAAAAAAACTTTCATCCACTTTTATTTAGAATAACAAAAAAAATATCTACCTACATTCTAAGTTTAAAGTCATTAGTTCGACTTTCTACCCCCAATAATTCTAAGGATAGTTATACCAAAGGAGAGCAAACCGTTGCGTCTCCCTACACACATCATAAGAATTGAGCACAACTTTAAAATGGGGCAAGACAAACAAGGGGCTCAATCCCCACCACCAAGATCGGTTCAAGAAATTCACCGTGTAACACAATGAATTCAACTTCCCCGAAAGAGAGCATATGCCAAGTAACAAAGATTCAAACACCAGCAATAACTTTTTGGCTCAACCACAACATCAACATATTCAATGTGATCCACCACCACAATTTTTTCAATAAGGTTCAAAGGAGAAGGAATAAATGATTCACTAGTAGCATATTTCATACCTTCTTCATAACACTCGTGATGGGTGATTACCTCAAGAGGCGATGGTGGAGCAAATGAAATTTCATCATGTTTAGCACTCATCTCAACCTTCCTCTTCTCAATCAATTTCTCTACCCGATTCTCCAAGTTCTTTAATTCCGATTGAAGAGTGGTAGCATTCGTTTTAATATCCATCAACTCCCGACCATGATCTTGAAGTGTTCGACCTTGGTCTTGAAGAGTCATTCCTTGATCTTGGAGCATTCTTCCTTGCTCTTGCAACGTCTTGTTAATTTGCTCCAAGAGAATTTCGGTAGAGCTCTTTTGTGGAGGAGGAGGAGGTATTTGTGAAGGTTGAACATATTGCAAATAGGCATTGGTGTGTTGGCCCGAAAACTTGGAGGACTCCCCACTCATTGTTGTATGGTGATGTGTATGGGTTAAACTAATAATATGGTAGGAATCCAAAACCCATACCATCGAAATTAAAGCCTCCAAATGAGTAGGAAGGAGAGCCCTCATGGCCATACGGATCCATACACTGCAATTCAAGGGAACAACAAGAACACAATCACGGTATCTAGTCACCACCACTACCGTAGTAGATGGTGTGACTCTTCAACAAAAATCCAACATCAAGAAATAAGAAAGGAAAAAAAATGCCCTAAGCCTAAGTCTTCAAATGACTTAAGAGATATCGATTAATTCCCCGGCCACGGCGCCATTTTGATTGAGCTAAAATTCACCCTCCAAAAACATCGAAACCGTGGGCAAGCTAACTCTCTAACCGGCAGTGTACCGGGTCGATTACTAGCATAGCTACAGGAGTACGAGGTCGAACCCAAAGGAAAAGTGTTTGTGAGTACCAAAGCGAACGTGTTACTTAGTCTAGGTTATCAATCTTTTTAAAGTGCTTGTATGTTACAACGACACTAAAGTGATTTTTACTAACAAGTCTAAAGATAGAAAAGGAAGAAAGAAGATTGACTACTAGGTTTTCAGAGTTATACTAAGGGACATAGCCGAACCATAATCAAAGTAGCTAGTTTCAACCCTAAGGGTAGACTAAACCGGGAGTGTGCATTATAAAAAACGAACTCTCGCATTCAATTTCACGGGTGCGTGCTCCTAATTCCGGTGCTAAGGTCTGAACAACTCTCTCCTAACACCTTATGCCATGTTAACTACCCTTCCCCTTAGAAGATTCACTAACAAGACATGCTATGCACTAGAGCCGCTTAAACGTTAAAACGAGTAACCTTGCATTGGGCTTGGGCTTAACAACTAAGCCGAATCTACTCCGCGATCTTAGGACCCCTTATCCCACGTTTTCCTGCAAAATACATATGTAAGGTTGATGTGTGTGATTACTAAATTAGGTGTACAATCCAATCTAGCGATGTTATAGCAAGTTCTAAGACGTGAAACAAGCGAGATAAGACATTAAAAAGCACTACCCACTCCCAATTTCATCACCCAAAGGGTGATTTCACTAAATTTCACATAATTCGACTATGAAAAGGGATTAGCTACTCATTATACTAGTTAAAACATAAAAGCAACAGTAAATTAAAGACATAATGAGTGAAAGAGAGAAGAAATATACCATAGAAATGAGAATTTCGAATTTGAGATCCAAAAAGTACACTTTGAAGAACTAATTAAAAGGTGGTGACTTAGTGTTTAGAGTAGAAATTTGAGCTAGGAAATGGAAAGATTAAGCTATGATTATACTAATTTAAGCTAAGAGAATGTATTCTAAGCTATTACAAAATTCGAGCTAAAATGGGGTAAGGTTTTTCTAAGAGAGTAAAAGTTGTTGAAGAAATGGTCTAAGGGGGGTATTTATAGGTGGGGAAAAATCTGCAGGTTTTTGTCTTCAAACGTGCGTTTCGCATAGGGCAAACGCGCGTTTCGCTTCATTTCTGGATAGGCTTTTGCTTGTTCTTCAACTGAAACGCGCATTTAGGGGGGCTTGAAACACGCGTTTAGGGGCAGGTGCACTCTGTCCAAAATCGTGTTTTTGAAACGCCAGTTTGGGGGGTTCAAACACGCGTTTGACCCCTAATTGTTCCAAAACTTCATCTTTTCTCCCTTTTGATCACTCATATCGTCTCGATCATGCTTCTCACCATGAATCATCACCTTCCGAGTCCTCGAGTCACTAATACCTTACAACATCATGAACGACCAAAACAACCAAACAATTCCGGAGAGTAAAAGTGCTCGGGATTAAGGTTAATAACAACAAAAAGGGGTAATAAACCATCAAAGTGACGGATTTACTCCCCGTGCCATAAACTCACAATATTACCCTGAAAACGGTCTAAACCACCCAAAAACATGCTAAACGTGTGGTAAACGGGGGTAGAAAATGCACCGGAATCACGTAAAGTTGACTCTCATCACCGGTGCATGGAAGTGTATGTTGATGATCTACTGATCAAGAGAAGGTCTCTTGACCAGTACGTTAAGGATGTTCGGGAAATCTTCGAGGTACTATGGAAAACGCAAATGAGGCTCAACCCTAAGAAGTGTACGTTCGGGGTCAGATCAGGGAAGTTCCTAGGATATATGTGTTAGATGTAATATCGTCGGATCAATCATAGATTGACCCGATTACGCAGCGGAATGCATCAGATCTAGATCTAAACGAAACAAAAACATAAATTTAAGATCTAAATCTACAAGGGGTTTAGGAGCCTACCTTTTATGGTGCTTAACTCCAAGATCAAAAGGCTCCTTGAACACGTGATTGAGCAGCCACCGTCATCCAACGTGTGTCTCCCAGCAACACCAAGTGGATGGTGTTTCCCGCCGCCGGACCTCCTTGATATACTACCGGAATAATCCCGAAGATTATTCCAACAAGATGGCCGAAAATTCTAAGCCACTTTCTTGTGTATATGGCGTGATTAGTGATTGTCAAAAGGCTTGGGAGAACTCTGTTTATATAGGAGAGTAAAACTTAACCTCCAAGGATTAAATAATTAAGAGATAATTATTATATTAATCCTTTTTCAAATAAAAGATAAATAAAATAATTATCCCAAACAAATTAGGATAAATCATATTTTTATCTAATATTCCATGAATTATCATTTAACAAATAAAAGATAAATCACATATTAAATAATTATCCAAGAAAACTAATTTCTTAATAATTAAATAATAAATCACAATATGCATGCACCTTTCTCTCAAAATAAGGTCACGCACCTTTTTCTATATATTTGACCAAAAATTAGGTCAACGCACCAATTGGTCGAATTAAATTCTACTTAAAATGTCTCTTTTCCGTGTATTTAATTATTTAGTCCAACTAAACAATTAATCCACATATCAAATTAAATAGCCCAATCCACTATTTAATTATAATTGAGGTGCAAACGACGAGAAACCTATATCTTTATATTAGGAGCCACGTCGGGGACCATGGACCCATATTCAATATTCTACAATAAATTAGATAAAATTATTAAATCGACGTAATAATTATATCCAACCTATTAATTCGGGATTACACCACCATAAACCCGAAATTGAACTCGATCTATCGAATATAGATAACTTACACTCAATTTATGAGTCGAAATCGCCCACCGATATAATCATTACATACGGATAAATCCTCCATAGATTGCTCACTTCGATTCGGGATATTTCCGTAAACCCTTCTCGAAACATATTATCCTTATTTAACATTAACCCCTAGTGATCAATTAGTTCATAACCAATATAATATGAACCGGGCCCATCGATCGCTTTAGGGTTAACAAATAAGGAACTTTCTATCTACTTCCCGAGGAAGGAATGGATTCCATATCGTGATAACACGGACCACTCACTCATTCCGAATAGAGCCAACGAGAAGTGTTGGACCACATATCTTCGCGAAGTGATCCTTACTAACACATCAAACTCTACCCTAGTCTAAATAGGTTGTGCTCAGGATCACCTCGGAGATTGATTAATCCATATATGATCATCTTGTGATTCGATAAGACTTCTCGATTACGGAATTATATCGAGAACTCAAATCAAATTGGTCCAGTCCTATATGATTATCATCATATATAAATGCCCCACCAGGTACCCTATTACCGACATTCCGGATAAGACTATCACACCGTAAAGTGTTCTGGGCGCATTATTAGCAAATTAATCTAGATACCCGTACTCCGATTAATAAACGCTACGGACTAAGTTAATTTTAAGTACATCTCACTAACTCAATCCTCTTGTGTATAGCCATACACTGAGTTATGTGATTACACAAACGAGGTACTTAGGGTTTTCAGTAGTGTCTTAATTATAAGCATACATGCATATAATAAGATGAATTACTAATTCCATCCTAAAACAATTATATAATTGTCTTTCGGGCACTACACCTTACAATCTCCCACTTGCACGAAAGGCAAGTGGATTAATTGTTTTAGAGCACACCATTTATTTCTATATCTACAACATTCTCCCACTTGCTCAAAACAAGTGAGGCGTATCCCTCAATATGTACCCTCCAGCGCATCTTAGTAATTCATCCTTCCAAGCACGACCGGAGTGTGCCGCGAGAGGGTCGGTGACCGGCGTGTACTCGAATCCGAATACCATGTGACTTGGTACACCGATCGGGTAGGATATCGGCTTGAGTCAATCTTTGGGATCGAAACGTCGCCTTTCCATCTAATCCGGTGGTACGATTTTAATATGCCTTTGATTCAACACCGATGACCAAATCGACTTAACGGTCATCCTCAATCTGACCTATAGCCAGAATCAGTGTTATCACTTATATTCTAGTTTGCACCTGAATATACTAGCATATTATTCCTCATTCTCCCGAAGATACTTGAGGATTCACTAAACATCCCATTTCGTATTCATCCTCAGGTTTAGATAACCATTCCTGAGAGGTAGGGTAGACTACATCGTTGAATGTTGCATAATGCAAGAATATCTTAACCAGGTGAATGGGTGGGATTGCCAATGATCGATTCTCGCGGATTTGAGCGAATCAACTCCTTTAGAATGAATCCCGATGGCATGTTAGACTCTGACTTCAGATAACACACCCATGTTGTTTCCAATTGTTTCAGTGTTACCATTCACAAACACTAATCTACATACTACTTTACTAATATTGATGCCAAGTCTACAAAAAGGCTTATCAACATTCTGGTCAAGTCCACATATTAATATATATGACTTTGAAATGACCTAGAGGTTTGCTTTAATCCCTAAAGGATATAAGCTATGGCGGGCATCCCGCCAAAGGTTCTTCTGAATAAATTAAGATACCGTTAGTCTCGCAAAAGGTCTTAGGAATCACCCTAATTTACGCTTTGTAACGAATCATTATTTGTTCTAAGCTAAAACCATACGTTTCGAATGAATTCGATTCCGTTGTTCGGCAAGGAAGTCTCAAGAATCACCCCTATTTCCCGCTTTCCGACGAAATCAAGCAAGATCGAGTAGTAAGAGATCACGGTCCGGTTAACTCTCTACCTATTAGGGAATCACCCCTAAATTACTCGGCTTTCTTGTGAAAGTTAAACTTTCCTATTCATTCTACTCTTCTTCATGTAGTTCCAATTACTCCCATTTGGACTGAGATGCACAGGTGGTTCTACAAGAGTTTCAACAGAATCGGAGTATCAATCTCCATTCACAAGGTTATGGCTTTTAAACCAACCTCTATGATCGAGGATCCTACACGACCCACAAAGGACTATAGGTCATCAATCGCCTCTATAGACCGTAAGGTCCTCGCAATGGGTAATGGACAAACCATACTCCCACTGCGTTCAAAGTGGAGTGATATCTTGATCTAGTTTAGTAGTTTTTATTAGTGTTATCACCAATCGCCAGGTGTTGGATGTGGATGAACAAATCGATTAGTAACATCTTGAGTACAAATACTTCAAGATCTAAGGTTGTTATTTATAGACTCTATCGGACCGAGTTTGACAAAGATAACCGTCATTTTCGATTTTACGAGTTTTATAACCAACCTTTACTCAATGCATTAAGATATTTCACATCCTGAACGTGTGCGCAAAATTTCCGATCTACCTTCAAGCACTCGGTGCTAAATGCCTCTATTTACGGAAGTGGGGTGAACCGAATTCACTCCTTATCCACAAATGCGTAGGCATCTTTTAGGTAGACTTCTCGGTTTTTCAATACAACCGTTATTTTGCAACCAATATCTTAAATGAGTTCATTGAATATCGTAGCACATCAATAACTATGTAAGGCAAATTTGTGGTGTATCCCTTAGTGAAAACATTTCACCTGGGAGGTAGGCCGAGCATCGATCCGAAGACTACGCAATAACCTATTTACGAGTATGGAATACTCTATCTCTCAGTGAAATCGAGATTTCCTCCAAATATTTTTGATAAACTTACCGGAGTCTCGAATAGTAGTCAAACAAGATGTCACTACTTCAAAAGCTCCCACTAGCTTGTACCTTTCATATGACCCGAAGGTTGTTATGAACAAGCTATGTTACTTCTTTAAATCTATTACCCTTTCTGATTGAAAGGAAACTTAGTCATTGTTCCTTTGAGACAGTGTTCCTTTGACCCGGAGATAGGAATCACCCTAAGCCGCCTTGAGATCTTGTCTTTAGGGAATATGCACTAATTAATAGAATAGAAAGAAGCGTTTATCGAATATGAAACCATTTGCGTTTATATGTTTTAAGATGTGTTACTAATACCTTTTCAACAATGATTAGTGGTTACGACTTTATCAAACAAAAGTCCGAGTCTTGGATTCGTATTTCATCATTGTTACATTCATCGTCAATAAGACAAACAAATTATCCTATTGAAAATGAATACGTTCGTTCCAACGAATCCAAAAGAAAAATGAATTTTCGTGATGCTCAAGAATTGAATCCGAGATTCATTTCCTTATATCACTCCCACTAGTCAATCTGAAAAAAGCGCCCGTTGTCTATTTTATTTATCGTTTAATGCAAAGCTACCTAGTTCTTCCAAAGAACTTTAGCTTTCAAGAAAATTGCTAGGATACATTGAATGGTGATCCGAAATCACTTTCATTAGCCTCTAATTTCCAATTTATTAATTTTCCGGTTTAGCCTTAAAACTACTTAGTCTAGATGACTAACACGTATAAACATTCTTTCCCATTCTTGACTTTCCTTAGATGGAAACAGATCTTGAACTAGCGATTCGTGTGAGTAGACACTACTCTTGAACCGTGGGGCGTTCAGTTTTACTTGCTTGGACTATCGATTTTACTAATCGTTAAATCATAAGACCAAAGCTCCGACTAGTTTATCGGTTCCAAATACCGTCTAACTAGCAACACTTTGTATTTATGATTTTTCAAAGATTATAAAATCCCCAGAACTAAGCTCCCACTAGTTTATCAGTTCCAAATACTGTCTAACTAGTAACGCTTATTCTTGTTTTTCCAATGAATGGAGAAACTCTTGTGCATTCCATTACACATTTCTAATTATTCAGAAAAACAACAAATCATAAGACTAAGGCTCCCACTAGTTTATCGGTTCCAAATACCGCCTAACTAGCAACGCCTTATGTATATGATTTTCCAATTTTTCAATTAGAAATTTGATGTGTAATTACACTTTTAAAATTCACTAAATGAATTTTATCGATAGTCTATGTCATCTTTTGTAAACTAAGTATGGTCGTCTCTCGTTCAACACGAGTGACACCCGTGACACACACGCATTATGTCACTTAAGTTTTTAAAGGCTCAAGGAAAAATTTCTTCCGAAAAGTTAATCGCATTTATTGATAATTACAACGTACTTGTTACATTCCACATTTTTATTGAAGTCCTATTACTAATAGTTTAGTAACCTGTAGGTTTTAGTTGTAAATAAAATGACAGAAAGTTAAATTCAAAAATAAATTTTCACTACTAGATTTATATTTTAGGAATAATAAACTATAAAGTCTATCCTACCATTCCAAGGATTTAATCTCACACCTCGGTGCCGCCAGTGGTCGGTCAAAGAGGCGATGATTAAATCGAGACAATCTCTCTCAATGATTAATCTTCGAGAATCAAACATCTCACGGAATCGAGACATCCCGGACCTTAATCACCGATTACCTTCCTTTTCTAGCCTAGATATTTGAAAATATCCATAAAGAGTGTGACTCGCTATATCGAGATCTCAAAGTACGCGCCCGAGTATGCCGCGAGGTCGGTCGATGACTCAACGAGTACCGAAATCCTATCCTTTCAAAACCAAGCCTTGAATTTTGATAAGGGTGAACACCACCCGCAGGGGCGAATCAAAGCGGCTCGGCGTCACCCTTCTCTCACGTGCTTGCATCTATAGTAGAGGCCGTGGGGTTGGTTGTCGCCTTCCCGCTCCCACTCAATATTTTGAAAAAGTGGTGGGTTTACTAATTACGGTTGCGGTCTTGACAATAAGAAACAATAAATCGAAGTACTCCGAATAGGTCGTTCGGTTATGTAGGCAAGCTACGCCGTCTTATTCGTTGGAACATATGTGACGATTCGGGCCAATCCGGCAAGAGAAGCCCCGTTTAGCCCGAAGGCTTATCGGCTATGCTAAGTCTGTCGAATCTGGCATAACGCATATCACACGCGTGGAGGAGTCGATTGAGCGAGCTTCGGTTGAACTCGCCAACCATGGTTAGACCATTTCGAACCCATGTACTAAGATTCTCCGATTTCTAAATCGTCACCCAACGCGTAATCTCGTTTCTGTTTAAGGTGGGTTCACTGAGAAGCCATCACCGAAAAGCTCAACGATTTATCCAAGTGGGATTCACCGAGAATCCATCACTAAAATCGTAAACGATTGACATAAACCCGGGTCCTCGGTTTTTATAATTAGCTACTTATTATTTAACTACCACATATTAAATTAATAAGCATTCATATAGAGCTGTTAACGAGCCGAGCCAAGCCGAGTATTGGTTGTTCGAACTCGAGCTCGTTAAGCTCATTAGCTCGTTCGAGCTCGTTCGTTTGTTAAATGAACAAAAAATTCTGTTCGAGCTCGGCTCGTTTAAAACATGAACTGTTCGAGCTCGTTCGAGCTCGGCTCGTTAGACATATTTTTTGTCTTTTGGCTCGACTTTGGCTCGACTTTGGCTCGAATTCGGCTCGAATTCGGCTCGAGTTCGGTTCGTTAGACATATATTATAAGCATATAAGCATGTTCGCGAACATAATCAGCATGTTCGCGAACATAATCGAACGTTCGCGAACCAAGCTCGAGCTCGGCTCGTTAAGCAAACGAGCCTACAATCATGTTCGAGCTCGGCTCGTTAAGCTAAACGAACAAACGATCACGAACACTAACGAGCCGAACACGAGCTTGTTCACGAGCGGCTCTGTTCGTTTAACGGCTCTACATTCATACTAATTATTCGAGTTATACATGCCTAATTTATTCGAAATAAACTAGTTACATGTATGCATTGGAGTAAAATCATGAAGATGCAAGTCATGGCAATTTTCCGGTTTTAAGCACGTAATCTTGATCAAACACAAAATTATACCGAAAAAAACACTTGAGATGGATGAGTTTAGTACTTCGACTAACTATTTTTAAGGAAAAATAAAACTTAATCTATGTCTTGAGTCTTGATCTTCAAATCTTGAACTCGAACAGCGGATCACGAACCACGAACACCCTAGAGGAGAAATGCCTTTTTTAATTAAATAAAACCAATTTATTATAATTAATCAAATTTTTTTTTTTTTTTTTTTGTGTTATTACATGCGGCTGCCAAAAAAACTTTTTTTTTTTATTTTTCTTTCGGCTGTTACAAAAAAAAATCCCAGAAAAATGAATTTTATTTTTATTTTTATTTTTATTTTGCCATACAGCAGCCTTTTATAAAAAAAAAATTAGGATACAAAAAATTTTTGTGACACAGCCGCAAGCTTTATACCCTAGCCGCATGCAATTTTATAAACAGGACTTATAGCGACGCTTTTCAGCGTCGCAGAAAGTCCTGTAGCAGTTTTTAAAAAAAATTTAAACCGTTTCTCCTCGTTCATACCTTGGGTTTCGCCTCGATCTTCATCTTTTCAGCAAGATCTTCATCTTTTCGAGCCCGGAATAATAAAATTACAATAAAAGATGCTACTTTTACATAATTTTCAAAAAAAAGACATAAAAAAATACAATTCACATCTTTCGATTGTTCTTAAACAAAGGAGCTACAAAATGAATCTCTACGGGTAAACAATACCAACCCAATCCATCTCTTCAACCACAACATTCAAAACATACATCATGACAAAATTTGAATTTAAAAAAAAAACGAAATAAAAACACAAAACACGCTTTTCCACTCCTGATCTAAAACTCATATTCTTTGATCGTTAGATCAAAGGCTCTGATACCACTTGTTAGATGTAATATCGTCGGATCAATCATAGATTGACCCGATTCTGTGATGAATGCATCGATCTAGATCTAAACGAAACAAAAACATAAATTTAAGATCTAAATCTACAGGGGGTTTAGGAGCTACCTTTTATGGTGCTTAACTCCAAGATCAAAAGGCTCCTTGAACACGTGATTGAGCGACCACCGTCTTCCAACGCGTGTGTCTCCCAAAGAACACCAAGTGGATGGTGTTTCCCGCCGCGGACCTCCTTGATATGCTACCTAATAATCCCAAGATTATTCCAACTCAAACCCAAAGAAAGATGGCGAAAATTCTAAGCCACTTTCTTGTGTATATGGCGTGATTAGTGATTGTCAAAAGGCTTGGGAGAACTCTCTTTATATAGGAGAGTAAAACTTAACCTCCAAGGATTAAATAATTAAGAGATAATTATTATATTAATCCTTTTTCAAATAAAAGATAAATAAAATAATTATCCCAAACAAATTAGGATAAATCATATTTTTATCTAATATTCCATGAATTATCATTTAATAAATAAAAGATAAATCACATATTAAATAATTATCCAAGAAAACTAATTTCTTAATAATTAAATAATAAATCACAATATGCATGCGCACCTTTCTCTCAAAATAAGGCCACGCACCTTTTTCTATATTTGACCAAAAATTAGGTCAACGCACCAATTCTAATTGACCGCGAAAAATGTCTTTCCGTGTATTTAATTATTTAGTCCAACTAAACAATTAATCCACATATCAAATTAAATAGCCCAATCCACTATTTAATTATAATTGAGGTGCAACGACGAGAAACCTATATTATATTAGGAAGCCACGTCGGGAAACATGGACCCATATTCAATGAGCTACAATAAATTAGATAAAATTATTAAATCAGACGCAGAATAATTATATCCAACCTATTAATTCCGGGATTACACCACCATAAACCCGAAATTGAACTCTATCGAATATAGATAACTTACACTCAATTTATGAGTCGAAATCGTCCACTGATATAATCATTACATACGGATAAATCCTCCATAGACTGTTCACTTCGATTCGGGATATTTCCGTAAACCCTTCTCGAAACATATTATCCTTATTTAACATTAACCCCCTAGTGATCAATTAGTTCATAACCAATATAATATGAACTGGGCCCATCGATCAGTTTCTAGGGTTAACAAATAAGGGAACTTTCTATCTACTTCCCGAGGGAAGGAATGGATTCCATATCTGTGATAACACAGACCACTCACTCATTCCAGAATAGAGCCAACGAAGTGTTGGACCACATATCGCGTAAGTAATCCTTACTAACACATCAAACTCTACCCTAGTCTAAGCGGTTATGCTGTGATCACCTCGGGATTGATTAATCCATATGATCATCTTGTGATTCGATAAGACTTCTCGATTACGGAATTATATCGAGAACTCAAATCAAATTGGTCCAAATTCTATATGATTATCATCATATATAAATGCCCCACCAAAACCTATTACCGACATTCCGGATAAGATTGTCACACCGTAAAGTGTTCTGGGCGCATTATTAGCAAATTAATCTAGAGACCCGTACTCCGATTAATAAACGCTACGGACTAAGTTAATTTTAAGTACATCTCACTAACTCAATCCTCTTGTGTATAGCCATACACTGAGTTATGTGATTACACAAACGAGGTACTTAGGGTTTTCAGTAGTGTCTTAATTATAAGCATACATGCATATAATAAGATGAATTACTAATTCCGTCCTAAAACAATTATATAATTGTCTTTCGGGCACTACACCTTACAATATGATATCCAATGAAGGTATAAGAGCAAATCCGGACAAGGTCAAAGCCATACAGAGCATGGCGCCGCCCAGAAGTATCAAAGACGTACAAAGGCTAATAGGGCGCATGGCTGCCTTAAATAAATTCCTCTCACGGTCGGCACAGCGTGCCCTACCGTTCTTTAAGATCCTAAGGCAGGCTAATCTTTTTGACTGGAATGAAGAATGTCAGAAGGCCTTCAAGGAACTAAAGGTTTATCTGACCACCTTGCCCGTCCTTACCGCGCCAAAAGCCGGAGAACCTTTGTATTTGTACTTATCTGTGTGCCAAGAAGCGCTGAGCGCTGTCTTAATAGGCGATCAGGACAATATTCAAAAGCCAATTTTTTATGTTAGCAAGGCCCTGCGAGGGCCGGAGGTTAGATACATACACGCAGAGAAATTAACACTGATATTGGTTCATGCTTCCAGAAAATTAAAGCCGTATTTTCAAGCGCACCCTATAGTAACTACCCATGTATTTATAGGATTTTTTCGGATTAAGGAAGGCGGTTTGACTCAAATGAATCGTATGTAGGCCCGCCACTTTTAGTTAGTAGCCCTGATGCCACAAGTGCCGCAAAATTTACATTGGACTTCTCTCAATGAAGTATTAGAACAATGAAAACCGATTGAAGATAATTAGGAATTGATTAGAATAATAAACTTTTGCCAAACGACTTAACACAAAATCAAAAGTTACTGTAAGTTGTGATGATACAAGCTCCAAATTACGATGAATCATTTGTGGTTGATAATTTGCTATTAAAACGACATTTATCAGAGCTTTGATGAATTTTTTTATGATGAAAAAGGTGAAGAATTCATACAACCGATTTAGGGTTAAGAGATTGTAACAATATGATTTGTATTATGTACTATGTAGTATTGTGTGTCGTTTATAGGCACATCAACCAAGGTTGCACGCCCGTAGAATTCCTCCTTGAAACTCAAGAAGCACCCACAGTTTACGCTTTGTGTTATCACAGTAAAATGTATTATATTACTTTTTGTGATCGTTTTGTTACTGTGATAGTTTTCGGTAGTTTGACATATCTCGATCAATAAAAAAATTAACTCCAACCAAAATGAACGTAAATCGAGAGTTATGTATCCAAATATAATACACTTGTTTTTTTTCTTTCTAACTGAGCTATGCCGATGCGACGTTTTTTTTTTTATGCTTAAAGCCCCGGTATCCGGAACCCACTGATCCGACTAATTCGGAGTTCGGTCCGGATCCCACTAGTCCGATGCGACGTATTTCAATTATATATAAAGATGGAGGAAGAATAAAATTGTTAATTGTTAAGTCAGTTTATGGTGACATGCTAAATATTTCCCTAAGAAGAATTATTAATACGTATAGAGTAATTGAACCGTAAACGTAAACATGCAGCTTAATTAAACATATGAAACCATAATTTTGTCAAAACAAAAAAAACAAAAAGCACGATAATTAAGCATGGCTCCCGGCCACCCTGTTGAGTTGTCCGGGCTCTTCTTCTTTCTTCCGCCATTACCATCCCCAATTTCTTGCTCAAACACGTTTAATTCCTAGTCATTAGGCAATATTTCCTGACTATTTTAAGAAAACAAAACATTATTTATATATATATACACGCAATCTCCATAGCCAAAGAGCTCGCAGTGTTCGTTGTTTTTACGTACGTTTTTTTTTTTTTTTTTTTGTTTTGTTCTTCACGTGAAATTCAGAGCTACATCGAATTTACATGCATTCATCTTCATAATTTCTCGATTAATTCGTCATTTTGATGATGAATTTCTCTTCTTCTTTCAAAAAATCATTCAAAAAAACTAGAAGGATTTCCATTGAGAATCTTGAGGATCCTCAGGAGGAACAACGGCAGCCTATTCTCTTTAATCGCAACCCTGAAAGTGAAACCGCCACCTCCGTCGACCACCACTTTGACCAAACAATCATGTCTCCCTCCTCCGTGATCGAACACCCTGAAATTATTGTCAAGATTGACGGGGGTGATCAAAAAAATAATGCTATGATCATTAACAATGGTCATGTTCACGAACAAAATGTAGGTACCAATAACAGCAGAATCTGGAAACAACCTAGCTACGAGTTCTGGCAAAACGACGATAATGATGTGGATGCTCTTCAGGATCCGCCTACTAGATTGATTTCACAGTTTTGAATAAGCAAAAAGCTGCTGGAGTCGTGAATATGCCTTTAGATATGGATTTGGAAATGGATGAATTCGGCGGTGGCAGTGGCGGTCGACATCATGAACATGATAAGAATAATTTAATTGGCACTGCAGATTCAAGTCCTTTCAATTTTCCTACAACACCTGATGGTAATGAGCGATTTTCCAATTCCAAGGATCTAAAAGTATCTTTTCAATCTACTCCTCTTGACAACAGAGCGGTGGATATCGCCGCAGATGAAATTCCTCATTGTCGTCGTTGTGAAGGTGACCGTGATCAGTCCTCCTCTTCTTCTTCCTCTGATGATGATACAGGTAGTAATAATGAGAAATTGACTGGCCCTAGTAGGAGGGGCTCAAATGCAGATCGTAGAAGCGGTTTAATAGGAGAGGATGGACAGGTGCTCAAGTGCTCTTCTTTCACAAGAAGGCCAACCATATTAGGTAGGTTAAAGACTAAGTCCAGGTTAATGGATCCTTCCCCTGAGAGAACAGAGCGAAAATCGGGTAAAGTTGAAAAATCAGGGGTACTTAAGTCCGGATTGTTGGCTAGGGCTTCAGGGTTGTTGGGGAAGCCCACAGAGGAGGAAGAAGACGATCCCCTTTTCGATGAGGATATTCCTGAGGAGTACAGGAAGGCTAAGCTAAGTGTCTTGATACTGTTACAATGGATTAGTCTAATTTTGATAGTGGCAGCTTTAGTATGTACTCTTGCTATACATGATTTGAAGGTAAAAACCTTGAGGGGTTTGCATTGGTGGAAATGGGAGGTTTTAATCCTTGTTTTGATATGTGGAAGATTAGTGTCTGGTTGGGGGATTAGGATAGTGGTTTTCTTTATTGAGATGAATTTCCTTCTGAGGAAACGAGTTTTGTATTTCGTTTACGGTATCAGAAAGGCTGTACAGAACTGCATTTGGTTGGGACTGGTTTTGATTGCTTGGCATTCAATGTTTGATAAGAAAGTTCAAGGGAGTAATGATTTTCTCAAGTATGTCAACAAGCTGATGGTGTGTATGTTGGTAGCTACTTTGTTATGGTTAGTAAAGACCTTGATGGTTAAAGTTCTTGCATCGTCTTTCCACGTTAGTGCCTTCTTTGATCGGATTCAGGAATCATTGTTCAATCAGTTTGTGATTGAGGCACTTTCTGGACCTCCATTGATTGAGATTCAGAGCTATCAAGAGGAAGAGATGAGGATGATGTCTGAGGTAAGGAAACTTCAGAATGCCGGGGCAACGTTGCCACCCGAGCTTAAGCCACCTGGCTTTGATCTGCCAACTAGGAGTGGTAAGGTGAGTGGAGGTCTGCCTCCAAGGCCGCCAAGAGCACCGAGCTTTCAGATTTCTGGCTCGATATCTAAAGATAAAAGCGATCCTGTAATAACGATTGATCACTTGCATAAGCTAAATCCTAAGAATATATCAGCTTGGAACATGAAGAGGCTAATGAAGGTCGTTAGGCGCGGTTTTTTGTCTACTTTGGATGAGCAGATTATGAATTCCACTCACCATGATGAGTCTGCAACACAAATTAGAAGTGAAAATGAGGCCAAAGTTGCTGCTAGGAAGATATTCAGAAATGTAGCCAGATCTGGTGCAAAGTAAGTCACCTTATTAATATATTAGATTTTTCGTGTTTTTATCTGCACGATTTTGTGCCCTGTTTTTCCTGCAACTCCGGCTGAGTATATGTACCACAAGTTCTATGCATAAATGGTTTGTTTTATTGAATCAAATTTACATATTCAATCGGTTTATGAACTTGGCATTTATTATACAGATACTTTGATAACATTTATTGATTACATTGAACAATTTGAATATCTGTTGTGATCAAATGATGGCAGATACATCTACCTCGATGATCTGTTGCGTTTCTTCTTAGAAGAGGAGGCTCTTAAAACAATGGATGTTGTTGAAGGCTCATCAGAGAGTGAAAAAAATCAACAAAGCAGCCTTAAAGAACTGGGTGATGCGATACGGATGGATCAAAATATTGCTATGTTGTTTCGTTTTCTTGCAATCTTAATTAAGTAGAATATAATTGAATAACTATGCATACCTTCTTATACACAGGTAAATGCATTCAGAGAGAGAAGAGCACTTGCCTTAACACTGGATGACACGAAAACCGCAGTGAACAAGCTTCATCAGATGGTAAACGTACTTGTTGCTATCGTCATTCTAATAATCTGTCTGGTGATACTACAAATAGCAACAAGCAAGTTCTTGCTCTTCGTAAGCTCCCAGATCGTGGTAGTAGCTTTCGTATTTGGGAACACCTGCAAGACTATATTCGAATCTGTCATATTAAGTATTCGTTTTACACCCTTTCGACGTCGGTGATCGCTGTGAAGTAGATGGAGTTCAGGTAATTAAACCATCTTGGCTTTCTATTGAATAATCACTAAACATGATCGGGGAAAAAAAGAAGTCTTTTTTCTTTCTTGATTCTTAATGTGAAAAAAAAAAATGCAGATGATTGTTGAAGAAATGAACATATTGAATACAGTTTTTCTAAGATATGACAACCTGAAGATAATGTATCCAAACAGCACTCTATCCACAAAGCCTATCTTCAACTATTACATGAGTCCGGACATGGGTGATTCAGTTGAATTCAAAGTACATATTGCAACTCCAGCTGAGAAGATTGCTCTGATGAAGCAAAGAATCTTAAGGTATCCATGCTATTAACTTTTATATGTATAGTGACGAAACTATACGCATTTGGCTTGATTTGCTGATTAGTTCTGAATTGGAATGATAAATGCAGTTATATTGAGAACAAGAAGGACCATTGGTACTCAACACCAGCAGTAGTGTTAATGGAAATCAAAGCTTACAGGTGATAAGAATGTCTGTTTGGATCAGACACAGAATAAACCATCAAGACATGGGAGAGAGATGGTTTAGAAGAGCTCAGTTAGCAGAAGAGATGGTCAAGATTTTTAAAGAAGTCGATTTGGAATATCGTTTGTATCCTATTGATATAAACATTCGCAGCATGGCCCCTACTCATCCTTCTTTAAACTCTTCCTCTAGGGTACCTTCTATGTGGATACCTGGCCCTAATTGACCATGATCAGTTAATACACAGATGATTTAGTAGAGTGCGTGTCGCTTGCTTTTTACGATGAATGTTTTGGTTTTGAATGACTGATAATGTACATTGATTGTTTGTGTTTCTTGTAGGCTGCAATTGTGCAAAAGGGAAATGAGCAGTGGCAGGCTATATGCATACTATAAGTTATAGTAGGTTTTGGGAAGAAAAAAAAAAAAAATCCCAAGGAATTTCAAAGGGAATTGATCAGTATATCTATCTTGGTAGCAGTATGTAGTACTTGAATATGTATATTATTGTTGTTGGGAAATGATTTGTTTATAGAGAAATTATTACACAAAATGATTAAAGAGGCGTACTCAATGCATATATGTATTAACATGAAAACATTAAATTTTAGGTTCGCTTATGTGATTTAGGTTGAATATGTCGTGACGAGTAAAAGAGTTTTTTCATTTTTACCTTTTCTTCTATCAGGATGACCCCTTGCTTCTACATTTTGATGCATTTTTATTTCTCCCTTTAACCAATATATTCAACCAAATCACATTAAACTATCGGCTTCACATTTTTCTTTTGTGAATTACTTTTGTCTATATTACCGAGATGGTTGTTGGCTTCACTTATAGTGCTTGATTGTGGCCTTACTGTTGTTATCTTGGAAAAAGAAGAAGAAGATGCCACAGTCTAAAAAGGAGTTCGATTCCAGATAAGATGTGTTGATATTTCATCCGAATCAAAGAGGTTTACCAGCTGAAACTTATGTTTTGTGTTGCAACTTGCGATGAGAAATATTGTTGCATTCCGAATTTTTATGCATCTCCATTATTTTTTTTATGCACCTCAATGATATAATGGATCGATCCCTTTTTTTTAATGAATTTTTAATAGTTGTATTTAATTTTTACACCGTCCCGTGCAATGCACGGGTTTCATACTAGTGTGTATAAATGCATGAGTAATAGTGAGATAAACTGCCTTTTGGAGTTTTTAGTATTGAGAATGTACTACTTTTTTGTTGGAGAGGTAAATCTATGTTTACATATTATAATTAAACTGAAGGATAAATGTGGGAAGAATAAAAATAAATCTCTGTTGGTAATGTAAAATTACTTGGAAATAAAAACAAAACAATTTTTAAAAGTGCCAATTAAAAAACGGAGGAGTGCATGTTATTGTACTCTTTATTACAAATTGTCATTTTAATCACATGCCTTCGCGTTATGACTTACAAGTTAACTAGTGATCTAGTGCATTTGAGTTAATTAAGTGTGTTTTAATTATGTTTTGAGTTAGTAGATAACTATATGAGTTTTTCTAGTGTACAGTTATCTAAATGAGTTTTTAAGGCTATAAACACATTTAGTTAAGTAAAACTAAGTCTTGGTGTAAAGAGATGTTTTTTTCTTTTGGGGTGCATTATACATAAGTTTTTTACAGTTTTAATGAAAGATCCGGTTTAAAAAAAAAATCCTATTATTTTGAGAATTAAACCACATAAGAGTTTTGATTAACTATTGTTATACTATCATTTTATCGGTTTTATCTTATAGTTTCTGCATCATTTGGTATCAAAGCAATAATTTCACTTGGGCGTTTCTGATGTTTAAAATGAGTTGGGAACATGACCGGATCTGCGGCGGTGTTCGGGATTCGAAAATCCGATAGGATATCATGTCAAAGCCTTATCAAAAGTTCGATATTTTTCCTATCATAATTGGATCAAAGTGTGATTGGGCTAAGACACGACCCAAACCATGGTTGTCACCGAGTGGGAAGAGATTTTCCTCTTACGGTTGGGAGTGAAATCATCATAGATTGTTACCTTCAAAGTTGCGGCCTGGCGATTAGTCAAACAAGCGGCGGTTCAAATTGATTCCCCCTACACTGGTTCCCAAAAATAGAAGACTTGGGGAATTTGGATTTATGATATTAAGGATTACTTCGAAGAGACAACCACCGAAAATGATTCAACGTAAGTTTGCTTCTTATACTCTTCAGGATGAGGCTGGAGCATGGTGGAATCAATTAGAGTACCACCGATTTTCATGGTGGAAAATGAAATATTTAATGGTTGAATGTTTCATACGCATCAGATGTTCGACAAAATTCCCCCATAAGTTTACAAAAGTAGGCAAAGCGTCAAAGATATGTGTCAATATCCTAACGAGGTCTTCCACACCTCAACAATCACCAAGATCGAAGAAAAACGACCTTATGCAGAAGTTGTGAAACAAATGATGACTGATGGGCTTGCGCTCTAAGTGTTCGACAAAAGTTCGTTTGAGATCATGAGATAATTGCCCATCTTTCGTACATCGTAGTCAATTACGTCAAGATGACAACGTGTGCTTTAATTGTCTAGCCACCACTGATGGTTGATGGTCCACAAATATCAAATAGCTAAAGGATGATGATTGAAGCGCATAATATATCGCACAAAGTTGCACATTGTAAATTTTAACCACACAATGGGACTTAATAATAAAGCAAAAACAAAAAACCAAAAAAACAAAAAATCTCAACCACAAAATCAGAATTACGGGGATGGGTTGGGGATGTACTAATCCTTTTCGATACCTAAAACGGTGGTTTCAGTTAAAAAATGACTGTCTACGATGAATCCATCTTCTAGAGGATATCAAGCCCCTTATTAGTTTGTTTGATAGCTGCATCATTTTATACACTGAACGATAAAGTAGCAGGATTGTGCATAATATTGCTCTCTCTTTCATATCCGATGTAGGCATTTTTAGGAAAAACTGCATGTCACTTTGGCTCATTTCTACCTAATAAAATGCTTTCCTCTGTCGTGAAAAAAAGAAGAAGAAGAAAAGTTAGGGCGTTCTTATCAGTCAAAATTTTATCGCTTAAAATAATATAAAATAATACGTATATACATTTTCTGACATTTGATTAGCATCACAACAAAGATACTATCCTTATCACTATAACATTTTTGAAATAATATTAAATAATACGTATTCTATACTCACAATCACTATTTATCTGCATTAAATATTTATTATTTATTCACTCAAAGTCATCCATATCCACTATAGTTTTAATAATTAAATATGTTTAGGGCGTGAATAGTGCGTCTTGTGAAGTAGGATCTGATTGTTAATATCACTAAATATAAATAGGGATAGATTTTTATATTTATTTTAGGAATATGTAATGACATATAAAACACTGCTGCGAATGCCGTTAATAATACTCCAATGCCTCAATTTTCCCTCCTTTAATTTGATTTTTTTAAACTGACAATTTATGTCAAAAGAAAGAGGAGGGGAACCAACCAAATTATCACTCCTCCGCCCTTTTCCACTTCTCCGTCTCGAGTCTCAAAGCTCTAGAAAGCAGGATTTTACAGTGAAATGTGAAGGAGAACGAAACACCGGCAGCCATGGCGAACCTCTCCAGTTTAGTTCACGAACTCCGGGAACGTATAGCAGCTTCATCCTCCACTCCTCCTAACAAGCAAAACGATGAAGCATTGGAGGCGAGATTCCGTGCTGTTCTCCCCAATCTTCTCAATACTTATGTTGTCCCTTCCCCTTCAGGTCTCCTTCTCTTCCTTCCTTAACCTTTTCCGATTTCTCAGTACTTTTCGATTTTTTTAGTTACTTAAATTTAACGATTATTTGATGATGCTGTTTCACAGCTAAGGAAAGGAGGTAATGGCAGTACTGAAGCTGTTGACACACACCGCCAAAAATTTTCCTGGTGTGTTTTATCATGGCAAGGCTGCTTCCGTTCTACCTATTATTGGTCGGATATTGCCTTTCTTTGCGGAACCTGTGTTTCAGTGAGTTTTTCAGATTTCATTTTTTATTTTATTTCACGAGAGTCCAGTATCCATTGCTTGTATACTTGCGTTTAGTATCCTACGTCCCTGATATTGAGGCTTTGGGGAAAGTGTTCATTGTATTTTAACCTCCAAGACAAATTCCCAATATAAACTAATCAGCTCAGTTGAGAGTCTTGAGACTGTCGGTCTAATTTTCTGCAGCTCAATAGGAAAATAAGACTTTTGTTAGAACAAGAGTTTTGTTTTCTTTAACTTTGTTGAACTTAGGCAGTAATGACTTTACAAGTACTTTAAGCTTAATCCGTTTCTTCTGGAAGTAATATTTGAAATGTCACATGTTCTTAGGTGCGTGGTTTACTTTAATTTCACCTAATGTTCTCGCCTCAGACTTTTGCAGTGTTTTGAAGTTGTTCTTACTATTTTTTTTTTTTATTTCTCTGTTCTTGGGCATGCAGCTATTGGCCTCTGCTACTTATTTAATATTGAGTTGCAAACTGATTTATTTACTGCTTATTGAACTTAAAAAGCTATTTCTTTTAGAACATTGGGCAGTTTAGAGACTTCCCGTGATTGGCTGGACTTTTCTGTGTTTTAGTTATACTTCTCACTCTGAAGTGCTTTTGGTTTCCTTGCCACTGAAATAGTGAGATTCAACTGATCTGGTCTTTTCCAGGTCTCGTCATGGAGTGATTTTGAAACTTTGTGTTCGTTGTTATCTTTGCTACATTACAGGAGACCGAGATTCATACCGCCAGTTTTTGTGGATATGATGTCGGTAGTGGAAGGTATGCAAAAATTGATTTTATATTATTATTTTGAAGCTTAATCACTTGTGTTCCTTTGGCTGTTATCGATGGCAAAGATCTTGAAAACTCGTAGCTTTTGTTCCATTGCTTTTATTACGAAAGAGGATAAATTGACTGCTCAAGAATTTTGTTGAATTTGAGTAATGTATCCTGGCTTTCATCTAGCCAATTGGAAAAAACTGATTCACTATGTTTTCCTGCAGACCTTCTGTATGTAACCAAGCTTGGCAATGATGAGTATCCAAAGGCACAGCAAAAAGTACATTTAAGGTGCTTAAGTATATCTTTTGGTGGAGTTTTGGTGATGACACTCTTAACAGTGATGTTCCAGCATCCAATAAACCCTCAATGGGGGTGGCATTTTGATTGATCTCACAGGAAAAGAAAGGTGGCTGCCTTTAGCTGCATCTGCCATCAAGTTAGTTTCTAGATGTCTAAGTGAAGGAACATTACATGTCGAAGGACTTCTTCATGCTTCATGTGTGGTGACTGCATGCTCCCTTTTGAGTTATGGTGATGCTGACTTGCATATGGTGAGTAGCTGTCCTACCAAGAAATTCATCTTGTTGGGTATTTATATCTCACGTGATCATATTTTATTTAGAATATTGTTTTGTTATTGGTTCATGACTTCCAAGTTCTTTCACAAAGGCATGTTTCGATTTCATGCGCCTTGTTGGAGCTGTCATGGATTGCGATGTCATTCCTTTTGAAAGGTTTATCAGTCCATAGCAATCATTCTAGGAGAATATCCGGATAGCTTGTCAGCCTTCAGGTAATTTCATCTTCAATACCTGGTTTTTTTTTTTTGGCCTTTTAACTGTATGTGTTCGGTTATAAGTTTAGGCTGATTCCTGTCTTTGAGAATGCGGTCTTATTTCTGTAGCTCCCACCCCCCCCCCCCCTCCCCCGGTTTTTTTAATATCATTTATTAGTTTTATTGCTTAATATGTACTTGGTATGGTTTCTTGCAATGACTTTTATCGTCTTGTCTTTCAAGCTTTAAAGTACTTTGTCCGTAGTTGGCTCAATTGGTAATGGCCTAAAAACTCTGCATCTCAAGAGTACTCCTGTGTAAGGTGCCGTGTTAATACTTGTTGTGTGCTAGCTTGAATGCTTTATTTTGGAAATTGGAATATGGTCATGGGAGCTCGAATACATTCTTTAGGTCAACTTGTCTTCACTGGATAGTTTGACATAATTTAGTTATGGAGGACATGTAAAAATCTCTCTCGTTTTTGTTTTTCCATGGGGGAGGCTGATGGTCTCCCCTCTCCCCCTTCCTGCTCCTGTCCTGGTGATACTTGCTAACAGGAGCAAAGATTTAAAACATTGATTTATTTGCCTCTTATGCAAGATGGCCCATGAATCATGTGCTTTCAGGTGAATCATGTTGTTCTTAGATTGCAATCTGGCGTTAACAGGATTTGATGAGTGGATGTGAACTTTCGATGGTGCCAAAGGTTAAAATCTGAATTTATCCGAGAATGACCAGAAGCTGATTTAGTGTATGATGAATTTTCTGTTTCACCTGGCTAAAGCTTATTTTGTGTGGTCTCATTCTTCTATTGAGATGTGATTGTATGAAGTATTAAACATGCATCTATCATGAAGATTGGTGAAAAGATGCAAATGAGAGTAAATTTCTTTTTCTGTTCATGGAAAGCTGTTTTCAGAAGAGCTAGCACCATTTTCTGTGTGGAATTTGTTGAATTATGTAAGAACTTAAAGAATGAGGAAAGTATTCTTTTATTTTGAATAGAAAGCTCATTACAACTTAAAGACCATCACACTTCTATTTATAGAGTGGATGTCTAACGGCTATAAAAGAAAAAGCAGGAAACACCGTTCCAACGGCTAGTTCGACAGTGTTCATGTTTCTAAAAACAGCAGAAAAGAAAGGTAGTTTAGCCACTAATTTATATAGTTATTAGGGCTAAATTAAGACAATAAAAAACTAATAAAACAATAATAAAAGACTTGCCAAGAACCTGGGATTTAACACTCCCCCTCAAGTTGGTGAATGTATATCAATCATTCCCGACTTCTTTGAAAAAATAAATCAAAAGATTTCTTAGGTAGTCCTTTAGTAAGAACATCAGCCACTTGATTTTGAGAGTGGATAAACTTGAGCTTGATCAGTCCACAGTCCAACTTTTCCTTGATAAAATGTCTATCAACTTCAACATGTTTTGTTCTATCATGTTGAACATGATTGTGAGAGATGTCAATTGCTGATTGATTATCACAATATAGAATCATAGGAGCCATTCTCTGAATCCTTAGGTGATCCAGAATGATTTTGAGCCATAGGAGTTCACAGACACCCACTGCTAAGGCTCGAAATTCAGCTTCAACACTTGATCTGGATACTACCTCGTGTTTTTTACTCCTCCACTCTTTGGATTGCCAAAAGAAACACACCGGCGGCGGTAGATCTTACATCATTAATGCAACCAGGCGTAATCGAGAATCGATGTAGGCCTCTAGAAGCTTTTGATCACCCTTTTTGAATAACACTCCTTTGCCAGGGCAGCTTTTGAGGTAGTACACAATTCTTTGGCGACATTTTGATGGCACCTTTTTAGGTTTGTGCATATACACCACTCCTGATGTTCACATCAAAGGCAATATCGGGCCTTGTGTGAGGCAGGTAAATGAGCCTTCCTACTAGCGTTTGATAAGCATTTTTGTCCACATCTTCATCTTGGGGTGCAAGGTTGATCCATTGGGTGAACTCATGGGAGTCTTAATAGGTTTGCATCTGTTTTGCCACAGATCTTGTAGAAGATCGAAATATACTTTTCTTTGGGAAATTAAGATTCCTGTTGAGTACATGACTTGATGCCTAGGAAGTACTTCAATTTCCACTAGTTCTTTGATGTCAAACTCATTGCTTAGAAAGTTCTTGATGTTGCCTTCCATATCATCAACATACCTTAGAGGATGGATCTTGTGCCTTGTAAGGCGAGTTTTATAAACAATGTGTGATCTCCTTGGCTTTGTTTATAGCCAAGACTTATCATAGCATTTGTGAATCTTCCAAACCAGGCTTTAGGAGACTGTTTAAGGTCATAAAGGGCCTTCTTTAATCTGCACACTTTTCCTTTTTCTATTTGGAAACCAGGAGGTATATCCATAAATATGGTTTCCTCTAGGTCGCCTTGAAGAAAAGCATTCTTCACATCAAACTGGTTTAACTTCCAGTCAAAGTTAGCAGCCAAGGAAATAAGTATTTTGACAGTGTTCATCTTTGCCACATGGGCAAAGGTGTCAAAATAGTCAATTCCATGGGTTTGGGTATACCCCTTGGCAACTAATCTTGCCTTATGTCTTTCAATTGTTCCATCAGACTTGTATTTGATGGTAAAGATCCATCTACAACCAACTATTTTAGCCCTTTTGGGGAGCTCAACCAACTCCCAAGTTTTATTCTTTTCAAGAGCATTCATCTCTTCTTTCATAACTTTTACCCAATTTTCATCCCCTAAAGCATCTGAGAATCTTTTAGGCACAGAACTGTTTAGTAGATTTTTCATAAACCTATTTTGTTTGTTAGAAATCCTGTCATAAGATAGGAATTTTTTCATAGGATGCATGGTACAAGCCCTAGTGGGTTTTCTTATAGCAATAGGAAGTTCAACAGAAGGAGAGCCACTACTTTTTCCTTGTTCGGGTATAGGAAAATGCGGTCATCCTAAATCAAAAGTTTGAGAATTTTGAAGCATTAGAAGTTGATTCCTCATTGGTGCTAGAGACTCATGCTCAGCTTGTATCGTGATGTTTTCCTTAATGGAACCACATCCTGTAATCTAATCCAGTTTTTCCTGGTATAGATTATAGGAGTTTTCTCTTTGTTATTATTCACAAGGGGAGCATCAGATTGTTGCTTAGTAAGGGGAACATCAAGTTCCTGTTCAATGAAAGATCCCTCATTATTCTGAGAAATAATAGGAATCTGTTCTTTCTCATCAAACTTTGATGAGTCAGAACTAATGTCAAGAAGAAACATTTCTCTTTCAGAATCTGACTTAAAGTTTTCCCCCTGAATTAGGGATTTCCTTTTGAAGTAGGGATGCATCTCATAAAAGGTAACATCCTTGGATATAAAAGTCTTCTTTGTAGGAGGATGGTAGCATTTATAACCTTTCTGTGTATTGGAGTATTCAATGAACACACACTTAATAGATCTGGGATCAAGTTTTCCCCTGTTAGGTTGGTATATGTGAACAAAGGCCTCACATCCAAACACTTTAGGATGAACTCCCTCAGATTTAAGAAAATCTGGAAAGAGTTTAGTAAGAGTATCAATGGGGCTCCTTTTTCCAAGGACTTTTGTAGGCATTCTGTTTATGAGATGAGTAGTAGTTAGGGTTGCTTCTCCCATGATAGTGTTTTGGCACATTCATTTGGAAAAGAAGAGCCACTAATTTGTATCCATAAGGTGCCTATTTTCCGTTCGACCACGCGTTACATTGGGGTGTGTAGACCTGAGAGGATTCATGTATAATCCACTTTTCTTCCAAAAGGACTTAGGAATCTATTGAAGTAATCCCTAGCATTGTCGGTTCTTATCTTAGCGATTTTGACATCAAAGCGAGTCATAATCATATTGTAGAACACAAGGAAAATCGAGCAAGATCAGATTTTTGTTTCATAAGATACAACCAAGTGGTTTGGTACAATCATCAATAAAGGTGACAAACCAGTGAGCACCATTGATATTGGGGTTAGTGGAGGGACCCCAAATATCACTATGTATAAGATTAAAAGGCTTAGCAGACAGATTAGAAGACATAGGATAAGATACCTTTTTATGTTTAGCAAATTCACATTCAGTACATTTGAAGCCATCAGAATTCAAACCTTTACATAGATTAGGGAACAAATGCATAAGAATCTGAAAAGAAGGGTGACCAAATCTCCTATGATACAACATAATCTTATTATAATTAACTTTAGACAGAAGAGATAACTTATGACAACTAATCTTGTCATTATATGCAACCTTCAAAACATAAAAACCTTCTTTAGCCCTAACAAATCCAATCCTCTTCATTGTTTCTAGATCTTGTATCACACAGAAATTAGTAGAGAACAAGGCATAGCATTTAGAATCTCTAGTTAACTTTCTGATAGATATAAGTCTAGCAAAGAGATTAGGAACATGTAGGACCTCTTTCAAGGTCAGATCATCATTTATGACCACCTTTACCAATGCACCGCAGCAGATTGAGGAGCCATTAGCCATAGTAATGCTCTTTTCAGTAGTACAAGGTAGGTAGGTGGAAAAACAAGCAAGATCAGGGGTCATATGGCGAGTAGCTCCAGAATCAACCACCCAATCTCTAGTAACAGTTTGATCTAAGAGATTTATGGAAGCCATACCTAAAAACACCATAGATGATGAGGGGTTTTCCAAGGTATCTAGGAACTTCCTTAATTTCTCTATCTCAGATTGTCCAAGAGTAGGGTTCTGATTCATAGAGAGTTGATCCATCTCTTGCCCATTACTATCAGACTTGCCAGAATTTGCAGTGTGAGCCAAGGGTTCTTTGTTTTCCTGGTCTCCCATTACAATTTCAATAAATTCCTTTGTATGCACTTTCTTTTTGCGGTGAAAGCAAAACAGGCTGTCCCTGTCAAGTTTCACATTTTCCTTTTGAGAAGGAAACTTCTTTTCTGGATATCCCTTTGACTCATTGGTCTTGGGGTACCCTTGATTTTTCTGACCAGCTATTAAGGCAGAACCATCAATAGAGGGAGTATCAACCATGACACCCCTCCTACTTTCCTCTGCTCTAACAATAGTTTCATTTAGGTTAGGTAGATCATCTTTCCCAAGGATTTGAACCCTTATAGGATCAAAGTCACCTTTAAACCAGTGAGAAAGGAAAAAATCCTCTCTTTTTCCATCATCCTTCTTAATGTGGCGACATCATCATCTTTCATTTGAATACATTGGTAATGATCAAGCTCTTGCCACATACCTTGAAGGAAGGCTGGGTATTCGATGATGGATTTGTTATCTTGCTTGGTGTTTTGAGTCTTTGCTCTTATCTCATAGATTTGGCGACATCATTCACCTTGGGTAGGGCGCTTGGCAGTGTCCCAGATTTCCTTAGCTGACTCAAGAAACATATAAGGGTCATTGATTTCTGGAATCATAGAATTCCAGAGCCATGACATCACCATAGAGTCCTTTTCATCCCAGCCAGCAAATTTGGGGTCATCCTTTCTTTGGACCGATCCACAAAAGATGGCTCGGCTTGCCTCTGCCTTTCAAGAAGGTTACGACAAATTGTGACCATTTGGATAATTTTGCCATTCGACCTATAAGCGGCATGAATGTTTTGGAGTTCCCCTGAAACTATGGGATTTTCAGTGGTGGAAAAATCAGTGGCTGCACTAGTAGCAGTAGATTCAGCCATTGATCAAGAAATGGAGATTTGAAATTCGAATTTTTTCAGAAAATTCGGAAAAAGAGACCTAAGGCTCCGATACCATGTAAGAACTTAAAGAATGAGGAAAGTATTCTTATTATTTTGAATAGAAAGCTCATTACAACTTAAAGACCATCACACTTCTATTTATAGAGTGGATGTCTAATAGCTACAAAAGAAAAGAAGGAAACACTGTTCCAGCGGCTAGTTGAACAGTGTTCCTGTTTCTAAAAACAGCAGAAAAGAAAGGTAGTTTAGCCACTAATTTATATAGTTATTAGGGCTAAATTAAGACAATAAAAAACTAATAATAAAACAATAATAAAAGACTTAATAAAAGACTTGCCGAGAACCTGGGATTTAACAAATTATAGTAAATGCTCTAGGACTTTAATTTACTCAAGGTTCAACTGAATGTTCGTGGTGGTTCTGCTGAACTCTTTTGTGGGTTTTCCCTCTTACGATTTCTGGTTTTCCTGAATTGTGTGCTTTTTCAACATGTATCTTCGGATGAATGGTGGTTCTCTGTTATATCCCTCTTTGGATTACTTACAAACATGTGTATTGGATCTCTTGCATTCGTATAAAATGTAGCCGGAATACGAGGAACTGTTGCTTATGTCTTCTTGATGTTATTGAAAAAAATTGTTGCTTGCACTTTTTGCCTTGCCCATCTTTTTTAATTATACAGGTTTTGATTGTAGGAGTGCAGAATATGATTCATCTTTGGGTGATTGTCTTCATGCATTACACTCTATTTGTCGGATGGCGTTGTCAAGTCAACTGCTGCAAGTTTACTAAATGTCCTTGTTGAGTCTCTGCTCAAAACAAGAAGCCAGGAGCTTAAGGTATGTGTTTTTGTTATGAAATTAGAGTGCTTGAGAACTGTGTTACCCTGTTTAAAATAGACCCTCAATTTTCAGGTTGTGTTATGCAATGCATATGTAAGGATTGCCAAAAGTTGCCCTGTCCATATCTGGAGGCCAGAGTTTCTTTTATATTGTCTTTGGTCATCTGAAGCAATTATCGGTTTGATTGATTGTTTTCAAGTAGCTATATCTAAACTGGGTCCTTATTTCATCGGAGAGGAAATAACTATTGGCTTGCGAAAGGATTCATCAACCTCAAGTTATGTTGTCTGTGAAGGCTTGCGGACTGGTGACAAGCGACCTGCTTTGAATGTGGAATCTTCCTATCCTAAGCGTCAAAGGATTGGCGACAAATTGAAGGATTATAGCGTGGACTGTCAAAATAAGGATCAGCTTATGAATGATATTTCATGTATAGGAGAAAGAGAATGTGCTAGTCAGTTTTATGAGTCGTTAATTATATTTGTTGAAGATCTTTCACTGCTTGGTGATAAAGCTAAATATTCGAATTCCGAAGTTGCCTTAAGAGCCCTCAGTACACTGACCATTGCATGTTGTCAATGTCAGCACATGAATCTCTCAGTTCCTATATTCAAGAAGTTTTGCAGCTGGATTCCATGGGTAGCTGAGCAGGTTGGATGTTATATTCTTACTGTTTAGTTTATGGCAAAATCCTTGGTAAAAATAAATCTTTTGCATCTGCAGGCAGGTAGGCAATCACCAGACCCTTTTGATTTGGCATTATTTTTGGAAGCGATTCACAATCTCTGTCTTACACAAGGTGTGCGACATATTTTTGCATCACCTTTTTATTGGTAATATTTGGCTTATTTGACTTATCTGACTTATCAAAAGATATATATTATGAATTTAGTCAGATCTTGTTTTCATGAACCTGGTTGCCTGTTAGTCAGATCTTGTTTTTAATAGTTTAGGCTCTGTTCATGCATTTTCATGTGTACTATTATCATTCTCTGATGATGACACTGATTTCCAGATAGAGGTTTTTCTGAACTTCCAACCATGTTCTGGGTATCCAGTTATTCTAACATAAATAAAATATGGAAGAAGTTGAAAGCAGCTGTTTCCTGTCTTGTTGCAGTAGATGAATGTAGTGCGCAATATTTAAGCTTAAAAAACACAAAGTTTTCTCTTCTTTTTTTAAGCTGGTAAATTTGTTCAAGATATCTAAGAAACTGTTTCAGAATTTGCATAAACCTGTCCAGAAAGTACATTATGAAGACAACACATGCCCGCTACCTACTCTAAAGCAACGCCCCTGTTCTACAAAATCTAGGAGAAAATACTTTTTCTCAGTTTACAAATTATGCACAGCAGTCGTAACATTCCTAAAATGGACACCTTTTGACTCCCAAGTTCCAAAATTAAAGTATCAAATGAATCACGAAATTAATATATTAATAAAGTATCAAGTGGAAGGAGTATTTTACTTGTATTTTTTTCTTCTTATTATTCTTTTGTCTGTTGCTGCTTCTTCTCTTTTCTTGCTCTAACCCTTAGCTGGTATACTTAGATCCACAGCACCCTTCTTTCTCAAAATCAGTATCATTGGTATCACTATCCGTCGAAATTGTTACATGACCAGGTAAAATTTTCTGCAATACATCTACTGTTCCATGCTTCCTACTTCCTGAGCCAGTTCACAACTGCAACCTCGGAAAAGGTTTTAACATCATTAACATTCAGACAAACATTTTACCCTTCTTAGCCTCCGACTCATGATCAGAATGCCATTAAGCACTTCAAGCTTCCTGAATTCTAGAATATATTACTATTCACTTGGAGACAAATCCAGTAATTGTTTTCATGTTTGTCTAGACACAACAACTCAGTATGCATTATGTCTGAAATCTAAACTGTTGAAAATATAAACCCCCATACAAGAGTAGGGGCCTCATCCTCAAACCCTAGGTTGTGAGGTGAGGGAAGTTCATCTCTTAATATGGTGGGTGAAACAATTACAAGTGCCAACACGCCCCCTCAAGTGTGGGCCTATAAAGAGCCTGGCCCACATGGCATATAAGGGGCACTATAAGGCCAACAAAGATGCCCAACACTTGCACAATAAAGGGGTGGTTATGATACCATGTTGAATTACCATCTCTCCCAAAACCATCATACCATATTTATTTATCATATGCAACCTCTTAATGTGATTCCCCTGCCTTAATCCCACAAAAGTTCATGCTGAAGATACCCTTTCCTAATCAATAGTTCTTTGATCAGGATTCATAGGTTGGGACCTCATATGTAAAGTTTTAAATGGAAAGTCATGCTAAGAAAATGTAGACTTCTCTATAGTTATCTGCTTTATGTGACAAGGTCTTGGTTTTGAGTTGCACAGGTAGCCTCAAATAGAAACATATCACGAGGCTGTGCATGTTAGGTCCAAAGTGGCCGACCCCTTCCCTGAAACTTGTAGACCACGACCCTTTAATTGACAGGTCTGTAATTAGTTTAATTGATAGTTGAAATCATACCTCGATTTTGAATTTAAACTTGCTAATTCAAACATGATAGTCATACTTATCTTTGTTCTATCTAACTGTATCTGATATCTGCTCTGTATAGGCTCCCTTTCTTTGAGTGAGGATGCCTTTGAATTCCAGAATCAATATGGTGAATGTTTTGGCCCAATACTTACGCTTCCGTGGATATTATCACTTTCCCATTCACCAGTGAGGGAAAAGTGCCTTTCTCTGCAAGTACTATCCAAGCTGGGTTCCATATCACATTTAGAAAGTAACCTAGATATCCTGGATTTGGGTCTTAATGATGAAGCTGATGAGGTCCGGCAAGAAGCAGTCCTATCGATGCCGCTGATGGTGATTTGGTCTGGTCTTGACTGGCTGAGGCATATGTTAAAGAGGCTTAAGTAAGTGGTCATATCTATGCTGCCTATGAGAAGTCTCTTTAGTTATGGGTTGCAAGATTAGCATACGCTTTCACGTATGCATACAGTGTTAAATGAAGGCGTGAATATGAATGTCACCGCCACATAGCAAGTCGAATTGTGTATGCATGTCTTAGTGAAGCTATTAAAGTTTATTTGATCAACATATGAGAATGTGTCCTGATGTTGAACCTGGGGGCTCTGCTCGCTGATGCTTTATGTCAATTACACTCAAGATAGGGGTGGAAGTTTTCATTTGATTCATTATTTATTTATTTATTTATAAATGTCAGCATGGGGGGTTTCTCTTTTTAAAGGCTCATCACCTGTGTAGAGAGAGCGATGAACATTAACCTTTTTATTTCCTCCTTGAATCATTGCAGGATTTTGGGGCAGGATACAGATGAACGAGTTAAGAAAGTTATTCCCATCTGTCTTGGTTACATGTCATGCCTTCATGGTTTGTGTGTTGGTGCAGTTATTAGTGAAAACAATTGCAAAGTCTACTTAAAAAAGGAAGGTGGACGACTAAATCATAACTCTGATAATCTCTTGCAATGTTTCTGGTGCTCCAAATGTGACAGGAGAGATATGGCAAACCTTGAGATTTGCTCCAACGCTATGAGTATTCCTGGCTCTCTTAGCGCTGCAAATTTTACTGATTGTGATTATAGTCTTTTAGTGTCTATGTTTTTATCGCTCCTTTATGATGGTTCATCTGAAGAAGTTCAAGTTGCTTGTGTGGGGATCATCCATCGTGTCCTACTTCATGGAACGTTAGATATAGTACACAATGCAAGGTCCGATTGGTTGAATTGTATCAAATTCTTGCTCCTCCATAAGAAAAAGGCTGTGCGAGAAGCTTTTTGCTCACAGATTTGTCCTTTCATTGATGAGCCTATCTTAAACTGTTTGTTTCCTGATGGTGAATTGGCAAACAAAACCAAAGAACAGAAGTTCATGGACCAAATAAAGCATGCTTTAGCGGCAGCTGACGATCCATTGATTTTTGAGACTCTTCTTGAAACTGCAGCAGAGATTATGAATGCAGTTAATACAACAAGCCAACTTTTTCTGCTGTGCCTTATCCTATTAATCGATCAGCTTGATAATCCTTGTGTAGCTGTTAGAATAACCGCATCAGTGTTGATTAAAAGATCTTGTTGTCATGATATCAAAGGAGGATTTGACTTTGTTCTGTTTAAAGATATCAGTACTCGAAATGAATTGTATGATTATCTATCACTGAGGCTGGCTAGTCGACCACAAATGATTGAAGAACTTGCAACATGTGTACTTGGTGTCGAATCTAAGGAACTTGTAACGAGAATGATTCCTGTTGTTCTTCCAAAGCTTGTTGTGGTGACAGAGCACAACAGAGATCAAGCCATTGTCACTTTGTATGAGTTGGCCAGATACTTGGAGACAGATATGGTAGTGCTAATTATTGACTGGCTTCCCAAAGTGCTTGCTTTTGCTCTCCATCGAGCTGATGAGCAGGAATTACTCTCTGCTTTGAACTTCTACCTTGAGCAGACAGGATCTGATAACCAGGAGATTTTTGCTGCTGCATTACCTGCTCTTTTGGATGAACTTGTCTGCTTTACCGATGAGGATGATTCAGATGAGGTTTCTAAAAGGTATTGTTAAGATGTGAAAGTATAAAGTACTCTTCATAATTCATTAAGCTTTTGGGAGACATGGTAATTTGTCACGACATCGGTGCATGAGGTCTTAGCCGAAATCTCACTGCTCCCACTCATTGACAAAAAAATAGTTTAATAGGCTTGTTAACTCTGCTAAAACATTCTACTCTTATCCATGTGTTACATGCTCATACGTGAGAGGGCATGTTGATATATGAGTGTGTAAATTACTCTTTTCCTTATAGCTTATGCTTTTAGGTGAGTAGGTAATTTATCTGGTACTAAAAATGCTGTGAACTTTATATCACTCACCAGGAATCGACCAATGCTCAAATTGGCCATACTATCTTGGAATGGGCTCCCTTCCTGAATATACCCTCATTTCCCAAATTTTCAGAGCCCTTTTTAGTTGAAGAGTCACACTTCCCAATCCAACTCCTTTAAATTCTTGAAATTATTTGATATCGTAAATACTTACAATATGCAACTTTGCAGCTATTTATTGCATCACCTTTAATGAATTTCCTGTGTTAAAGAAGACCGCTTCTAATTTGTCATGCTGGTTTATTTTTTTCTGCGAGATAATGCTCCAGATTTTTATTAATAGGTCTCTCTCTCTCCTTTCAACTTATGTACGTCTATGAAACACCCTTTTATTTCCTTGTTTTTTTTGGTAACTGAGAAATCTTTTAGGTTCTCTGAACTATGGCTGTTTTTGGGGTGTATTTGGACAAATTTTTCTCTCTCATTCACCCCACTAAGAAAACATCTTCATTCATTTAAATAACATAGTTTTCTTTCTCATGCTTTTCTCCTCACAATACATCACATCCATTTTATTTGACATGAAAACCAATGCAATCCAAACACATAATCGTTTTTGAATATATATTAACCCAAAAAATTCATGTGCAAATAGATCCTTGATTTCTTTGCATCATATACAGTATATTACACAAGTTATATTGTGAAATCAAGTTTTTTAGGCTCTGCGTCTTAGAAGAAACAGTTAGAAACTCATTGCAAAAGAACACAGTAGTATTTAGTAATCAAGTGCTTTTATTTGCTTTTGAAAGTAACCGCTGTAGTGTAATGTTTAGATGTGATAATCAATGAAATAATTAATTTAATGATTTTGAAATGATGTTTGATGTTTGTTCCTTCCACGTACGTAGGTTAGCTAGAGTACCTCAGATGATAAAAGAAGTTGCAAGGATCCTGACTGGTAATGAAGATCTTCCAGGATTTTTGAAGAATCACTTTGTTGGCCTCCTTAATGGCATTGACAGAAAAATGCTTCATGCCAAAGATCTAATGCTACAAAAACAGGCAATCAAGCGAATACAGATGCTTATCAATATGATGGGTCCACATCTCAGCACTTATGTACCAAAACTTATGGTTCTTCTCATGCATGCCATCGAGAAGGAACATCTCCAGGCTGAGGGTCTTTCCGTGTTGCAAATTTTCCTCAAGTGTCTGGCAGAAGTATCTCCTTCCAGCACTAAACATGTCATTTCTCAAGTGTTTGCTGCTCTTCTTCCTTTCTTGGAACGAGAAAGAGAAAAATCCACTTCACATTTTAATATAATTGTGGAGATCCTGGAAGAACTTGTGCTTCAGAATACCCATACCTTAAAGCAGCACATCCACGAGTTCCCTCCTTTACCCTGCCTTCCAGCTTTAGCAGATCTAAATAAAGTGATACACGAAGCACGTGGTTCAATGAGCTTTAAAGAACAGCTTCAAGATTTTTCTGTTGGGTTGAACCATGAAAATCTGAATGTTAGATACATGGTTGCATCTGAACTCAGAAAATTTCTGGACCTCAGAAGGGAAGAAATTATAGGTTTTATTGTTAAGGAAGATGACCAAAATATGGATGTTATGAGCTCTTTGATTCTCTCATTGCTGAGAGGGTGTGCCGAAGAATCTAGGACTTCAGTTGGACAGAGGCTGAAGTTTGTCTGTGCCGACTGCCTTGGAGCGCTTGGTGCTGTTGATCCTGCCAAAGTAAAGGGATCTGTAAGCCGCAGCGTTTTAAATTGCTTGTTCTGATGATGACTTAATTTTTGAGCTTATCCATAAACATTTGGCTAGAGCCTTTAGAGCTGCACGGACACCATTGTCAAGATTCTGCTGCATTGGCCATTCAAGAACTACTGAAAATTGCAGGGTGTGGGTCCTCACCACGATGAAAATGCTGCATCTTCTACTTCACATATGACAGTTGGACAACCTCATAAGGCCCCAATATCTGGTATTAAGGCGTGAAGCTGTGCTAATCTGAATGGGAGGGTCAGAGATTGTGGGATCGTTTCTCTGATTATGTTAAAGAGATAATTGGTCCTTGCTTAACCTCAAGATTCCAACTACCAAATGTGTCTGATTTTTCCTCTTCGGTTCAATTTACCGACCTTCAATGTCTTTTAGGCGATGGATATTCTTTTGGATCAAGAAACTGACTGTGCATGCAGCGGGTTCTCGTGCAAATATTTTTAAGGCCTGTCGAGCTATTGTGCGACATGATATGCAAATAGCAACATATCTTCTGCCATATTTAGTCCTGAATGCAGCTTGCCATGGTAGTGAGGAAGCTCGTCAAGGTATAACGCTTGAAATTCTCTCAGTCCTTGATGCAGCAGCTTCCGATAATACCAATACTACTGCGTATGGTTTCACAACTGGCCAAAGCAATGTCTGTATTCAAGCTGTATTCACTCTTCTTGATAATCTTGGTCAATGGGTTGATGACATTGAGCAGGAGCTTTCCTTTCCCAAACTCTTCCATAATCCAATTCTAAACAGGTTTCAAAGGCAAAGGATAGTAATATGAATGTTCCAGTTGATGTAGACCACATGCTTATGCAATGTAAGCATATTCTGGAGCTATTAGGCGGTGATCCTAAAGTGATCCTAGCCAAAGCCTCTTTCAGTTGTCAGGCATATGCTAGGTCCTTGTTATATTTTGAATCTCATGTGAGGGAAAAGTCGGGTTCTTTTAACCCTTCTGCTGAGAGAAGTGGCCTTTTTGAAGATGATGATATTTCGTTCTTGATGGAGATATATAGTAATTTGGATGAGCCAGATGGGTTGTCTGGTTTTGCTTGTTTGCGGAAGTCAAAGAGCTTACAAGACCATCTATTGATAAATAAAAAAGCAGGAAATTGGGCTGAAGTTTTAACTTACTGCGAGCAGGCTTTGCAGATGGAACCTAAATCTGTTCAAAGGCATTCAGACGTCCTTAACTGTCTACTTAATATGTGCCATTTACAAGCCATGGCCACACATGTAGACGGATTAATGTCTAGGATTCCTCAGTACAAGAAAACATGGTGCACACAAGGTGTTCAAGCTGCCTGGAGGCTTGGCAGGTGGGATTTGATGGATGAGTACCTCAATGGGGCTAACGAAGAAGGTTTGCTTTACAGTAGTTCGAGAGTAATGCTGTATTTGACATGGGCGTTGCAAAGATTCTTCAGGCAATAATGAAGAAGGAACAGTTATCAGTGGGTGAGAGAATTGCATTATCAAAACAAACTCTGATTGCTCCTCTTGCTGCTGCTGGCATGGATTCTTATGAGCAGAGCCTACCCGTTTGTGGTAAAGCTTCATACGCTGAGGGAACTAGAAGATTTTAACTCGCTACTTGCAGGTGAGTCTTTCTTGCATAAACGTTTTCTTCAGGCCGATTCAGAATTCTCCAAGTTAATTGGTAACTGGGAGAGTCGGTTAAGACTCACCCAACCGTCTCTTTGGACAAGGGAACCACTTTTGGCTTTTAGAAGGCTTGTTTTTGGAGCCAGTGATCTTGGTGCTCAAGTAGGAAATTGCTGGGTTCAGTATGCCAAGCTGTGCCGTTCAGCTGGTCACTATGAGACAGCAAATCGTGCTATTCTTGAAGCTAAGACCTCAGGTGCACCTAATGTTCACATGGAAAAAGCTAAACTTCTCTGGAGCACCAGGCGTGCTGATGGTGCCATTGCTGAACTGCAACAATCTCTTCTGAACATGCCTGTGGATGTTGTGGGACCTGCTTCCATTTCATCCATCACCAGCCTCTCGTTGGTTCCTGTGAATCCACAACCTTTAATTTGTAATACCCAGTCTTTGAATGAGACTCGAGATATAGCAAAGACTCTGCTCCTGTATTCAAGATGGATCCACTGCACTGGACAAAAGCAAAAGGAAGATGTGATAAGTCTTTTTTCAAGGGTGAAAGAGCTGCAGCCTAAATGGGAGAAGGGGTACTTCTATATGGCCAAGTACTGTGATGAAGTACTCGTTGATGCTAGAAAACGTCAAGTAGATAATGAGCCGTCTTCAGCTGCCTCAAATTCTGAGAGATGGTGGTGGTCTTACCTTCCTGATGTGCTGCTATTCTATGCAAAAGGGGCTCCACCGGGGCATAGGAATCTCTTCCAGGCCCTTCAAGATTACTAACATTGTGGTTTGAATTTGGTAGCATTTATCTAAGAAAAACTCTGCATCAATAAAGAAATCAAGACGTGCACACAAAGGTGACATATTGTTTTAAGTGCTTTTGATGGTCCTGTTTGTTTGGTTTCTGCTTGCTTTTATAACTCCCGATTTTACTTATCAAAGTGCTTTTCCCAAGGTTCTGACTCTGGCTGTTTTAATTTGCTTGCTTTTCTTTGAGGTAATGAGCATCATGCGTGGCTGTCTTAAAGATTTGCCAACATACCAATGGCTAGCTGTCCTACCACAACTTGTTTCAAGAATTTGTCACCAAAATGAGGAAATTGCTCGTTTGGTGAAACACATTATTACATCTGTCCTTCGCCAATACCCACAGCAAGCCCTTTGGACTATGGCAGCTGTTTCAAAATCCACTGTTCCTTCAAGAAGGAGGCTGCTGCAGAGATTATACAAGCTGCCAGGAAAGGATCTGGCCAGGGAGTAGCAAGCTCCTTGTTTCAGCAGTTTGCATCTCTGATTGATCATTTAATCAGATTATGCTTCCATGGTGGACAAGTGAAATCAAAGGCGATCAATATATCAACTGAATTTAGTGCATTGAAAAGGATGATGCCAGTAGATATTATAATGCCGACACAATTATCCCTGAAAGTTAATCTGCCTACGTTTGACATCGTTGGGGAAAATCGTGCAACATTTGATGTTTTCTCGTCTACAAATATTCCTACAATCTCAGGAATAGCGGAGGAGGCTGAGATCCTCCCGTCTCTTCAACGACCAAAAAAGGTAAGGCTTCTCTGGCTATATATATGTTTGCAATCTATTTCTTTTTCCTTGTTTGTGCGTGTTTTTTTTATTGGGGGGCAACCGGCCAACCTATCTGTATTAGTTTAACCATGCACTCCAAATCTACTTCCTAGGGCACATAGAACTTATCTATTAGAACTATGAAACGATTGTAGTTTTATTTATGCAGATCATTCTTTTGGGCAGTGATGGTTTTGAACGCCCCTTTCTCTGTAAACCAAAAGATGACCTCAGGAAGGATACACGTATGATGGATTTTAATGCGATGATAAATCGCGTACTGTCCAAAAACCCTGAAAGTCGTAAGAGGAAGCTTTATATTCGCACATTCGCTGTGATTCCCCTTACGGAAGATTGTGGAATGGTTGAATGGGTCCCGCATACTCGTGGACTTAGACAAATACTCCAAGATATTTACATGAGCTGTGGAAAGTTTGACCGACAGAAGACAAATCCTCAAATAAAGCGTATATATGACCAATGCCAAGGTAGTAAAGTTCCTGAAGATGAAATGCTGAAGAACAAAATCCTCCCAATGTTCCCTCCAGTATTTCATAAGTGGTTCCTCAAAACTTTTCCTGAGCCTGCTACCTGGTTTAGAGCTCGAGTTTCTTATGCTCATACGACTGCTGTCTGGTCGATGGTTGGACACATAGTTGGCCTCGGTGATCGTCATGGAGAAAATATTTTGTTTGATTCAACCACCGGTGACTGCGTTCATGTTGATTTCAGTTGCTTATTTGACAAGGTTTGCAGTTAGAGAAACCTGAGTTGGTGCCTTTCAGGCTGACGCAGGTAAACATTGTGACCCCCTCCCTCCCCTGCCCCTTTTTTTTTTTTTTTTTTAGTTAGGTCATGATTGCTATAACTGACTACAATTATCTGAAATTGCAGAACATGACTGATGGTTTGGGGATTACAGGATCTGAGGAATATTCCTTAGGGTCTGTGAAATTACACTATCAGTATTAAGGGCACACAGGGAGACATTAATGAGTGTTCTTGAGACATTCATCCATGATCCTCTAGTGGAATGGACAAAATCTCACAAATCAAGTGGGGTAGAAGTTCAGAACCCCCATGCACAGGTTTGAATTTCTCCACATATTTCTTTTCTTTAGCATAATTAGGTGGTAGTGCATGATTTCTTTGTTAATCTGGATTGGCTTTACTTCATCGTATTGCAGCGAACGATTAACCATGTGTAGGGATAATGACAATTTTAGTCCCTTTTGCTGCGAACGATTAACCATGTGTAGGGATAATGACTGCCTTAGTTTTTTTAACATTTGATCCTACCTTATATCCTATCATATTCAGTTACAAGAATCGTAAAACAGAACATTTGGGATAAAGACGTTTTTAGTGTCTTTTGATTTCGATTTTAGCATTTTTATCCGTAATGTTTCATCTCGATACTTTTACTCACAGATACAATTTTTATATTTTCAGTCCATTTTCACCGCGTGTCAAGTTTTTATTGGTGAGCCTATTGTACTTACAATGCTGGTTGTTTGACACCACGACACTTTGGACTGAAAATGCAAAGCAAACAAACACAGGCGAGGTGTAAAAAAGCCAAGATAAAACATCGGGTAGAACTGCAAACATCGTGAAACATAAGGGACTAAAAACGTGTCATTATCTCTTTCACGTTCAAACTTGTTTATTAGTTGCATTAATTGAAAAAGAATTGCACTACTATAAGATGGTAACAGATATGTATGTATATATTTGAAATTCAGAGAGCCATCAACAATATAGAAGCGCGACTGCAAGGAGTAGTAGTTGGCGTTGGAGCTGCACCGTCATTACCTCTGGCAGTAGAAGGACAAGCTCGTAGGTTGATTGCAGAAGCAGTTTCTCATACAAACCTTGGCAAGATGTACATATGGTGGATGCCTTGGTTTTAAGAAATTTTATAAGATAACAAATCTGAAATTTCAGAGTAAGTTTACTTTTGTTTTAGTCAATAATTTGAAGCAGTGGGTGTGACACATTGTTATTATTGAGTAATCTTGTTGCCTTAGTTCTCTTTTACTCCCTCCGTTCACAATTATATGTAAATGTTTGAGAAAAGCACACTAATTAAGAAAATGAGTATTTCAAAACACAAAAAAAAAAAAAAAAAAAAAAAAAAAAAAAGGAAAGTGTAGTGGTGTAATGAATATGAAAGATTGATTAGTTGAATGAGTCTAGAAAGTTGAAAAGTAGTATTGAAAAGCGGAAAGAGTATTAAAATATGTATTGAAAATGTAACTACGACATATAAAAAGAAAATTTTGATTTTGGCAACTGCAACATATAATTAGGAATGGAGGGAGTATTATGTATATGGAAGCTGCAGGCCTGTGTTGTCAATTTTTAATTTTTTTGATAACGGGATCTTTTATTGAAACTGCGCCCGATAAGCGATATCATCAAATTAAAGCGTGTTTTTAGTAGAAAATTCGGACTAATATAAACACCAAGCTAGGCGGAGATTCTTAGTTTGTTCCACAACTTTGGCAACAAAAGCAAGCGACGCGGCTTATCCTCTTCATCACCATGAGTGTCTTGTTTCTCATCCAAATCCCGTATAATGCTTCCTTCCACGTATACATCCACTTGGTGTACCAAAGAGATTTTCCCATTCATATTCAAATTAAGTCGTACCCAATCCACCATTGAGGTAGCCCCAAAAATCCCCTTGCTCCTGCGTGAGTGCGCAATGGTTCGAACTTCCTTAGCCCAATTACAATCGCGGAGGGCATGAAGTATGGACTCCTCCCTTCCTCACAAAATGTCATAAGTTGGGTGCGTCCACTATATGCACAGTAAGTAGAGCATCGGGTTTACGGAAGGGCACCATGAGCGATACTCCATAAGTTATAATTGCCTCTCGTCGGCCGCTTTTAGGTCCCAAATCTTATTCCGGATGTCATCCGAATCCGCTTGATCAGCAGGTGGGTCGAAGTAAGGAATAACCCAAGGCCACTTTGTATACTTACCTTTTAAATCCCCTTCCATTTAAACTCATTATCAATCTGCTTTCGAGACCGTCTACAATGTATGAATAAGCCTTACAGATGCCTTTCCATGTGGCGAGCTTCCTATTTTAGCTATGGTTGACAATTCCTTATCTTGTGGGATAAGGCCTTGCATGAGGTGTCATACAGGTAATGAGATCCCACACCATTTCCCAAAAATGAAATATTCATATCGTACAACTTCTTGAAACCAGCCCGCCCACTTGTTTTGGCCAAAAGTATCCCAAGCTATCGTGTGCATTTCTGACCTTGATCATCATCTCCCCAAAAAAATTGTCTACATGTCTTCTCAATTTATTCAAAGCGTAATAGGAGGCGAGGCGGTTGCATGGTGTAAAGACCGGTGTTGCCAAAGAACTCTGTATAAGAATCGTTTCCCGCTCTGGAGAGGCATTTGATTTCCAACTACTCGATCTGTTCCTCATCTTGTCATCTACTTTCGGAGCACCACGGCGATGGCGACTCGAGATTTCGACATGGGAAGTCAGAAATTTATCAATTTTTTAAAATTATCACATATATATTTGGATATTGAATTATATCATGTAATTATGAGAAATAAATAAAAAATAGAAATCGATACGTAAAAATAGGAAGCGCTTTATTTGCAGCATGCAATCTAAATCTCTCTGGCATTCAATAAAAAAAAGTGACATCTACTAACTTACCCATCTATTATTTCAAAATTTAAAATCTGTCAATCTGTGCTCTCGTCTCAAAATAATAAAAAAACACTATTAAAACATGTTTTACTACCACAATATATTTGTATTTTATATCTCCCCAAACTTGTAAAAATTACAAAACCTCACACCATTAAAAAAAAACACCTGCTCATCCGGTTATCCCCATCCTCCACATTTCTCCTCTTTTCTACTTCAACTTCCTCACTTCTTCTTCTTCAAAATTTATTAATTTGCAAAATGGAACCGAAATCCAAGTCCACAATCATGGGCTTTTCTCCGAATCAAAATCACTTTAAGCGGCCGATGCTTCATGTCAACATTAACGGTTGGGTGGAGAATCAGCGGCCGATGAGGCGTTTGGCATAAAAAGCGATTGTTCTGCGAGTTCAATAGCCACTTGATTCTTAGCGCATCGTCAATTAGGCGTTCCGTATGAGTGAAAATAACATAGGATAAGTAGTTCTGTTGCCTTGATCATTGGAAATGATTTCAACTCTGTCATTTGCCAAACACCAGCGCGGCTGTATGTTGTGCCCAGATCGATTCGATTGCTTTGCCTTCAACTTTTCCTGCCGCCATTGAAAACTAAATGCGAGTTGCAATTACTAAAGAAGAATTTTTGATTAGAAAAGTAAAATTTGTGTGATGAAATTTACGAAAATTTATGCATGTGTTCTTATGCTTTCTCTGAAAATTTACGAATCATAACGATGGAATTGGGATGTATATATACTAGTTGGAGAAGGAAAGGGTGGGAAAATTGGGGAGAATTGGAGAGTTGATGAGAAGAAAAGGCCATTAGGCGGGGCCAAAATAGAAAGAAAAGGCCATTGGAAGCGGAGTTACCTGTTTCTGCTCATCCGGTGCCGGAAAATCGGCTTTTATAGATGCAATGGTGAATCTATTTGGAGATGGTGGAAATGGGTGGTGGTGTTGGAGAGAATAGGAGATGGGTGAAGAAGAAGAGCACTTGATTGGATTGATTAAGGTGTAAAAATAAGGGACTAATTTGTAATAAAAATTTGGAGTGGAAATAATATAAAAGTGTTGTGTAAAGGTAGAAAGGTGATGTAAATAAATAATGAAAAATATTTGAAATTCGATTAATGGCGTAAATGATGATTTTGTTTTTACGGTGTGGTAAAAATGGTAGAGTGGTGCGGTAGTAGATCGGTATAGTGCGAATAAAGACTCACAAAAATAAGAGAAATAAGAGGTCGATTTACGTATATATGTATTTATAAAAAAAAATCTCCATTATTTATTTATAATATTTTTTTATTTTAGAAATTGGCGCACCATGGTGGCAATATAAAGCCGCTCACGGCGAGGTCAATCGTTGAAAAGTTGAGCGCCTATAAATACATATGAAGTTCGACTACATGGTCGAATCGGCCTACAGAAAGTCGAACCGATGTAGACACATTTGAGGACCGCATGATGTATATAGCTAAGTAATTTGTCTCGAGCTTTTCTCGACTTCCAACTTGTGATTCATTAAACACACTCTTTACTTTTCAGTATTATTACCATTACATTCATCGCTCCAAGCGTTACGCTTTGAGTTCCATTGTTCAAGTCAATCTTTTCTTTTCTTTTCTTTTAAAATCCATATGAATCTATTCTTTTCTTTCCCTCATTTTTCTCTCCATCCAAAAATTATTTCCCTCTTCCTTCTCTCAATCCAAAAAAGGGGCTTAGTTTGTGGAGACATATGGTGTGAGGTTGAGGAGGTGGAGTGTTGGGAGTGCTGATAAGCGAACATACCGCTCACGAACAAACTTCGTGTTCGACTCGTTAGTATTTGTGATTGATCGTTTGCTTAGCTTAACGAACCACTCATCCAAGTTTGAACAAAATTATAAACTCGTTTGAACAAACTTGCGACAGTTCGATTATGTTCGTGAATCTACTTATATAGATAAACTAGTGTATAGGTGAATATTAATTTGCTCTTTGTTATTTATTAATTTGAACTTGGTTATTGATACATTATGAGCCAAACTCGATCCGAGCTCGGCGGGAAGGCAAAAATCGCGTAGTAAGTCAAACTCGAACACATGCATGAGCAGATTTTCTTTATAAATGAAATTTGAATTTGAACATAATATTTTGTTCGTTTATTAAACAAGCGTTTGCGAACAAGCTCGTGGTCTTAACAAACCAAGCTTGAACATATTTTTCATTCGTTAGTTAAATGAATGAACATGAACAAGCTCGTGACTTAAGCGAGCATAAGCTTGAACAAGCGATACTCGGTTATTTCGGCTCATTAACGGCGATAGGAGTTGGTGGGATTTGTGATTTTTTTCTTTTTGAAAAACAAAATAGGGGTGAGCGCCACATGTATTGTTTTTAATTAATTTTTTGGTTTAATGGGATATTTACATAAATATGAGGAAAAAAAAAGCGTACAATTGTTCGGAAACAAAATAGGATATCTGACACTAATCACTATCAAACAACATTATTATTCATGCCATGCTAGATGTAGTTCTCGTGCCTTCCGTATAGCTTGGGAGATAAACACCGATTTAGGGGCTGTGCGATCGTCGTGGTGGAATTCTTCGTTGCGTCAATGCCAAATACTCCAAATTAGTTTCGAAAGCGAAACCTCCAGGAAGACAATGGTATCTTTCTTTTACATATCCTTTTGTAAGCAATTGTCAAGCGGTGGGACATCATGGGTGTTGAAAAATTCATGCCAATGTTGGTGGTGCCGATATCTTTCCACATTCTACGGACCCAACAACAATCTCAGGGCGTGAAGGATGAATTCATTTGTAGCTTCCACATGATGGACCACGAATCATCATTAATAACGTGCCTCGCGATAAGTGTGCCAGGTTGTGGGAGGGGAGTTAATACGAGAATATTTGTGTTTTATTAAGCGAGAATATAAAGAAGATCGTTTCTAGTTTATCATTTACAATTTATCGATTTGAGGAAGGGAATAAAAGGGAATTTGATTTATATAGTATTTTGTAGAAGTTCTCTTGTTTAATAGTCTTTGTATAATTTTTTTGTTTTATTAAGGTATCCCAAGACAATTATGCAGGACTAATCATCTTTGGTATTATCGGGCACCAAGGTGGAGATCTCTCCCGACAAGGTTTCTTTGCATCCACAAGTGCTCGAACCGAGACTTCTTTCTACAAGTTTTTGTTTTAAATAAATTTTCATCATCAACACCATTTTTATACCTATAATACTCATATCACCCCAGAATTGAACAAACCTAACCCCAATTGAAATTGAACAATCCAAATCCCAATTTGAAGAACCCAGACCACTAATTGGAATCGAAGAACCCTAGTCCTAAATTGAAGAACACAACTCTAATTGAAATTGAAGAACCTTAAACACTAAATTGAAGAACTCAAACTCTAATTACAATTTGAAGAACCCTAGTCTTAAATTGAAGGACCAAAACCACAATAGCAATCGAAGAACCACAGTCTAAATTGAAAAAACTAAACCACAAATTGCGGTTGGACCCCACCAAGCCGCCGCCTAACCGCTTGGAAACTCTGTTAACAAACCACCGCTTGGACCCGGAAACCCCAAATCGAGCGTCGTTTAGAGAGTGGGTTGGAAAAGGAAGGAGCGGTGAAGCATCATCAACCACAGGCGGAATGATGATTGTCTTTCTTGATAGTGGCCGTCGTCTTTTTTAAGCGAAGTAAATCGTCCACTTTTTGGGCATCTTTTCTCACAACAAATTATTACGACCGATTTGAGTGAAAGCGATGATTATTCGACTCAATTCAAGTCGAATTTTAAATGTCTTCCATACTAATAATGTTCGGTGTGAAAAGAATTCACTTTTTTAGCGATCTTATATGATCGCTGTTGCTTTCAGTCGATTTATGGTATTGTTTTAGGAAAGAGTTATAAAAATAAGGGTATTTTTGTCCGTTACAACAAATCTTTGTTTTGATTATATTTTTATAACTCCACAATGACAACTACTACATAACAAAAAAACTTTGAAAAAAAGACTAGCCAGACAATTATCCACACCCCACCCCTACCCCCAAAAAAAAAAAGGAGTTTTGTTCTATAAAAAAATTGATTCTTGTCAATTTTTTTCTAGCCATATCCTTAAAAAAAAAAAAAATTGAAGAACGATCAGCTTTTATTTTAGTAGTAAAAAAAAATTACATCAAAATTCATTGGGGCCAAAATCTACAATCTCAAAGCAACTTTTAAATTTTTAACTCTATCAAAAATAGTAGCAATAAACACAAAGAAAGGTGGTCGATCTCACATCGTTGATGTATCACTTGGTTCTCCAGTGCCAAAGATTATTCACGATTTCTCGAAAAATATATGGCCAATCTCTCGTATGGACGGGGGTAGAGAATTTGCCTTAATCCACTCCCCGATAATGGGCCTCGAAAAAGAATTTACGGTGAACCGGCCAGGTAGTAATGTCACCATATAAGATTAAGCCCGTTGACAATCACATAAAGCATGAAAGGGCGATTCTTACGCGGTTACCTTTGAACACATGTGGGTGAATGAGCAACTCTCCTCTTCCAAAGAAATCGAGCGTGGGAAGAGCATCGTGTTGTGCTTGCGAGGCATGAAATTAAGCTTATATGGGCCGCCAGGCTTCCAAATAAATTCCCATTTGTCATCGGAAGGTTGATCCGACCCGAGTTGAGGCGATGAGCTGCGCCCACAGTATTTGTTATTTGGCTTGCCTTCCTAAGAGATCACACCATTGTCTGCAGAAAAACCATCTTTCAAATAAGAAGCGGCCATGCAGATAGATTTCCAAGTATGTGAGTCAACAGCAGTAGGGGCAACAAAAGGATTGCCATACCTCGTAACAAGGGTTTTGATCCACAACGAATGATCATCGGTAATAATTTTCCAAACTAGTTTTCCCAAAGAAGGCTAAGTTCATCAAATTCGGATTCTTGAACCCTAGACCTCCCTGGTTCTTGGTTGGCAAAGACTCTGCCGGAAATATAATGCATTTTCTATCATTACGATCCTCTCCAAAATATTTACGACATTTTATCTATCTCATTAAGCACACTATAGGGATCTTGGATGCTTGCATCACATAATAGGGGTGAGTGGCCAAAGAGGTTTTAACCAGCACCATTCTACTGCCTTGAAAGGGATTTGATCTTCCAACTAGACAGCGTTTTCTCGTCTTATCTACAATAAAGTTGTAGTCGCCTTGGTGCTTACATTGGTGGTCAAAGGGACACCAGTGTCGACCCCAAATCCACGGCGACTTGCATTTCAAGGCTGGTGATAGGCCCGATCTAGTATGAGGGGTAGTGTTCTTTGAGAAGTAAACTCTCGATTTCAGTACTCACCTTTGACCAGAGATGGCACAAAATTCCTCAGGGACATCTCGGATAGTAATTGCTTAGTTCCTGATATATTTACACTAGAAGGATCAAATCATCTGCAAAAGAACATGTGCCTCTCAGATGGTCGAGATCTGCTCACCTTAATTCCTTTCCATCTACACCTTAACACCGAATTGTCAATCTTACGACTAAGAGCTTCCATGCATAGGACAAAAGATAAGGAGCAAGAGGATCTCCTGTCTAAGCCCTCTTTTAGGAGGAAAGGACCCAACTTTTTCCATTCAGAGGACTTCAAGTTGTGAAGTCTTAAGCCCAAACATGACCAGATTCACCAATTTACTAGAAAGATCAATCTTAAGCAAAATCTGCTCCTCCAAAGCCCAATTGACCCTGTCATATCCTTATTTTCATTCATATAATTTTAGAAAGTGTATAAATTTTTGTTTTCATTCTTATAATTTTTTTGAGGTGAAAAATTACTTTTATTCAATTATATCGGTGAGCGTCTAGTAGTACATGAAGAGCGGCCTAATGCCCCATTATCTAAGACCAATTAGCGATAGGCGCTTAATTTGCTAAGAGATGAGCAGGAAAAGTTGCCCTCTCGATTGACAAAAGAGAAGCAATGATTGACAAATACCGGAACAAGGGCCTTACAATCATCAATAATTGAACTCAGCTAAGACATATCTTCTTCATTCGATAAAAGTTTCTGGTGGATCATCTACGAATCTCCTTCAAATATAATATTGAAGTATCACGTATAATGGCGAAAGGCCAATAAACAGGTGAATAGCTAAGGTTTCAGCAATTGCAACATCATAGCACGCAATTAGTTTTGATGAGAAGCTATGGAGGATGTCTCGAGCTATTCCTCACTAAACCTTCAATTGCTACTTCGAACCCTTTTACCGTTGCATCCTCGTTAATATAATTTTAGGGGATGAGATCACCTGTCCAATTTGTGTGTCTAATATCGATGTCTAAGTAAAAACGACGTCGTTTTATGTGTTTTATTTTTGGTTTTGTTTTTATTTTTATTTTATTTTATTGAGAAATAAAAGCATGCGTGAAAGCGATGTCGTTTTCTTAGGCATCAAAATAAACATTTCAATTGAGTCTCATCCTAATTTTAGTTGTCATTCCTATCCATACACATCCAATATTTAGTCACAATCCATACACATCAATATTTGTCTTGGGAAATTTTTGGGTGAGTGCGTCTCATGCGTAAGTGCATGTCGATGTGCAATCGATACCGGTATGCGAGTTAGAATCGCGCACCGCATGACGATTATGTTGTTTCGATCGCGTAGGTGAGATTATGCTTGGCGTGGTATGTCTTTACGTGAGTCGTCTGGCTAAAAATTTCCCATTTGTCTTGACCCAAAGAAAAAAAGTATTCAGTTGAAGTGTCTACACATGTCAGTATGTCACTGACACGGCATGCATTGAACTAGACTTTTACCGATACTACTGGTTTTTTACCTTCTTTTTTCTTTATGATATTTTTGGTTTGATTGATCCAACTTTCACCTCGAGGCGGTGGCGCTGTCCTTTACGGGGATGAGGAAGAGGGCGAGAGCTAGCACGACCGGCGGCGACCTGGCCGTTGTTGACATTTGGAAGCGAGAGGTCGGTGAACTTTCCTCCACTAATTTCGCTCGTCGTATCGGAGCATCTGAGGTATTTATTTCTCTGATCATAATCACTTTTGTTTTTCTCCTCCTTTTTTGCTTGTCCATCTGATTAGATAAGCTTTAGAGTTTAGTTCCCTGATCGGCGGGTCGATCGGATCACCGAGAAGTGCATATCATATACCCTGCATTCTGTAATTTACTGATTTGATATTCGAATTGACTGTATCATCTGTTACAGTTGATTCTGGGATAATGTCACGTTATTTATGCTATATACAGATAATATTTAGGTGTTTGTTTACAAAAAGAAAGTTTTTTTTTTTCTTTTAATTACCATTGAGACTCCTGTTTAGTGCCAAACTCTCCATCCCTTTATTCATTCCTATAATGGTACACAAAAAGAGACGGTCTTGATTTCAAGCCTGTAATTTGTCCTTCCACTTGAAGCCCCATCCCTCTTGATTTCAAAGTCTTCCATCCCTTTATTCATTCCTATAATGGTACACAAAAAGAGAGTCTTGATTTCAAGCCTGTAATTTGTCCTTCCACTTGAAGCCTCCTCCCTCTTGTTTAGTAGCAACAGTATAAACTGCACTTCACCATGAGTAAAGAATAACTGATATTGATTCTCTACCTCACAGCCTACAAGGTGCCCCTTATTTGAATAGCTGCAAGTGTTGATGCTCTACCACTTGTGACTAGACTGGCCATGGATAAAATCCTATTTTGGTACTTCCGTGATAAACATTACAATCCATCTGAATTGGGTTCTGGGCTTGGTACCTCCAAATTGTCTGCTGGAAGGATGAAGTGTATTCACCTTATTACAGGTGAATGTTGTAGATTTAGACGTGTACATAGTTCTGTTGATTCTTTTTTCAGTAGTGTACCTATGCGTTCATATCATTAAACTACATCCTCCTTTAGATTGTTATAAAAAATTCAATCTCTCGAGTGAAGATTCAATTTCTTTTATTGTTATCATCTTTACTGCTATCTGTTACTATCTTTTGGGGGCTTCGCATTAACACAAGGAGAAGTGTTCTCTTTCGTGTATTCATTTCCATATGTTGTATGCTTGAAATATTGGCTTCTCTTTTGTTGGTCATTGCTTGCCAGCTTACAGGTCAACCTATATCTGACATAGTGTCTCTATATTATAGAGTCTCATCTCTGTTTTTCCTATTTTCCTTATTAAAAGATTATATTGTGAAGGAAAAGTGTAATGTATAAATTATGTCATTTTGGCTTTACTTTTCCAGGATCTTGTACTTCGTCTTGAGATCTTTAAGAAGCTCAAAAAGCACAGAGGTTGTGTCAACACTGTTAGCTTCAACGGATATGGCGATATTCTGATATCTGGCTCTGATGACAGGAGAGTCATATTGTGGGATTGGGAATGTGGAAATGTCAAGCTCTCATTTCGTTCAGGTCATAATAACAATATCTTTCAAGCTAAAGCAATGCCATACAGTGCAGATCAAAGCATTGTTACCTGTGCTGCTGATGGGCAGGTAGCGTTTTTCAAATTCCCTATAAAAAGTTGCAAGTGTTGCACTAAAGCTCAACTTCTGTAGCTTGGGGTTCCTGAATCCTGATGTGCTACTTTGTATGGGTGTCTGCACTCTTTAATTTTGCTTTTTAAGCTTGAATATTCTTCATTTCAAATAGAATCTTGCTGCTTCTAAGGTATTTTGACTGGTGATGGTGTCAGTGAGTGAATGTACTTTCTTTGCTGTGACCACAGAATATCATGTGTTAGATGACAAAGGATCTTCCCTGATTTTAGGTAAGACATGCTCAGATTCATGGAGGAAATGTGGGGACTACTCTTCTTGCGAGGCATCAAGGAGAGCTAATAGCTTGGCCATTGAACCTGGAAATGCCAATATTTTTTACTCGTGCGGTGAAGATGGAGTGGTTCAGCGCGTAAGTTGTAGTTTCTGTTCTAAGTGGTATTTACCTTAGCAGTACACGTGGACTGGCTAAATTTGGTATAAACCTCTTCTACAACATAATGAGCTCTAGTCCATTTAGAAAGTTTTTGAGGGAATTACCTTTGGAGTTTTAACGCACACTACATTTTTATTTTGAGATAGAAGCAAGGTCAAGTAGTTATAATCCCTTGCTGATGCATACTACAATATTAACAGTGCTTTATAGCTTAGCATGTCTGCATGTGAACCCTAGTCTACACGTATTATAAGGTGATTCCTATGCATGAAAACATTGATTTATAGTATAATTGGACCTATTTATTACTGAAAGAAATTCAACATCAAAATAGCTACCTCTGTTTCAAAGTGTTTCTTGGTTATTACCTACCTTTGGTGATTCCTTTCCCTTAAAGTGTTCTTTCTATCATTTCTGACACTTGAACATTAAGTTTTCCGATTGTCAAGTTCATGATGCCTTAGCCAACTGTCGAATTGGTGGTTTCTTCTTCTATTACACAAAGAATGTCATAGTTTCCCATCAGCTTGCATCATAGTCCTTGAGCTTATACTCATTCCTAGCCTGATCTCCTAGCACAAAAATATGAATGAACTATGGATGTGTTGACAGGGGGCTCAGGATTTGTAACATAGGGGTCAGAAATTTGTCAAATTTCTCTCTTTTAAACATAGGTGTGTATATTCAATTTTTACATCTAATTATGGGTCAAAACATAAAAATTAAGGAGTCAATTTCACACACACACACACACAAACACACACACACACACACATATATATATATATATATATATAAAGAATTCTTCACTATTTATACTCCCTCCGTTCCAATTTATACGAGCGATTTGTCAAAATCACGCATATTAAGAATGTGAGATAATGCATTAACTTTTTACAATGAAATGAGCTAGAATGTCCTTGAATATAATTAATGTGACCTTTTATATACCCCTCTTGTAATAAATAAGGGTAAATCAAGTAAAAACACAATAAATGTTGCATTGGAAATTGTATTGCTCACATAAAATGGAACAAAACATTTTGGCAAGCGCCTCGAGTTTTTGTGGAGCGGAGGGAGTACTAACTAATTTTTAGAGTCGTGACCACCCCACCTCCTCTAAAGGGTGGCGCCGCACCTGTATGCCGATCGTTGTCTTCTGGAGTTGCATGGGCATCATGTATAACTTCCAACAGCTGTCCATCTGCACCAATTCTATAATCTTTTCTCTGTTGTAAAAGTCTTACCAACACTATTACATCCGTGCCTATTCTGATATTTCTTCAGCGACGTTAATAGCCTTTTATATAAATATAGGGTAAAGCTGTATATATAGGCCTAAAAACCTGGTCCTTCCGGGGAACTGCATAGATGGGAATCTTTGATGCATCCTTTGTAACTACTTTTGGCTGGTTATGGATGAATTACCTTTACAAATAAGCATGATAAGGTTTTCCTCTCTGGTATACATCAGGCTACTGTTGTCCTTGTTTCAACTATTACTGTATGCCTGCTTTCTTTACGTTAGTTTGCTGTCTGCTTCACATCGATTGTGTATAGTCCAATGCTGATACTTTTGCCTACTTTTGCAGATTGATCTTAGAACTAAAGTCGCTACAGAACTTTTCACTTGCCAACCTGTCAGGAAAGAAGCCATTTATCAGCTATTCATTTAAATTCAATTGCCATAGATCCCAGAAACCCAAATTTATTTTCTGTGGCTGGTGGTGATGAATTTGCTCGGCTTTGATATCCGCAAATATAAATGGGATGGATCTTCTGATTTTGGCCATCCTGTTGAGTTCTTTGTCCCCACATTTAGTTGATGATGATCAAGTTGGGATAACTGGATTGGCTTTCTCAGATCAGAGTGAACTTCTTGTTTCATATAATGATGAACTGGTTTATCTTTTCTCGAAGGACATGGGACTGGGACCTGATGGAATTCTCCGTCTCCTGGGAACAGTGGCAGTGATGCTAATGGTGACTCAATTGCATCTGCATCGGGCATGATTTCCAAAGGTAAAATTTGGTCCCCAAGTTTACAAGGGGCATGTGAACTGCGAGACCGTAAAGGGTGTAAATTTCTGTGGGCCGAACAGTGACTATGTTGTGAGTGGTTCGGATTGTGGTCGAATATTTATCTGGAAGAAAGCAGGGCGTCTCATGCGTGTGATGGAAGGTGATAGGAATGTGGTCAATTGTATTGTGCCTCATCCTCAGTGCAAAATGTGCTTGCCAACAGCGGAATAGAGAATGATATAAAATTTGGACTCCCACGTCCCTTGATAAGCCTACATTGCCAACAAACATTGAGAAGGTAGGCCTTAACTATTCATTGTTTGTTCAAAATAGTTTTCTCATTTGTGATTTTTATGTCCGTGGGGATATGAATTATGCATGAAATTAAAAGTGAAAAACTTTTACCAAAAATTAGAATGGCACTACAAAGGACTAATACTATCTTTATATTTAATATGTAAAAGAAAAAAGGAAAACGAAAGAAGTGTGTACACTCTAGCATAACATTTAAAGCTACACTTTTCTCATGAA